>CM067167.1:290966026-291066026 GCA_034093135.1 Erigeron breviscapus
GATTGACATAGAAGTGATTTCTTTAAACCGCGCAAGGAGTTTGATTCGAGCCTTAATGATTCTTTTGTTTTTGTTTTCTTATTCATTCATTCAAAACCAAATTCTGTATCCTTGATTTTTCAAAGTAATGGTCACCACCGCTTCTCTTCAAAAGTCAGTAACCTAACAACATACAATTCACTTACGCAACACTCAGCAATGGCAAAATCAAGTAAGTAGTACCCTGCTCTCGCTGCGGCGTCAAGGGATGCGAAAGACTTTCAGACATTAGTCGTCCACAAGTGGAATACTTGGGATAACGATATAGCATAGAAGATGTTATTGAATCATGTACATAAAGTAGGGCGGAGAAGATTTGTGGTGTATAAGTCAAAGTACATGGAAGCACAATCGAAGAATATACTAAGCCTTAACTTGGAGAAAGAATTGAAGGTCTTCCCTATCTATGTTCATCGACCAAAGAGAAAGATTGAGTGGTCAACGAAAAAAAAGGTCGTGTGACATGAAGGTCACCTTCGGTTAAGTATAAGGACTCCCCTAGAACTTGGGAGATCACTAGCAATGTTGGAAGACGAAAGTGGTTAGAAGAAGAAAACCAAGGACAATGAGATAATTAGGATGTGTCGAGTAACCCTCATGATTAAAGAGTAACAAAAAGGATTCCGAGCTATCCTTTCTTTTTCGAAACAAGTGTGTAGATGGAGACTTGTTACACGAAGGAATAAGGAAACTGCTAAGTTGAAGATCGTCAAGGAAGGCGAGATGAAGTGAAGAGCAGGAGATCCCTCACATTTTTCTGGAGGAAAAATGTTAAGGGGGTAATCACAACAAAGGTAGATACTCGAACAAGGAGTATGAAGCGCAAGATTATACTTTATCTTTCAAGAAGAGTTATTCACTAGCATCATTGAAGATGATTTGGAGTAGAATATGAAGCGAAGAAACGTCATTTGACTCAAACAAATGAAGTGAAGGCATAGACACCATTTACCCGATGTGGTTCCGGTAGCGTTCATCTTTACGACACTCCACACGTTAGTCTCTGAATATCAATTGGAGAACCTCTATCGAAAGACAAGCTATTAGTAGAACATGTCAACCAAGCCAAGAGAAAGCGATATACGCTCAACACCCAAGTTTAGAAGCACGGGGAGTCGTGAAGAGTAACCCCTCAAGTTCAACGGTCGTAGGGAGGTAAGCTAAAACAAGATGAATTTGAGTGAAAAAAAAAAATTTGCAACACATGGTTAATCGTCAAGGACCATCGACCCAAGGAGTAGTGCGCCCAAGAAGAGTGAAGGAGAAAACAACATGGAACTGCTAAAGTTAATAGTGAAAGCAAATAAGGAATACGACGTTAGAAGTCAAGGCACATACTACCACAACGATCGAGGAAGTTGGTCGTTGAACCACTCTTCAAGAAACTACAAACTCCGGGAGGAGCTAGTTATGGACTTTTTGAACGGAAGGGTGATAAGGATAATTCGCATTTGAGATGAGTTAGGATCGAAGGACCTGTATCAACATGATGTGAAAAAGAATAATGGAATTAACTTCAAGGATTAGCGACTGTGCGTGTGTCATTCAAGACGACGATTCCCCTAGTAAGAGATCGGCCCGAGTGGCGAAACAGTAAGGAGTATAGTTACCCCTAAGAAAACGGGAGGAAAAGGAAGGGAACCAAATGGTTGAGGAAAAGGATAAAGTAACCGATGTTTCCCCTGAATTATATTATGTCACAATTTCTAAGGACATTAGGTTATTGTATTCGAAAAGAAGCTTAGCTTAGAAAGCTGAAAATGGATATGAGGCTCAGGAGAGCAAAGTGATTGAAAGTTTTGTAGAGGTCAGGAGGACCTAAGAAGGACTATTTTAAAGAGGAGTTCATACAAATAAGGACATCGAAGTGGTTACCTTGAAATGATGATGGTGATATGATTACTTAAGAGCATAAGGATTGTGTAAATCCTATCATGAGGAATGCGTAGGTATAGCAAAGGAACCGAATAGGTCATATGTGCGATGTTAAAAGAGATTTGTCGGTGATGAGTCATAGATAATGGTCCTTCTAGCGTAAAAAGAAAGTAATTAAAGGTACCTTGAAACGATTTGGAAGTCAATATCGGCAAAAGCAAGAGAAATTGGTAATGATATGACTTAGCGAATAATGAAAGAGGTGACTATGGGAAAATAAGGACGAAGTTGAAAAGACAAAAGGTGAGTATGAGGAGTAAGATGGAACTATCATCAACCAATTCATGATTTCCTCGAACGCCATAAAATAACAAAGACAACACTAGAAAACCCTAAAATGAGATACTACGAAGATGTACCTTTGCAATTTTAGTGCAACTCGGCACCTCAGCTAGTATCACTCTTGTTAAGGGGGTAATCCCTTAACAAGTGATTAATCACAAACGAAGTCAATAGATTCAAGTAGCGGCAAGCGTGTCCAACTTCAAACTGAAGAAAGATAAAGATAGGCGAGAAGCCATTGAGACGTTTCTTTAATTGAGAAAGCAAACGATAAAGGAAAGTACACCAAGTGACCAATGGAAATGAGTAGTCACAAACAATCGATATTCCAACGTTTCTTACCGCCTTTATTGTAACTAACGTTACGAGCCGTTTGTTCATTTTACACCTCCGTATTGCCATTCTTATTATCATCCCATTATTTAGTATTGATCTAGGCAAGATTGACAGCCCGTAACGATTACATGCGATTAATCTCCAGTCGTCTCAAGAAGTGAGCGACATTCGTAACCTTTCTCTTTTTCGAAGTTTCTAATCAAGAGGAATTTTAAGGAACTGAGGAATGGATGCCCCAACCCTAGAGTTAGAAGCTCGCAAGAAACCAAGAATCGCGATGAAACTTTGTTTGACTTTCACACATTTTATGTCTCCGTGTAGACACCCATACTGTTGGTTTATCCATTTTTACTACCGTATGAATGATCGAACTTCGAGGACGAAGTTATTGTTAAGGGGGTAATGATGTAACAACCCTCAATTTCCGACTAGGACAACTTACTTATATTTATCTAGGTATCTATCCCTAGAGGTTTATTAAGAGAATTGACCTTCTAGACATTTAGGGCATAGTGATACTTGCCTTCTAGTTCAATGAAATGTCCATAGGTGACTAGTTATCTTAGAAATGCCAAACACAATAATTATAATCAGGAAAGACAATCTCAAAGTGGACCATAATAACAACTTATAAGAATATAATTTAAACAAGGAAATATCCAAGAATCCAAATAACTTAACAACTCAAATAATAACAATGCACATCAATAAAATTTCAAGTCAATTACATATATGTTGATATATTTGCATACACGATATACATAAATAGAACACAACATTTGAATGTGTTATGCAACCTATAAACAATGCACTTTAAGGATTTTATCAAGTCGATATACAATTATGCTCACGCTATACAAATATTTGAACACCACAAATTTAATTTATGTTTTGAAAATTTTCGGCTCATACATACACACATGTATCCACCTCAACTAACCAATAGGAGTGTAGCTAGCTTATTACACTATAACACATGTATAACTACACTCTCCTCAATGGCTTACACTCACATATACATACACTTATATATGTATATCGAATCTAGTCATTTACACATCCAAATACATTACTACATTCAAAATCCATACCACCAACCTTTTACTAACCAATGGGCATGCAACCACCACTCCCTCTAGCCAATAAACAAGCCTTCTACCTCTCCTCTCACTCTCTCTCACGTGAATATGGCTGGGAATTCTCACCCCCCTCCCATTTCTCACACAACACAACACACACACACCTCTCAAAATGCTCTCAACTCTCTTCCTCCTCTCCTCTCTTTCTTGGCAGAAAAATGGGGTGAAAACACCCCTAAAACTCAACAATAAATCATCAAACAAACAAGTAATCATTTCCATAATGTAAGGAGCAAAGCCATGAAGGGTTGGAGCATGGATGATGATGCGAAATCGGCCCCCAACAGCCTCAAAACTCACGACCAGGAGGCTGTCCGAACAGCCCCCTTCCTTCTTGATTTCGAGCCATATGCAAGCCAAAATGGAACTCAAATCTAATCTAAACTATTGTAATAATAACCCTTCTTGTTGATTTATCATTGAGAGTCATGCATGAAGCCGATTGGGTGGTCACAAGTCTCAAAAATCAGCCCCATCACCACCATATTCGATCCATCTAAGGTTGTTCCCTCAAAACCGATTTCAATACATCTTTATCTATAAATTTTTCAATGATCCATTAATGTTTTTGAGTTTGACTATCAGTAAATATGTGTTTTGTAAGTAAATAATGCATTGCATGTTGAGAAAATACAAGATCTTTACATGCATGTTGTTTTTAGAATGATCAAGAGATGTTTTTGCAAGAATCAAGTAAATCAACTATGTTTTGTATAAATTCAGTTTAAAATGATGATTGATGATCTTGAAATTGTTAATAATCTGTATATTGATGTTAAAATAACACAAAAGTGAATGGCAAACATGTGAGAGGTGATTAAGAGTGTAAGATAAGCAAACTAAGTCATTGGTGAGTTGTTTGGACCAAAACACTTTCTGACAGAATCCATCTTCTGTCTTGGAACGGATAAACTGAGCTTGTGAGGGCAGATTCAAGAAAAACTTTCAAAATAAAAGTTGTACATAAACGAGTTAAGTTTAACCTCCAACTGGAATTACTTGTAAGTAATCTAATAACTTGTGTAATGGACTAAGCAATGGACTAAAGGCCAAAACGGGCTAAACCGGCCCAATTAGTGAACCCAAAAGGACCATAAATCAGTAGGCCCACTTGGCCCAATAAACCATATAGCCCAATAACCAATGTAACCCATTAAGCACACAACCCAATTAAGGTTAAGCCCAATAACTAAACGAAGCCCAAATCATTTAAAAGCCCATAACACTTAGGCCCAATTGGTAATGGCCCATAATACTTAAACAAATTTCATGAACCCAAATAATCATAAAACATTGAGGAATATGCGAGTAAAAGATAAGTGTAATAAAAATAACACAAAAGATAACTAAGTGGAATGGACATAAGTAATTACGTTAACCAAACTATAAATTGATATCACAAATGCTAATTCGTGCTAAAATCGGTTGCACATCAAATGATGAATAAGGATGATATAACTTAATATGGCATTCTCATATGATAACCTAAGATGCCAAACGAAACCACAAATGAAGGCAAGTTACCGAAATTCTAACCACTTATAACTACATATATAATGAAAGTGACCTTTTATACCATCAATCTTTACAACCAAAAAGATGCGAATATTAACAATACACTTGGATCCCATAATTGATGACAACATAATGAAAGCGGCATTTCTTAGTGATGGCTTAAGATAGGAACTTACGTATATTAGCCCTATCGTAGGGATAGTCTTGGCTTGGAATGTGATTGAGGAATATGACGGATATATGATCAAGGAAGCGATAGATGGGAAGTACCCATTTTTGATAAGTGAATATAATATGCGGCATATCAAGGTGAGTCATAGCCCCCTTTCAAACTCTTTTATATGTTTTACTTGCGGGGTGAAAAGCATGATTAATTAAAATGACTTTCTCTTATGAAATGATTCTTTGAAATAATGATAATGATATGGGAATTATGTTGTATGTTCAACGTGTTATGTGTTATATGATGAGCTTGAGTACTGTCAAACGGTGGTCCCCTGTACACTACTATTAACTCATTTGAGGCCTGTAGTTAGAGGGTTGCGCAACTAGGACTTGTCCCCTCATCCACTATTATAGGTAACGGTGGGATGTTTGGTCTGCCTTGGTGGCCACCTTCATCGCCAGTCTGGCCTCGCGGTGCTCTAACTACTATATATTTATGGGCGTCTCCATGGCACGACCCTTGGTTATCTTTATGCACGTGATTGACAGCACGTGCTTATCATTATCTTATCATTTGGGACATTATATATTGATTATTGGGACATAACCGGTCTTAGTAGTGGCTCAAGAGCAATCTCATCAAATTATGTCATGGTAGTCTTACCATTGACCAAGAGGTATTGATATTATTATGGATGGAAATTGTGGTTTGAACATACGGTTTGGGTATTGGACCTTATATGGAGTCTTGAAAGTTGTTGAAATTGGCGATATCGAAACATTGATGACCGAATGGTTTTGGTATGATGAATGATCAATCGATTGATATATTTTTCTCTCACGATAAATGTGACAAATGAAAACTTTATAACTTACCATGGATTTTCTCAACTCTTTGAAATGGATATGTAACGATGGGTTACTTGCAAACCTATGCACTCACCAACTACGTTTTCGTAGTTGACACTTTTTCTTCATGCTTTTCAGGAATTAGCGTAAGCTTTGAGGAATTATATGCATCATGATTGTTTGCATTACACTTTGGAGTCAAAGATCAAACCTTGTGACGGGCAATGGAATCCGCCCTGATCATTGTAGTATACCATCTCATGTATTTGTTATTTGTTTCGTGGACCCAATATCCAAGTATGGTAGACGTATTGTACTTGGGAATTGGTTCACATGCTTGTGCATTGTAAAATTATTTTTATTCAATAACGCTATGGTGAATGTTATCTGTTATCCTTTGTTTTGAATACTTGACTTTCTGTACATCTCAACGTTCCGCCTTAGTTGGGGTGTTACAGAAAATGGTATCAGAGACTAAGGTTATAGAGAACATTGGGGTTCCTCCGGGAATTCCAAAACTATAGCCTCTTTTCAAAACGAATTTTATAGTCGAGTCGAGCATAAGGTTGAGCGGACTAGTTTGAGCTTTACATGGTAGGACCATAATTAAACGTAAAGTCATGAATCTACATTTAATTATGAGAGGACCATGTAAAACTCAAACGGCCCCCTAGACTTATGTTCAAAAGGATTCCTTTTCAAAAAAAAAAAATCTTTATTAAACTCGTTTTAATGAGAATACGTGTTGCATTTAGACATTCACCTAAGCATATATAGCGATTCGAGACTTGCCTTACTTGGGGATTATGCTAGTTTAGTAGGATTCCCCTCTGCACATTAGAAGTGAAATGAATAAGATTGAAAGATATTCGTCGATACATGCTACTCTATGCTATAACATGTGAATTTGGGCATGATTTGATTGCAATGTGAAAGTTGTAATGTGCAATGTGAAAGTTTTAATGTGCAATGTGAAAGTTGTAATGTGCAATGTGAAAGTTTGTAATATGCAATGTGGAAATTTGGAATGTGCAATGTGGAAAGTTGTAATGTGCAATGTGAAAGTTTGTAATATGCAATGTGAAAGCTTATAGTGTGCAATGTGAAAGTTGTAATGTGCAATGTGAAAGTTTGTAATATGCAATGTGGAAATTTGGAATGTGCAATGTGGAAATTTGATTGCAATGTGAAAGCTTATAGTGTGCAATGTGAAAGTTGTAATGTGCAATGTGAAAGTTTGTAATATGCAATGTGGAAATTTGGAATGTGCAATGTGGAAAGCTTATAATGTGCAATGTGAAAGTTGTAATATGCAATGTGAAAGCTTATAGTGTGCAATGTGAAAGTTGTAATGTGCAATGTGAAAGTTTGTAATATGCAATGTGGAAATTTGGAATGTGCAATGTGGAAATATAGTGTGCAATGTGAAAGTTGTAATGTGCAATGTGAAAGTTTGTAATATGCAATGTGGAAATTTGGAATGTGCAATGTGGAAAGTTTAATGTGCAATGTGAAAGTTTGTAATATGCAATGTGAAATTTGGAATGTGCAATGTGGAAATTTGGAATGTGCAATGTGAAAGTTGTAATGTGCAATGTGGAAAGTTTGAATGTGCAATGTGAAAGTTGTAATGTGCAATGTGGAAATTTGAATGTGCAATGTGAAAGTTGTAATGTGCAATGTGAAATTTGTAATATGCAATGTGAAAGCTTATAGTGTGCAATGTGAAAGTTGTAATGTGCAATGTGAAAGTTTGTAATATGCAATGTGGAAATTTGGAATGTGCAATGTGGAAATTTGATTGCAATGTGAAAGCTTATAGTGTGCAATGTGAAAGTTGTAATGTGCAATGTGAAAGTTTGTAATATGCAATGTGGAAATTTGGAATGTGCAATGTGGAAATTATGTGCAATGTGAAAGTTGTAATGTGCAATGTGAAAGTTTGTAATATGCAATGTGGAAATTTGGAATGTGCAATGTGAAATTTGATGTGCAATGTGAAAGTTGTAATGTGCAATGTGAAAGTTTGTAATATGCAATGTGGAAATTTGAATGTGCAATGTGAAAGTTATATGTGCAATGTGAAAGTTTGTAATATGCAATGTGAAAGTTTGAATGTGCAATGTGGAAATTTAATGTGCAATGTGAAAGTTTGTAATATGCAATGTGAAATTTAATGTGCAATGTGAAAGTTTGTAATATGCAATGTGGAAATTTGGAATGTGCAATGTGGAAATTTGGAATGTGAATGTGGAAATTTGATTGCAATGTGAAAGCTTATAGTGTGCAATGTGAAAGTTGTAACGTGCAATGTGAAAGTTTGTAATATGCAATGTGAAAGTTTGGAATGTGCAATGTGAAAGTTTGTAATATGCAATGTGAAAGTTTAATGTGCAATGTGAAAGTTTGTAATATGCAATGTGGAAAGTTTGAATGTGCAATGTGAAAGTTTGTAATATGCAATGTGAAAGTTTGAATGTGCAATGTGAAAGTTTGTAATATGCAATGTGGAAAGTTTGAATGTGCAATGTGAAAGTTAATGTGCAATGTGAAAGTTTGTAATATGCAATGTGAAATTTGGAATGTGCAATGTGGAAATTTGAATGTGCAATGTGAAAGTTTGTAATATGCAATGTGAAAGTTGTAATGTGCAATGTGAAAGTTTGTAATATGCAATGTGAAATTTGGAATGTGCAATGTGGAAATTTGAATGTGCAATGTGAAAGCTTTAGAATGTGCAATGTGAAAGTTGTAATGTGCAATGTGAAAGTTTGTAATATGCAATGTGGAAATTTGAATGTGCAATGTGAAAGTTATAGTGTGCAATGTGAAAGTTTATAGTGTGCAATGTGAAAGTTGTAATGTGCAATGTGAAAGTTTGTAATATGCAATGTGGAAATTTGGAATGTGCAATGTGGAAATTTTGTGAGGAATGCATGCGTGAAAGCTTAATGTGCAATGTGAAAGTTTGTAATATGCAATGTGAAAGCTTTGGAATGTGCAATGTGAAATTGTAATGTGCAATGTGAAAGTTTGTAATATGCAATGTGGAAATTTGGAATGTGCAATGTGGAAATTTGGATGTGCAATGTGAAATTATGATGTGCAATGTGAAAGTTTGTAATATGCAATATGAAAGTTGTAATGTGCAATGTGAAAGTTTGTAATATGCAATGTGGAAATTTGGAATGTGCAATGTGGAAAGTTTAATGTGCAATGTGAAAGTTTGTAATGTGCAATGTGAAATTTAATGTGCAATGTGAAATTTAATGTGCAATGTGAAATTTAATGTGCAATGTGGAAATTTGAATGTGCAATGTGAAATTTAGAATGTGCAATGTGGAAATTGTAATGTGCAATGTGAAAGTTTGTAATATGCAATGTGGAAAGTTTAATGTGCAATGTGAAAGTTTGTAATATGCAATGTGGAAATTTGGAATGTGCAATGTGAAAGCTTATAATGTGAAATGTGAAAGTTTGTAATATGCAATGTGAAAGTTGTAATGTGCAATGTGAAAGTTTGTAATGTGCAATGTGGAAATTTGGAATGTGCAATGTGGAAATTTGATTGCAATGTGAAAGCTTATAGTGTGCAATGTGAAAGTTGTAATGTGCAATGTGAAAGTTTGTAATATGCAATGTGGAAATTTGGAATGTGCAATGTGGAAATTGTAATGTGCAATGTGAAAGTTTGGTAATATGCAATGTGAAATTTAGAATGTGCAATGTGAAATTTAATGTGCAATGTGAAAGTTTGTAATATGCAATGTGAAAGTTTAATGTGCAATGTGAAAGTTTGTAATATGCAATGTGGAAATTTAATGTGCAATGTGAAAGTTTGTAATATGCAATGTGAAAGTTTAATGTGCAATGTGAAAGTTTGTAATATGCAATGTGGAAATTTGGAATGTGCAATGTGAAAGCTTATAGTGTGCAATGTGAAAGTTTGTAATATGCAATGTGATATTGCGCGTTGAGGTTTGACAGCCCGGGAACTAGTGATTGTCCCTGAGAAATGCAAAATGAATTAGAAATTTCCTAAGTATGGAAGTTGTCATTAAGTACCCCTCTAATCCAATATTCGTTCACTCGTGCTCTTTTGAAATTATCCCACATCCTATTTCTTATGACACCACCATTCATTATGGACATATGACGACGGCGATATCATCGGTGGAGCATCTTTCCACGAACGTTGGACGATATACTCTGAGAATTGTAGACCCAAGATATGACGCGACTCTATCCTCTTAGAAACTACGCATAACCTTGGTATTCGATCTGAAATGGTGCGAAACATATGTAAACATCGAATGAAGTTGGAGACTTATGAAAGACGAGTGGTGTTAAAGCCAAATTACGATTTGACGACGCCAATAGAACACATTCCGATATACATTCTAGAAGACACATTCTGGGGATTGTAGCTCCGAAATTTGGTGCGATATCTCTATAATAACACGCGTACACGAACGGTTATCCATATTATCTAAGTTGGTGCGGCATATATTAACGTCATCGAAAGTTGGAGTCCATTGAGCAACGATAGACATAGAAGTGATTTCTTTAAACCGCGCAAGGAGTTTGATTCGAGCCTTAATGATTCTTTTGTTTTTGTTTTCTTATTCATTCATTCAAAACCAAATTCTGTATCCTTGATTTTTCAAAGTAATGGTCACCACCGCTTCTCTTCAAAAGTCAGTAACCTAACAACATACAATTCACTTACGCAACACTCAGCAATGGCAAAATCAAGTAAGTAGTACCCTGCTCTCGCTGCGGCGTCAAGGGATGCGAAAGACTTTCAGACATTAGTCGTCCACAAGTGGAATACTTGGGATAACGATATAGCATAGAAGATGTTATTGAATCATGTACATAAAGTAGGGCGGAGAAGATTTGTGGTGTATAAGTCAAAGTACATGGAAGCACAATCGAAGAATATACTAAGCCTTAACTTGGAGAAAGAATTGAAGGTCTTCCCTATCTATGTTCATCGACCAAAGAGAAAGATTGAGTGGTCAACGAAAAAAAGGTCGTGTGACATGAAGGTCACCTTCGGTTAAGTATAAGGACTCCCCTAGAACTTGGGAGATCACTAGCAATGTTGGAAGACGAAAGTGGTTAGAAGAAGAAAACCAAGGACAATGAGATAATTAGGATGTGTCGAGTAACCCTCATGATTAAAGAGTAACAAAAAGGATTCCGAGCTATCCTTTCTTTTTCGAAACAAGTGTGTAGATGGAGACTTGTTACACGAAGGAATAAGGAAACTGCTAAGTTGAAGATCGTCAAGGAAGGCGAGATGAAGTGAAGAGCAGGAGATCCCTCACATTTTTCTGGAGGAAAAATGTTAAGGGGGTAATCACAACAAAGGTAGATACTCGAACAAGGAGTATGAAGCGCAAGATTATACTTTATCTTTCAAGAAGAGTTATTCACTAGCATCATTGAAGATGATTTGGAGTAGAATATGAAGCGAAGAAACGTCATTTGACTCAAACAAATGAAGTGAAGGCATAGACACCATTTACCCGATGTGGTTCCGGTAGCGTTCATCTTTACGACACTCCACACGTTAGTCTCTGAATATCAATTGGAGAACCTCTATCGAAAGACAAGCTATTAGTAGAACATGTCAACCAAGCCAAGAGAAAGCGATATACGCTCAACACCCAAGTTTAGAAGCACGGGGAGTCGTGAAGAGTAACCCCTCAAGTTCAACGGTCGTAGGGAGGTAAGCTAAAACAAGATGAATTTGAGTGAAAAAAAAAAATTTGCAACACATGGTTAATCGTCAAGGACCATCGACCCAAGGAGTAGTGCGCCCAAGAAGAGTGAAGGAGAAAACAACATGGAACTGCTAAAGTTAATAGTGAAAGCAAATAAGGAATACGACGTTAGAAGTCAAGGCACATACTACCACAACGATCGAGGAAGTTGGTCGTTGAACCACTCTTCAAGAAACTACAAACTCCGGGAGGAGCTAGTTATGGACTTTTTGAACGGAAGGGTGATAAGGATAATTCGCATTTGAGATGAGTTAGGATCGAAGGACCTGTATCAACATGATGTGAAAAAGAATAATGGAATTAACTTCAAGGATTAGCGACTGTGCGTGTGTCATTCAAGACGACGATTCCCCTAGTAAGAGATCGGCCCGAGTGGCGAAACAGTAAGGAGTATAGTTACCCCTAAGAAAACGGGAGGAAAAGGAAGGGAACCAAATGGTTGAGGAAAAGGATAAAGTAACCGATGTTTCCCCTGAATTATATTATGTCACAATTTCTAAGGACATTAGGTTATTGTATTCGAAAAGAAGCTTAGCTTAGAAAGCTGAAAATGGATATGAGGCTCAGGAGAGCAAAGTGATTGAAAGTTTTGTAGAGGTCAGGAGGACCTAAGAAGGACTATTTTAAAGAGGAGTTCATACAAATAAGGACATCGAAGTGGTTACCTTGAAATGATGATGGTGATATGATTACTTAAGAGCATAAGGATTGTGTAAATCCTATCATGAGGAATGCGTAGGTATAGCAAAGGAACCGAATAGGTCATATGTGCGATGTTAAAAGAGATTTGTCGGTGATGAGTCATAGATAATGGTCCTTCTAGCGTAAAAAGAAAGTAATTAAAGGTACCTTGAAACGATTTGGAAGTCAATATCGGCAAAAGCAAGAGAAATTGGTAATGATATGACTTAGCGAATAATGAAAGAGGTGACTATGGGAAAATAAGGACGAAGTTGAAAAGACAAAAGGTGAGTATGAGGAGTAAGATGGAACTATCATCAACCAATTCATGATTTCCTCGAACGCCATAAAATAACAAAGACAACACTAGAAAACCCTAAAATGAGATACTACGAAGATGTACCTTTGCAATTTTAGTGCAACTCGGCACCTCAGCTAGTATCACTCTTGTTAAGGGGGTAATCCCTTAACAAGTGATTAATCACAAACGAAGTCAATAGATTCAAGTAGCGGCAAGCGTGTCCAACTTCAAACTGAAGAAAGATAAAGATAGGCGAGAAGCCATTGAGACGTTTCTTTAATTGAGAAAGCAAACGATAAAGGAAAGTACACCAAGTGACCAATGGAAATGAGTAGTCACAAACAATCGATATTCCAACGTTTCTTACCGCCTTTATTGTAACTAACGTTACGAGCCGTTTGTTCATTTTACACCTCCGTATTGCCATTCTTATTATCATCCCATTATTTAGTATTGATCTAGGCAAGATTGACAGCCCGTAACGATTACATGCGATTAATCTCCAGTCGTCTCAAGAAGTGAGCGACATTCGTAACCTTTCTCTTTTTCGAAGTTTCTAATCAAGAGGAATTTTAAGGAACTGAGGAATGGATGCCCCAACCCTAGAGTTAGAAGCTCGCAAGAAACCAAGAATCGCGATGAAACTTTGTTTGACTTTCACACATTTTATGTCTCCGTGTAGACACCCATACTGTTGGTTTATCCATTTTTACTACCGTATGAATGATCGAACTTCGAGGACGAAGTTATTGTTAAGGGGGTAATGATGTAACAACCCTCAATTTCCGACTAGGACAACTTACTTATATTTATCTAGGTATCTATCCCTAGAGGTTTATTAAGAGAATTGACCTTCTAGACATTTAGGGCATAGTGATACTTGCCTTCTAGTTCAATGAAATGTCCATAGGTGACTAGTTATCTTAGAAATGCCAAACACAATAATTATAATCAGGAAAGACAATCTCAAAGTGGACCATAATAACAACTTATAAGAATATAATTTAAACAAGGAAATATCCAAGAATCCAAATAACTTAACAACTCAAATAATAACAATGCACATCAATAAAATTTCAAGTCAATTACATATATGTTGATATATTTGCATACACGATATACATAAATAGAACACAACATTTGAATGTGTTATGCAACCTATAAACAATGCACTTTAAGGATTTTATCAAGTCGATATACAATTATGCTCACGCTATACAAATATTTGAACACCACAAATTTAATTTATGTTTTGAAAATTTTCGGCTCATACATACACACATGTATCCACCTCAACTAACCAATAGGAGTGTAGCTAGCTTATTACACTATAACACATGTATAACTACACTCTCCTCAATGGCTTACACTCACATATACATACACTTATATATGTATATCGAATCTAGTCATTTACACATCCAAATACATTACTACATTCAAAATCCATACCACCAACCTTTTACTAACCAATGGGCATGCAACCACCACTCCCTCTAGCCAATAAACAAGCCTTCTACCTCTCCTCTCACTCTCTCTCACGTGAATATGGCTGGGAATTCTCACCCCCCTCCCATTTCTCACACAACACAACACACACACACCTCTCAAAATGCTCTCAACTCTCTTCCTCCTCTCCTCTCTTTCTTGGCAGAAAAATGGGGTGAAAACACCCCTAAAACTCAACAATAAATCATCAAACAAACAAGTAATCATTTCCATAATGTAAGGAGCAAAGCCATGAAGGGTTGGAGCATGGATGATGATGCGAAATCGGCCCCCAACAGCCTCAAAACTCACGACCAGGAGGCTGTCCGAACAGCCCCCTTCCTTCTTGATTTCGAGCCATATGCAAGCCAAAATGGAACTCAAATCTAATCTAAACTATTGTAATAATAACCCTTCTTGTTGATTTATCATTGAGAGTCATGCATGAAGCCGATTGGGTGGTCACAAGTCTCAAAAATCAGCCCCATCACCACCATATTCGATCCATCTAAGGTTGTTCCCTCAAAACCGATTTCAATACATCTTTATCTATAAATTTTTCAATGATCCATTAATGTTTTTGAGTTTGACTATCAGTAAATATGTGTTTTGTAAGTAAATAATGCATTGCATGTTGAGAAAATACAAGATCTTTACATGCATGTTGTTTTTAGAATGATCAAGAGATGTTTTTGCAAGAATCAAGTAAATCAACTATGTTTTGTATAAATTCAGTTTAAAATGATGATTGATGATCTTGAAATTGTTAATAATCTGTATATTGATGTTAAAATAACACAAAAGTGAATGGCAAACATGTGAGAGGTGATTAAGAGTGTAAGATAAGCAAACTAAGTCATTGGTGAGTTGTTTGGACCAAAACACTTTCTGACAGAATCCATCTTCTGTCTTGGAACGGATAAACTGAGCTTGTGAGGGCAGATTCAAGAAAAACTTTCAAAATAAAAGTTGTACATAAACGAGTTAAGTTTAACCTCCAACTGGAATTACTTAAAAATACTGAACGAAAAGAAAGATATGATTTTTCTACTGAAACTGGTCAAAACTGTAATTTTGTATGAATATTTTATAAACTTTAACAATTTTTATCTCCTAAACCAAAAGGGTCCAGGAGGCCATACTTGGTGGAAAGTAAGTCCAATGTGTCCTTAACTTAAAATAAAATCATGGAATTTTTATTAAGAGCAAAACCCAAAGAACTTTTATAAAACTTTCGAGTATGCAGAACAGTGGCTGTTTTGACCACTTCCATTTATAAAAATATTTCGAGGTAGTAAACATTCTTTATAAATTAAGCCAAAATTCACATAATAAGTGGACACATATAGGTTGTTGTATAAAAATCGGGAGGATCCAAATATTTATCCTTAACCCCGAATTAGTGGCCAACATTTCATAAATCTGTTGTATAAAAACAGAAAACTTGTAAGTAATCTAATAACTTGTGTAATGGACTAAGCAATGGACTAAAGGCCAAAACGGGCTAAACCGGCCCAATTAGTGAACCCAAAAGGACCATAAATCAGTAGGCCCACTTGGCCCAATAAACCATATAGCCCAATAACCAATGTAACCCATTAAGCACACAACCCAATTAAGGTTAAGCCCAATAACTAAACGAAGCCCAAATCATTTAAAAGCCCATAACACTTAGGCCCAATTGGTAATGGCCCATAATACTTAAACAAATTTCATGAACCCAAATAATCATAAAACATTGAGGAATATGCGAGTAAAAGATAAGTGTAATAAAAATAACACAAAAGATAACTAAGTGGAATGGACATAAGTAATTACGTTAACCAAACTATAAATTGATATCACAAATGCTAATTCGTGCTAAAATCGGTTGCACATCAAATGATGAATAAGGATGATATAACTTAATATGGCATTCTCATATGATAACCTAAGATGCCAAACGAAACCACAAATGAAGGCAAGTTACCGAAATTCTAACCACTTATAACTACATATATAATGAAAGTGACCTTTTATACCATCAATCTTTACAACCAAAAAGATGTGAATATTAACAATACACTTGGATCCCATAATTGATGACAACATAATAAAAGTGGCATTTCTTAGTGATGGCTTAAGATAGGAACTTACGTATATTAGCCCTATCGTAGGGATAGTCTTGGCTTGGAATGTGATTGAGGAATATGACGGATATATGATCAAGGAAGCGATAGATGGGAAGTACCCATTTTTGATAAGTGAATATAATATGCGGCATATCAAGGTGAGTCATAGCCCCCTTTCAAACTCTTTTATATGTTTTACTTGCGGGGTGAAAAGCATGATTAATTAAAATGACTTTCTCTTATGAAATGATTCTTTGAAATAATGATAATGATATGGGAATTATGTTGTATGTTCAACGTGTTATGTGTTATATGATGAGCTTGAGTACTGTCAAACGGTGGTCCCCTGTACACTACTATTAACTCATTTGAGGCCTGTAGTTAGAGGGTTGCGCAACTAGGACTTGTCCCCTCATCCACTATTATAGGTAACGGTGGGATGTTTGGTCTGCCTTGGTGGCCACCTTCATCGCCAGTCTGGCCTCGCGGTGCTCTAACTACTATATATTTATGGGCGTCTCCATGGCACGACCCTTGGTTATCTTTATGCACGTGATTGACAGCACGTGCTTATCATTATCTTATCATTTGGGACATTATATATTGATTATTGGGACATAACCGGTCTTAGTAGTGGCTCAAGAGCAATCTCATCAAATTATGTCATGGTAGTCTTACCATTGACCAAGAGGTATTGATATTATTATGGATGGAAATTGTGGTTTGAACATACGGTTTGGGTATTGGACCTTATATGGAGTCTTGAAAGTTGTTGAAATTGGCGATATCGAAACATTGATGACCGAATGGTTTTGGTATGATGAATGATCAATCGATTGATATATTTTTCTCTCACGATAAATGTGACAAATGAAAACTTTATAACTTACCATGGATTTTCTCAACTCTTTGAAATGGATATGTAACGATGGGTTACTTGCAAACCTATGCACTCACCAACTACGTTTTCGTAGTTGACACTTTTTCTTCATGCTTTTCAGGAATTAGCGTAAGCTTTGAGGAATTATATGCATCATGATTGTTTGCATTACACTTTGGAGTCAAAGATCAAACCTTGTGACGGGCAATGGAATCCGCCCTGATCATTGTAGTATACCATCTCATGTATTTGTTATTTGTTTCGTGGACCCAATATCCAAGTATGGTAGACGTATTGTACTTGGGAATTGGTTCACATGCTTGTGCATTGTAAAATTATTTTTATTCAATAACGCTATGGTGAATGTTATCTGTTATCCTTTGTTTTGAATACTCGACTTTCTGTACATCTCAACGTTCCGCCTTAGTTGGGGTGTTACACCAGCGGTCAAGTCAAGTAAAGGGCAGGGCAGATGTAGTCGATACAGGTTTACGCGAGACGGATTTAGTCGATGTTTCGCTACCCAACTTTAGCCTCCCCTTATAACGAGCAAGTAAGTATACTAGCTGTGCTAGCGAGCAAATCTGTAGGAGGTTTGGGCATCGGTAGTTTGGAGGCATTAAATCTGGCTCTAATTTACAAATGGCGGTGGCGTGCTCTTAGGTCCCCAGAAGCCTCTTGGGTCAAGATCGTTATCGCCATCCATGGGCAACATGCACTAATGGATTTTAAGTGCAAATGCAGTAGCACTTGGGCTCGGTTATGCGCGTATTTCAATCAGGTACACAAATCCTATTCCATCCCTAGTAACGTTATTAAGAAAAAGATACGAGACGGGTCCACTACTAGTTTTTGGCACGATAATTGGCGAGAGGGAGAACCGCTTATGGTCCGGTTCCCTCGCCTTTATGCTCTCGAAACCGACAAGCAATGCTCAATTGCGTGTAGATTTTCCAGATTGGATTGGGTTTGGTCTTGGGCAAGACCTATTCGTGCTGGTAGAAATCAAGAAGAGTTAGATAATCTTTTGAATGAAATTCGTGATGTCCGTTTAGAAACAGGTGAGGATGAGTGGATTTGGAATTACCATGGTGACAAGTCCTTTACTGTTGCAATTCTAAGACATGCTCTTGACTTTAATATTCTTCCTTCTCAGCAAAAACCCACGATTTGGAACTCTTTTTTACCCAAAAAGATTAATATATTTCTTTGACGTTTACTTCGAGATCAGCTTCCTTCACGCATTAATTTGGCAATTAGAGGCATTCCAAATGTTCCTTTCATTTGTCCTACTTGCTACATGGGGTTGGATATGGTAGACCATACTTTTCGTTCATGTAAAGTGGCGTGTGAAACCAGAATTCTTCTTGCACAATGGTTGAAGTTTGAGTTACCCGATTACGGCCCTACTGATATTATTAATTGGGTTGAAATGCTACATTTCCCCACGATGTATAAGAAGGTCATCCAAGGTATCATGGCAGTTTGGTGGTGGTGTTTATGGAAGAACAGGAATCAAGCCATTTTTTTGTCGGATCACGTCAGCAGCAAAGCCATTTTTCTTTCTGTTGTTTCCATTTCTTTCTTATGGTTTTCCTCTCGGTGTACTAAGCTTAGCTTTTCTTGGCCCCTATGGCATCGTAGTCCCTCCTATTTGATGTAAACATTATGTCTCTTCGGCGTCTTGCCGTAGACTTTTTATTATTAATACCATATGCTGTTCTAAAAAAAAAGTATACTAGCTGTGCTAGCGAGCAAATCTGTAGGAGGTTTGGGCATCGGTAGTTTGGAGGCATTAAATCTGGCTCTAATTTACAAATGGCGGTGGCGTGCTCTTAGGTCCCTAGAAGCCTCTTGGGTCAAGATCGTTATCGCCATCCATGGGCAACATGCACTAATGGATTTTAAGTGCAAATGCAGTAGCACTTGGGCTCGGTTATGCGCGTATTTCAATCAGGTACACAAATCCTATTCCATCCCTAGTAACATTATTAAGAAAAAGATACGAGACGGGTCCACTACTAGTTTTTGGCACGATAATTGGCGAGAGGGAGAACCGCTTATGGTCCGGTTCCCTCGCCTTTATGCTCTCGAAACCGACAAGCAATGCTCAATTGCGTGTAGATTTTCCAGATTGGATTGGGTTTGGTCTTGGGCAAGACCTATTCGTGCTGGTAGAAATCAAGAAGAGTTAGATAATCTTTTGAATGAAATTCGTGATGTCCGTTTAGAAACAGGTGAGGATGAGTGGATTTGGAATTACCATGGTGACAAGTCCTTTACTGTTGCAATTCTAAGACATGCTCTTGACTTTAATATTCTTCCTTCTCAGCAAAAACCCACGATTTGGAACTCTTTTTTACCCAAAAAGATTAATATATTTCTTTGACGTTTACTTCGAGATCAGCTTCCTTCACGCATTAATTTGGCAATTAGAGGCATTCCAAATGTTCCTTTCATTTGTCCTACTTGCTACATGGGGTTGGATATGGTAGACCATACTTTTCGTTCATGTAAAGTGGCGTGTGAAACCAGAATTCTTCTTGCACAATGGTTGAAGTTTGAGTTACCCGATTACGGCCCTACTGATATTATTAATTGGGTTGAAATGCTACATTTCCCCACGATGTATAAGAAGGTCATCCAAGGTATCATGGCAGTTTGGTGGTGGTGTTTATGGAAGAACAGGAATCAAGCCATTTTTTTGTCGGATCACGTCAGCAGCAAAGCCATTTTTCTTTCTGTTGTTCCAAACGAAGTATAACTTCGTTTTAAGTGTTCTAACTTCGTTTGGGGATCTCTAAATTCGTTTGAAGAAGAAGCTAAGTTCGTTTGAACTCAATTTAAATCCGTTTGGAAGCTTTCTAAATCGTTTGAAGAAGAAGCTAAGTTCGTTTGAACTCAATTTAAATCCGTTTGGAAGCTTTCTAAATCGTTTGAACCCTAAGATGTGTAAAAGCCTATGTAGTGTGCGGAAGTGCTTTAGTGTGTTATATGTATCCCCAATAGGTGTTTTTAAGCGAAATAAAGTCGATATGAAGTCCAGGGACCAAATTTGCCAATGTTGAAAAGTTAAAAACGGGATTATGACTAGGGTTGGCCTAATCCCTGATGATTTGCAGCCAAATTACTTTCATTAATCACATACACAAACCCTTTAATCCTCTTTTGATTTCTCAAGCAATTCTTTAAGGTTTTGATCAAACAAATCAAAGGTTTTTGTATTGAATCGGATCGGTTATCATTTGTTACAGGTAATCTATGTTTTGATGTCTATATTACAGATTTAATGATGTTTTACAAAGGATCAAATCTGATTTTAATAAGGTTTTGAAGTAATTAGGGTTTCAAACGTGTTTAAGCAAATTAACGATCCAAACGACATCAAACGAGCTTGTAATTGATCTATATGATCAAAATATGTTTAAATATGTCAAAATCATGTTTTGGGTGAAGCCCAAGTCGATTGATGTCTGGAAAAATCGAAGAACAAGTCGTTTTATGATTTCTGGACGAAGTTAGGGTTTTCTGAAGCTAAATTCGTTTTCTGGAAGCTAAATTCGTTTGATTTTTCAAATGGCCATATCTTTTGAACCGTAACTCCGTTTTTGACAAATAAGCTATCCCTAGAATCGTGAGAGAGTCTATTTTCTAATGGTAATGAGTTTAAAGGATGATTTTGAGGTCAAGTTTCCTGAAAGGTTGAATTAGTGAGTGAAGGTCGAGTTTCGACGGATTCTATGAGTCCTAAAGTCGTACGAAAGTCCATTTAATGTCCCTAATGACTTACACTTCATATATTATTGTACGATAGGTGTCGGGGGATTACTATTAAGCACTGTTAGCTCTTGTTTGCTCGCACATACTACTACGAGGTAAGATACACTACTTTTGTCACGCTGAGGGTGCAACATAAATGGTTTCATAAACTATAACCTCCAAAACGGTAATGTATAACCTATAATGTGGTTGGGTTGATATGGGAGGTACTCGGGGAATAATGATGACGATGCCTATGATGCTTCCCCGTAGTTATGTTTATGATATGATATGATGAACGGTGGTTTCTGATATGATATGCTTACGATATGATATGTAATGATTACGGTGGTTAATGATATGTTTACGATATGATATGTAATGATTACGGTGGTTAATGATATGTTTACGATATGATATGTAATGATTACGGTGGTTAATGATATGTTTACGATATGATATGTAATGATTACGGTGGTTAATGATATGTTTACGATATGATATGTAATGATTACGGTGGTTAATGATATGTTTACGATATGATATGTAATGATTACGGTGGTTAATGATATGTTTACGATATGATATGTAATGATTACGGTGGTTAATGATATGTTTACGATATGATATGTAATGATTACGGTGGTTAATGATATGTTTATGATATGATATGATGAACGGTGGTTTCTGATATGATATGCTTATGATATGATATGATATGATGACGGTGGTTAATGATATGTTTACGATATGATATGTAATGAACGGTGGTTAATGATATGTTTACGATATGATATGTAATGATTACGGTGGTTAATGATATGTTTACGATATGATATGTAATGATTACGGTGGTTAATGATATGTTTACGATATGATATGTAATGATTACGGTGGTTAATGATATGTTTCCTGATGTCTAAATTCATTTTCTGGAAGCTAAATTCGTTTTCTGGAAGCTAAATTCGTTTTCTGGAAGCTAAATTCGTTTTCTGGAAGCTAAATTCGTTTTCTGGAAGCTAAATTCGTTTTCTGGAAGCTAAATTCGTTTTCTGGAAGCTAAATTCGTTTTCTGGAAGCTAAATTCGTTTTCTGGAAGCTAAATTCGTTTTCTGGAAGCTAAATTCGTTTTCTGGAAGCTAAATTCGTTTTCTGGAAGCTAAATTCGTTTTCTGGAAGCTAAATTCGTTTTCTGGAAGCTAAATTCGTTTTCTGGAAGCTAAATTCGTTTTCTGGAAGCTAAATTCGTTTTCTGGAAGCTAAATTCGTTTTCTGGAAGCTAAATTCGTTTTCTGGAAGCTAAATTCGTTTTCTGGAAGCTAAATTCGTTTTCTGGAAGCTAAATTCGTTTTCTGGAAGCTAAATTCGTTTTCTGGAAGCTAAATTCGTTTTCTGGAAGCTAAATTCGTTTTCTGGAAGCTAAATTCGTTTTCTGGAAGCTAAATTCGTTTTCTGGAAGCTAAATTCGTTTTCTGGAAGCTAAATTCGTTTTCTGGAAGCTAAATTCGTTTTCTGGAAGCTAAATTCGTTTGATTTTTCAAATGGCCATATCTTTTGAACCGTAACTCCGTTTTTGACAAATAAGCTATCCCTAGAATCGTGAGAGAGTCTATTTTCTAATGGTAATGAGTTTAAAGGATGATTTTGAGGTCAAGTTTCCTGAAAGGTTGAATTAGTGAGTGAAGGTCGAGTTTCGACGGATTCTATGAGTCCTAAAGTCGTACGAAAGTCCATTTAATGTCCCTAATGACTTACACTTCATATATTATTGTACGATAGGTGTCGGGGGATTACTATTAAGCACTGTTAGCTCTTGTTTGCTCGCACATACTACTACGAGGTAAGATACACTACTTTTGTCACGCTGAGGGTGCAACATAAATGGTTTCATAAACTATAACCTCCAAAACGGTAATGTATAACCTATAATGTGGTTGGGTTGATATGGGAGGTACTCGGGGAATAATGATGACGATGCCTATGATGCTTCCCCGTAGTTATGTTTATGATATGATATGATGAAATTGATTAGGCACGCTTAGGGTCATGAACTCTATGCTTATATGTGATGTGGATATGTGATGTGGATATGTGATGTGGATATGTTTATACGGTGGTATGAATGCCTAATTAAAATGACGTAATGTTTTAAAGTGACGATTTAAATGGATGAAATGTTTGCTTAAACCTGGTGTTATCTTACTTAGCTTTATAGCTAACACTTGTTTCTTTTAATGTGTTGACACCCCTCAGGTTAGGCAGTAAGATGACGTGTGAAGCTGTGGCGAGAGATGGGTAGATGATCAAGCTGGCTTTAGTTTACCCAATAGCTTCGCATAGACCTTATGTTATTGATTTCCTTTATGGAACTTATGTAAAGACTATGTTATGATTGCTTTATGTTGGGCAATCTTATGGATTTCTTTTATTACTGATTTGATGCTATTAGTAACACCACTTATGTTTTCTCAACTGTTTTCCTTAGTTGAGTATTTTCCTAAATCGTTTCCGCATGATTTAACGCCGTTAGGCAAAATTTTTGGAAATCCATATTTTTACGAAACGGGTGTTACAAGTTGGTATCAGAGAAGTAGTTTAAGTGAACCAAGGCCTATTGACCATAGGATTTGGACTTAAACTTAAGATGCGCATGCTAGGTATTTGTAGGATGCCTTAGCTTTAATGTAAGATGATGTAGGATGGGTTGGGACGAGTGCGAGTGTGATAGGGCTTATGAGATGTTTACGATACGAAGTATGTTATAGCCTTATCTTTGCGCTTATCGACTCTATCTTTCAGTGAAGGAAAGATGGTTAACACTCGTCAAGGCAACTTACGACGCGATGGAGTTACTGCTAGCGTTACTCCACCTGTCCATCCGGGCGCAGGTGCTTCTAATGCTGCTGCTACTGCTACTGCAGCTAACGTGAATAGAAATCAAGTGAATCCTCAGCAGGTCAATCGACAAGGCTCGTTAGGCCCTATGCCTCCACCTCTTGGTAATCAACCCATAGTTAACGAAGCAGTGGTGGAGCAATCTTATGGATTTCTTTTATTACTGATTTGATGCTATTAGTAACACCACTTATGTTTTCTCAACTGTTTTCCTTAGTTGAGTATTTTCCTAAATCGTTTCCGCATGATTTAACGCCGTTAGGCAAAATTTTTGGAAATCCATATTTTTACGAAACGGGTGTTACAAGTTGGTATCAGAGAAGTAGTTTAAGTGAACCAAGGCCTATTGACCATAGGATTTGGACTTAAACTTAAGATGCGCATGCTAGGTATTTGTAGGCAGCATAAGACCCTAACGGAAGCAATCAAGGAATCCAAAAAGCTTGATGATGATTTTGCTGCGGATAAGAAAGTTGAAAAGAAAGAAGATGAGAAGAAGTCTGGCAATAAACGGAGGTTTGGTGGGTCAAGTCGTTTTGGTAAGAAATTCAAGGGATCTTCGTCCTCCGACAAGGGAAAGACAGACAAGGATGGAAAATGGTGTTCTAGCTGCAAGGCTTTCCATTTTGGTCAGTGTTCTGCTAAGACCCGCAGGTGCAATAGGTGTGGAGCACAGGGTCATACTTTTGATGAATGCACTGATAAAGCAAGATGTTATAAATGTGGAGAGTACGTAGTGCCCGTATGTGGGAGGGTACTAGATACGTATAAATCGTGCTCGTATGTGGAGAGTACGTAGTGCCCGTATGTGGGAGGGTACTAGATACGTATAAATCGTGCTCGTATGTGGAGAGTACGTAGTGCCCGTATGTGGGAGGGTACTAGATACGTATAAATCGTGCTCGTATGTGGAGAGTACGTAGTGCCCGTATGTGGGAGGGTACTAGATACGTATAAATCGTGCTCGTATGTGGAGAGTACGTAGTGCCCGTATGTGGGAGGGTACTAGATACGTATAAATCGTGCTCGTATGTGGAGAGTACGTAGTGCCCGTATGTGGGAGGGTACTAGATACGTATAAATCGTGCTCGTATGTGGAGAGTACGTAGTGCCCGTATGTGGGAGGGTACTAGATACGTATAAATCGTGCTCGTATGTGGAGAGTACGTAGTGCCCGTATGTGGGAGGGTACTAGATACGTATAAATCGTGCTCGTATGTGGAGAGTACGTAGTGCCCGTATGTGGGAGGGTACTAGATACGTATAAATCGTGCTCGTATGTGGAGAGTACGTAGTGCCCGTATGTGGGAGGGTACTAGATACGTATAAATCGTGCTCGTATGTGGAGAGTACGTAGTGCCCGTATGTGGGAGGGTACTAGATACGTATAAATCGTGCTCGTATGTGGAGAGTACGTAGTGCCCGTATGTGGGAGGGTACTAGATACGTATAAATCGTGCTCGTATGTGGAGAGTACGTAGTGCCCGTATGTGGGAGGGTACTAGATACGTATAAATCGTGCTCGTATGTGGAGAGTACGTAGTGCCCGTATGTGGGAGGGTACTAGATACGTATAAATCGTGCTCGTATGTGGAGAGTACGTAGTGCCCGTATGTGGGAGGGTACTAGATACGTATAAATCGTGCTCGTATGTGGAGAGTACGTAGTGCCCGTATGTGGGAGGGTACTAGATACGTATAAATCGTGCTCGTATGTGGAGAGTACGTAGTGCCCGTATGTGGGAGGGTACTAGATACGTATAAATCGTGCTCGTATGTGGAGAGTACGTAGTGCCCGTATGTGGGAGGGTACTTTAATAAATCGTGCTAGGTATTTGTAGGCAGCATAAGACTCTAACTGAAGCAATCAAAGAATCTAAAAAGCTTGATGATGATTTTGCTGCGGATAAGAAAGTTGAAAAGAAAGAAGATGAGAAGAAGTCTGGCAATAAACGGAGGTTTGGTGGGTCAAATCGTTTTGGTAAGAAATTCAAGGGATCTTCGTCCTCCGACAAGGGAAAGACAGACAAGGATGGAAAATGGTGTTCTAGCTGCAAGGCTTTTCATTTTGGTCAGTGTTCTGCTAAGACCCGCAGGTGCAATAGGTGTGGAGCACAGGGTCATACTTTTGATGAATGCACTGATAAAGCAAGATGTTATAAATGTGGAGATGCAAAGCACCGAATTGCCGATTGTCCCCAAATGAAGAAAGATGAGGGAAAGAAAGCGGAAGCTTCCAAAGCCAAAGCCCGTGCTTTTCAGATGACGGCTGAGGAGGCAAAAGACGATGATCAGGTAGTTACTGCTACCCTTATTGTTAACTCCAAACCTGCTAATGTGTTATTTGATTCTGGTGCGAACAAATCTTTTGTGTCTACTCTGTTTGCTCCTAAGTTAGACATGACTACTAGTTCTTTACGGTGCCCTATAGAAGTAGAAGTGGCTAATGGTGCAACGTCTATTATTCGGGAAGGTTATTCTGATTGTCCGATAGAAATAGAGGGTCGTTCATTTACTGCTAACCTGTTACCCGCTACCATTCCTAGTTTCGATGTTGTACTTGGTATGGACTGGATGTCTAAGAATGATGCTGTCGTCCTATGTTCGAAAAAGATAGTCCGTATCGCTACTCCCGACGGTAAAGGTGTCTGTGTTTATGGTGACAAGAAGCCGGGAAATGTTAAGGTGATCTCGATGATGAAAGCACTTCGTTGTATACGGCAAACTAAGTCACATTTTCTAGCTTATGTAATTGATTCTCGTATCGCGAAGCCTACAGTTTCTGATGTCGAAGTTGTTTCCGAGTTTCCTGATGTTTTCCCTGAAGATCTTCCAGGTCTTCCTCCTGATCGTGAGGTTGAATTTTCTATTGATCTCATTCCTGGTGCTACTCCTGTAGCCAAAGCTCCGTATCGATTAGCTCCGACGGAGATGAAGGAGTTAATGACGCAAATTCAGGAACTTTTAGATAAAGGTTTCATTCGTCCGAGTTCCTCTCCTTGGGGTGCTCCTATCCTTTTCGTAAAGAAGAAGATGAGGGAAAGAAAGCGGAAGCTTCCAAAGCCAAAGCCCGTGCTTTTCAGATGACGGCTGAGGAGGCAAAAGACGATGATCAGGTAGTTACTGCTACCCTTATTGTTAACTCCAAACCTGCTAATGTGTTATTTGATTCTGGTGCGAACAAATCTTTTGTGTCTACTCTGTTTGCTCCTAAGTTAGACATGACTACTAGTTCTTTACGGTGCCCTATAGAAGTAGAAGTGGCTAATGGTGCAACGTCTATTATTCGGGAAGGTTATTCTGATTGTCCGATAGAAATAGAGGGTCGTTCATTTACTGCTAACCTGTTACCCGCTACCATTCCTAGTTTCGATGTTGTACTTGGTATGGACTGGATGTCTAAGAATGATGCTGTCGTCCTATGTTCGAAAAAGATAGTCCGTATCGCTACTCCCGACGGTAAAGGTGTCTGTGTTTATGGTGACAAGAAGCCGGGAAATGTTAAGGTGATCTCGATGATGAAAGCACTTCGTTGTATACGGCAAACTAAGTCACATTTTCTAGCTTATGTAATTGATTCTCGTATCGCGAAGCCTACAGTTTCTGATGTCGAAGTTGTTTCCGAGTTTCCTGATGTTTTCCCTGAAGATCTTCCAGGTCTTCCTCCTGATCGTGAGGTTGAATTTTCTATTGATCTCATTCCTGGTGCTACTCCTGTAGCCAAAGCTCCGTATCGATTAGCTCCGACGGAGATGAAGGAGTTAATGACGCAAATTCAGGAACTTTTAGATAAAGGTTTCATTCGTCCGAGTTCCTCTCCTTGGGGTGCTCCTATCCTTTTCGTAAAGAAGAAATTTGTGGGTCATCTATTCAGAACTGATGCAGATCAAGTCGCCTGCTATGTCGATGGTTTACCTCCAAGTTATCGAGGTATTTGTAGGCAGCATAAGACCCTAACGGAAGCAATCAAGGAATCCAAAAAGCTTGATGATGATTTTGCTGCGGATAAGAAAGTTGAAAAGAAAGAAGATGAGAAGAAGTCTGGCAATAAACGGAGGTTTGGTGGGTCAAATCGTTTTGGTAAGAAATTCAAGGGATCTTCGTCCTCCGACAAGGGAAAGACAGACAAGGATGGAAAATGGTGTTCTAGCTGCAAGGCTTTTCATTTTGGTCAGTGTTCTGCTAAGACCCGCAGGTGCAATAGGTGTGGAGCACAGGGTCATACTTTTGATGAATGCACTGATAAAGCAAGATGTTATAAATGTGGAGATGCAAAGCACCGAATTGCCGATTGTCCCCAAATGAAGAAAGATGAGGGAAAGAAAGCGGAAGCTTCCAAAGCCAAAGCCCGTGCTTTTCAGATGACGGCTGAGGAGGCAAAAGACGATGATCAGGTAGTTACTGCTATCCTTATTGTTAACTCCAAACCTGCTAATGTGTTATTTGATTCTGGTGCGAACAAATCTTTTGTGTCTACTCTGTTTGCTCCTAAGTTAGACATGACTACTAGTTCTTTACGGTGCCCTATAGAAGTAGAAGTGGCTAATGGTGCAACGTCTATTATTCGGGAAGGTTATTCTGATTGTCCGATAGAAATAGAGGGTCGTTCATTTACTGCTAACCTGTTACCCGCTACCATTCCTAGTTTCGATGTTGTACTTGGTATGGACTGGATGTCTAAGAATGATGCTGTCGTCCTATGTTCGAAAAAGATAGTCCGTATCGCTACTCCCGACGGTAAAGGTGTCTGTGTTTATGGTGACAAGAAGCCGGGAAATGTTAAGGTGATCTCGATGATGAAAGCACTTCGTTGTATACGGCAAACTAAGTCACATTTTCTAGCTTATGTAATTGATTCTCGTATCGCGAAGCCTACAGTTTCTGATGTCGAAGTTGTTTCCGAGTTTCCTGATGTTTTCCCTGAAGATCTTCCAGGTCTTCCTCCTGATCGTGAGGTTGAATTTTCTATTGATCTCATTCCTGGTGCTACTCCTGTAGCCAAAGCTCCGTATCGATTAGCTCCGACGGAGATGAAGGAGTTAATGACGCAAATTCAGGAACTTTTAGATAAAGGTTTCATTCGTCCGAGTTCCTCTCCATGGGGTGCTCCTATCCTTTTCGTAAAGAAGAAAGACGGATCCATGCGTATGTGTATCGATTATCGCGAGCTGAATAAAAGAACGGTGAAGAATAAATATCCACTCCCTCGCATTGATGATTTGTTCGATCAACTTCAAGGTGCTTCTTATTTCTCAAAGATTGATTTACGGTCTGGCTATCATCAATTGAAGGTTGAAGAAGAAAGTGTAGCCAAAACAGCGTTCCGAACTCGTTATGGTCATTATGAGTTCCTTGTCATGCCATTCGGTTTGACAAATGCTCCAGCGAAGTTTATGGATTTGATGAACCGTGTCTGTCGACCATTTTTGGATCATTTCGTTATTGTTTTTATCGACGACATTCTTGTGTATTCAAAGTCGGAAGAGGAACATAGAGAGCATTTGAGAGCTGTCCTTCAAGTCCTCAGAGAGAAAAAGCTATATGCTAAATTCTCCAAGTGCGAGTTCTGGCTAAAGGAAGTTCATTTCCTCGGCCATGTCGTCTCCTCTGATGGTATAAAAGTAGATCCTTCGAAGATAGAAGCAGTGTCGAAGTGGGAGCAGCCTAAGTCTCCTACTGAAATTAAGAGTTTTCTCGGTTTGGCTGGCTATTATCGACGTTTTATTCAGGATTTCTCGCGCATTGCCAAGCCAATGACTGAATTAACGAAGAAAGGTGTGAAGTTTGTGTGGACCGATGCTCAAGAGAAAGCCTTCACAACGTTGAAAAAGAAGTTGTGTGAAGCTCCAGTCTTAGCTTTACCCGAAGGAACAGATGATCTAGTGGTTTATAGTGACGCATCCATCACGGGGTTAGGGTGTGTACTAATGCAACGAGACAAAGTTATCGCTTACGCCTCTCGACAGCTGAAGCCTCATGAGCGGAACTATCCTACTCATGACCTTGAGCTGGCTGCGGTTGTTTTTGCTCTGAAGTTGTGGCGACATTATCTGTATGGTACAAAGTGTACCCTTTATACGGATCATAAGAGCTTACAGTACGTGTTTACTCAGAAGGACATGAATGTTAGACAACGACGGTGGATGGAGTTATTAAAGGATTACGATTGTGAAATTAAATATCACCCAGGCAAAGCTAATGTGGTTGCTGATGCCTTAAGCCGCAAAGGATATGCGAAAAGTAGATTATGTGCGATGATTACAAAGATTGAGTCGAATTTACTGGAACCTATTCGATTAGCTCAAATCGAAGCGTTAAAGGATGTTAATGTGAAAGCGGAGTCTATTGGGAAAAAGAAGAAGAACAGACTCCAAATGGAAGAAAATAGTCGTGGCCTTCGAACCTACAAAGGTAGAATATGGGTTCCTCTCTATGGAGGCAATCGTGAGTTAGTAATGGATGAAGCTCACAAAACTAAGTATTCTGTACACCCTGGTGCCACAAAGATGCATGCAGATTTGAAGCCTATTTATTGGTGGCCCAGTATTAAGAACGATGTGATGATGTATGTGCAGAAATGTTTGACGTGTGCGAAGGTGAAAGCTGAACATCAAAAGCCTTACGGGAAGTTTCAGCAACTTGAGATCCCTGAGTGGAAATGGGATCACATTACGATGGATTTTGTGACCAAACTTCCGAGGACGCCTCGTGGTCACGATATGATATGGGTTATTGTCGATCGATTAACGAAGAGTGCTCACTTTCTCCCAGTTCGTGAGACTGCTCCTATGGAGAACTTCGCTACGTTGTATATTGATGAAGTGGTTTCTAAACATGGTGTTCCGATATCGATTGTGTCAGATCGTGATGCTCGATTCGTTTCCAACTTTTGGAAGAGTTTTCAACGGGAAGTTGGTACGCAAGTTCGTCTGAGCACAGCCTACCATCCGCAAACCGATGGGCAAAGTGAAAGGACTATTCAAACGCTCGAAGATATGCTCAGAGCTTGTGTAATGGATTATGGTGGTTCGTGGGATAAACACCTACCTCTTATTGAGTTTGCGTATAACAATAGTTATCATGCGAGCATTGGAATGCCACCTTATGAGATGTTATATGGTAGAAAGTGTCGGACTCCTAGTTGTTGGTTGGAGCCCGGGGAAAAGCAATTTGCTGGACCCGAATTAGTACAACTTACGGCCGATAAAGTTAATGTTGCAAAGAAAGCCTTACGTGTTGCTCGTGAAAGGCAAAAGTCATATGCTGATAAGAAAAGGAGGCCGTTCGATTTTAAAGAAGGCGAAATGGTTTTACTCAAGGTGTCGCCTTGGAAAGGTGTATTACGGTTTGGAAAACGTGGAAAGTTAAGCCCCAGATTCATTGGACCTTTTAAGATCATTAAGAAGGTTAATGAACAGGCATTTAAGCTGGACTTACCTCCAGAACTTAATGGAATTCACAACACATTTCATGTGTGTTACCTACGTAAGTGCTATGCGAATGAAACGGATGTCATTCCACTCGAGGACGTAAGTATTAATCCCAACAAGCAGATTGTCGATGAACCTGTTGCTATATTGGGAAGGAAACAAAAGAAGCTACGACGAAAGACTATCGATCTAGTTCTCATAAAGTGGAAACACAATCACGGCGAAAGTATGACTTGGGAGACCGAGTCCGTAATGCGGGAGACCTATCCCCACCTTTTTGATGCTGAAGTGATTCCGGGGACGGAATCCTCTTAAGGGGGAGGTAATTGTAACATCCCAAAACTTAAACGTATATGTTGACTAACGTCGTTAGGTCAAATTATAAGTCCGTGATACGTTTGTGTGGAAATATGTGTTTATATGTTTATGTGCCCTATATGTGAGATTTAATTATCTTTAATGAGTGACAATAAAGTAGACTTAATGATGTGTAAAAAGCCTATGTAGTGTGCGGAAGTGCTTTAGTGTGTTATATGTATCCCCAATAGGTGTTTTTAAGCGAAATAAAGTCGATATGAAGTCCAGGGACCAAATTTGCCAATGTTGAAAAGTTAAAAACGGGATTATGACTAGGGTTGGCCTAATCCCTGATGATTTGCAGCCAAATTACTTTCATTAATCACATACACAAACCCTTTAATCCTCTTTTGATTTCTCAAGCAATTCTTCAAGGTTTTGATCAAACAAATCAAAGGTTTTTGTATTGAATCGGATCGGTTATCATTTGTTACAGGTAATCTATGTTTTGATGTCTATATTACAGATTTAATGATGTTTTATAAAAGGCATGTACGTACAGAAATGTTTGACGTGTGCTAAGGTGAAAGCTGAACATCAAAAGCCTTACGGGAAGTTTCAGCAACTTGAGATCCCTGAGTGGAAATGGGATCACATTACGATGGATTTTGTGACCAAACTTCCGAGGACGCCTCGTGGTCACGATATGATATGGGTTATTGTCGATCGATTAACGAAGAGTGCTCACTTTCTCCCAGTTCGTGAGACTGCTCCTATGGAGAACTTCGCTACGTTGTATATTGATGAAGTGGTTTCTAAACATGGTGTTCCGATATCGATTGTGTCAGATCGTGATGCTCGATTCGTTTCCAACTTTTGGAAGAGTTTTCAACGGGAAGTTGGTACGCAAGTTCGTCTGAGCACAGCCTACCATCCGCAAACCGATGGGCAAAGTGAAAGGACTATTCAAACGCTCGAAGATATGCTCAGAGCTTGTGTAATGGATTATGGTGGTTCGTGGGATAAACACCTACCTCTTATTGAGTTTGCGTATAACAATAGTTATCATGCGAGCATTGGAATGCCACCTTATGAGATGTTATATGGTAGAAAGTGTCGGACTCCTAGTTGTTGGTTGGAGCCCGGGGAAAAGCAATTTGCTGGACCCGAATTAGTACAACTTACGGCCGATAAAGTTAACGTAGCAAAGAAAGCCTTACGTGTTGCTCGTGAAAGGCAAAAGTCATATGCTGATAAGAAAAGGAGGCCGTTCGATTTTAAAGAAGGCGAAATGGTTTTACTCAAGGTGTCGCCTTGGAAAGGTGTATTACGGTTTGGAAAACGTGGAAAGTTAAGCCCCAGATTCATTGGACCTTTTAAGATCATTAAGAAGGTTAATGAACAGGCATTTAAGCTGGACTTACCTCCAGAACTTAATGGAATTCACAACACATTTCATGTGTGTTACCTACGTAAGTGCTATGCGAATGAAACGGATGTCATTCCACTCGAGGACGTAAGTATTAATCCCAACAAGCAGATTGTCGATGAACCTGTTGCTATATTGGGAAGGAAACAAAAGAAGCTACGACGAAAGACTATCGATCTAGTTCTCATAAAGTGGAAACACAATCACGGCGAAAGTATGACTTGGGAGACCGAGTCCGTAATGCGGGAGACCTATCCCCACCTTTTTGATGCTGAAGTGATTCCGGGGACGGAATCCTCTTAAGGGGGAGGTAATTGTAACATCCCAAAACTTAAACGTATATGTTGACTAACGTCGTTAGGTCAAATTATAAGTCCGTGATACGTTTGTGTGGAAATATGTGTTTATATGTTTATGTGCCCTATATGTAAGATTTAATTATCTTTAATGAGTGACAATAAAGTAGACTTAATGATGTGTAAAAGGCCTATGTAGTGTGCGAAAGTGCTTTAGTGTGTTATATGTATCCCCAATAGGTGTTTTTAAGCGAAATAAAGTCGATATGAAGTCCAGGGACCAAATTTGCCAATGTTGAAAAGTTAAAAACGGGATTATGACTAGGGTTGGCCTAATCCCTGATGATTTGCAGCCAAATTACTTTCATTAATCACATACACAAACCCTTTAATCCTCTTTTGATTTCTCAAGCAATTCTTTAAGGTTTTGATCAAACAAATCAAAGGTTTTTGTATTGAATCGGATCGGTTATCATTTGTTACAGGTAATCTATGTTTTGATGTCTATATTACAGATTTAATGATGTTTTATAAAGGATCAAATCTGATTTTAATAAGGTTTTGAAGTAATTAGGGTTTCAAACGTGTTTAAGCAAATTAACGATCCAAACGACATCAAACGAGCTTGTAATTGATCTATATGATCAAAATATGTTTAAATATGTCAAAATCATGTTTTGGGTGAAGCCCAAGTCGATTGATGTCTGGAAAAATCGAAGAACAAGTCGTTTTATGATTTCTGGACGAAGTTAGGGTTTTCTGAAGCTAAATTCGTTTTCTGGAAGCTAAATTCGTTTTCTGGAAGCTAAATTCGTTTTCTGGAAGCTAAATTCGTTTTCTGGAAGCTAAATTCGTTTTCTGGAAGCTAAATTCGTTTTCTGGAAGCTAAATTCGTTTTCTGGAAGCTAAATTCGTTTTCTGGAAGCTAAATTCGTTTTCTGGAAGCTAAATTCGTTTTCTGGAAGCTAAATTCGTTTTCTGGAAGCTAAATTCGTTTTCTGGAAGCTAAATTCGTTTTCTGGAAGCTAAATTCGTTTTCTGGAAGCTAAATTCGTTTTCTGGAAGCTAAATTCGTTTTCTGGAAGCTAAATTCGTTTTCTGGAAGCTAAATTCGTTTTCTGGAAGCTAAATTCGTTTTCTGGAAGCTAAATTCGTTTTCTGGAAGCTAAATTCGTTTTCTGGAAGCTAAATTCGTTTTCTGGAAGCTAAATTCGTTTTCTGGAAGCTAAATTCGTTTTCTGGAAGCTAAATTCGTTTTCTGGAAGCTAAATTCGTTTTCTGGAAGCTAAATTCGTTTTCTGGAAGCTAAATTCGTTTTCTGGAAGCTAAATTCGTTTTCTGGAAGCTAAATTCGTTTTCTGGAAGCTAAATTCGTTTTCTGGAAGCTAAATTCGTTTTCTGGAAGCTAAATTCGTTTTCTGGAAGCTAAATTCGTTTTCTGGAAGCTAAATTCGTTTTCTGGAAGCTAAATTCGTTTTCTGGAAGCTAAATTCGTTTTCTGGAAGCTAAATTCGTTTTCTGGAAGCTAAATTCGTTTTCTGGAAGCTAAATTCGTTTTCTGGAAGCTAAATTCGTTTTCTGGAAGCTAAATTCGTTTTCTGGAAGCTAAATTCGTTTTCTGGAAGCTAAATTCGTTTTCTGGAAGCTAAATTCGTTTGATTTTTCAAATGCCATATCTTAAACGTATATGATGACGGGTGGTTAATGATATGTTTACGATATGATATGTAATGATTACGGTGGTTAATGATATGTTTACGATATGATATGTAATGATTACGGTGGTTAATGATATGTTTACGATATGATATGTAATGATTACGGTGGTTAATGATATGTTTACGATATGATATGTAATGATTACGGTGGTTAATGATATGTTTACGATATGATATGTAATGATTACGGTGGTTAATGATATGTTTACGATATGATATGTAATGATTACGGTGGTTAATGATATGTTTACGATATGATATGTAATGATTACGGTGGTTAATGATATGTTTACGATATGATATGTAATGATTACGGTGGTTAATGATATGTTTACGATATGATATGTAATGATTACGGTGGTTAATGATATGTTTACGATATGATATGTAATGATTACGGTGGTTAATGATATGTTTACGATATGATATGTAATGATTACGGTGGTTAATGATATGTTTACGATATGATATGTAATGATTACGGTGGTTAATGATATGTTTACGATATGATATGTAATGATTACGGTGGTTAATGATATGTTTACGATATGATATGTAATGATTACGGTGGTTAATGATATGTTTACGATATGATATGTAATGATTACGGTGGTTAATGATATGTTTACGATATGATATGTAATGATTACGGTGGTTAATGATATGTTTACGATATGATATGTAATGATTACGGTGGTTAATGATATGTTTACGATATGATATGTAATGATTACGGTGGTTAATGATATGTTTACGATATGATATGTAATGATTACGGTGGTTAATGATATGTTTACGATATGATATGTAATGATTACGGTGGTTAATGATATGTTTACGATATGATATGTAATGATTACGGTGGTTAATGATATGTTTACGATATGATATGTAATGATTACGGTGGTTAATGATATGTTTACGATATGATATGTAATGATTACGGTGGTTAATGATATGTTTACGATATGATATGTAATGATTACGGTGGTTAATGATATGTTTACGATATGATATGTAATGATTACGGTGGTTAATGATATGTTTACGATATGATATGTAATGATTACGGTGGTTAATGATATGTTTACGATATGATATGTAATGATTACGGTGGTTAATGATATGTTTACGATATGATATGTAATGATTACGGTGGTTAATGATATGTTTACGATATGATATGTAATGATTACGGTGGTTAATGATATGTTTACGATATGATATGTAATGATTACGGTGGTTAATGATATGTTTACGATATGATATGTAATGATTACGGTGGTTAATGATATGTTTACGATATGATATGTAATGATTACGGTGGTTAATGATATGTTTACGATATGATATGTAATGATTACGGTGGTTAATGATATGTTTACGATATGATATGTAATGATTACGGTGGTTAATGATATGTTTACGATATGATATGTAATGATTACGGTGGTTAATGATATGTTTACGATATGATATGTAATGATTACGGTGGTTAATGATATGTTTACGATATGATATGTAATGATTACGGTGGTTAATGATATGTTTACGATATGATATGTAATGATTACGGTGGTTAATGATATGTTTACGATATGATATGTAATGATTACGGTGGTTAATGATATGTTTACGATATGATATGTAATGATTACGGTGGTTAATGATATGTTTACGATATGATATGTAATGATTACGGTGGTTAATGATATGTTTACGATATGATATGTAATGATTACGGTGGTTAATGATATGTTTACGATATGATATGTAATGATTACGGTGGTTAATGATATGTTTACGATATGATATGTAATGATTACGGTGGTTAATGATATGTTTACGATATGATATGTAATGATTACGGTGGTTAATGATATGTTTACGATATGATATGTAATGATTACGGTGGTTAATGATATGTTGTAATGTTGTTATGTGCATGTATATGTGGCTTGTTCATCTAGAACACTAGACCTTTTTAGGTTGCCATGACACGTGCACGTTTTAAGGGCCCTAACGTGAAAAGATGATAGATGTGGATTAGTTTAGGATTAATGTGGAAACCTAAACTAAATGTGGTAAATGCTCGAGCTAATTAGATGTCGATAAGTGTTATGCATAACCCGTGCCTGACGGTGGTAATAGGTACGTCTAAACCGTGCTCGTATGTGGGAGAGTGCGTCGTACTCGCATGTGGAGAGTACGTAGTGCCCGTATGTGGGAGGGTACTAGATACGTATAAATCGTGCTCGTATGTGGAGAGTACGTAGTGCCCGTATGTGGGAGGGTACTAGATACGTATAAATCGTGCTCGTATGTGGAGAGTACGTAGTGCCCGTATGTGGGAGGGTACTAGATACGTATAAATCGTGCTCGTATGTGGAGAGTACGTAGTGCCCGTATGTGGGAGGGTACTAGATACGTATAAATCGTGCTCGTATGTGGAGAGTACGTAGTGCCCGTATGTGGGAGGGTACTAGATACGTATAAATCGTGCTCGTATGTGGAGAGTACGTAGTGCCCGTATGTGGGAGGGTACTAGATACGTATAAATCGTGCTCGTATGTGGAGAGTACGTAGTGCCCGTATGTGGGAGGGTACTAGATACGTATAAATCGTGCTCGTATGTGGAGAGTACGTAGTGCCCGTATGTGGGAGGGTACTAGATACGTATAAATCGTGCTCGTATGTGGAGAGTACGTAGTGCCCGTATGTGGGAGGGTACTAGATACGTATAAATCGTGCTCGTATGTGGAGAGTACGTAGTGCCCGTATGTGGGAGGGTACTAGATACGTATAAATCGTGCTCGTATGTGGAGAGTACGTAGTGCCCGTATGTGGGAGGGTACTAGATACGTATAAATCGTGCTCGTATGTGGAGAGTACGTAGTGCCCGTATGTGGGAGGGTACTAGATACGTATAAATCGTGCTCGTATGTGGAGAGTACGTAGTGCCCGTATGTGGGAGGGTACTAGATACGTATAAATCGTGCTCGTATGTGGAGAGTACGTAGTGCCCGTATGTGGGAGGGTACTAGATACGTATAAATTATTAACATGCATTCTACAACTATAAATTCCTATTATATTCCTAAAACGTAGTCAATATAAAACAAATTTCCTTTCTTTTCATTTTTTTCTATGCTAACTACAGATTATAAAAAACATTTCATCCTATGACGCATATTTGATTTAAATACATTAATCTCATTATCTCAACCTCAAGTAATTGGGTTATTCATTTATACATGATTTCAAGGCCAGCTTAGTGTCTCGTATATGTAATGTTTAAGTTGTCTTCTATTACTTTGAAATCATTTTTGACAATACAAAAATATATAGAATATATTAGCAAAAAATTTCATAAACAAACTACTCATTTTTAATACTACTATCATTTTGATTACGTCAAATATTTTTCTCCATAATTTATGAAATGCCACGATGATTCCACTTATTGCCCTTTTATAAAATGTTAGTCTATATTTTTTTGTGAACTAGCTACAATCGGCAATCGACTAAATAGGCTTTTTGGATATGATTCTGGCAAATTGGTTTGCATTGCTTCTTTTAAACAATTAGATAATTTTTGGTCAGTTGATACTTTCATGAGGAAAACAAAAAAAAAAAAAAAAAAAAAAAAAAAAAAAAAAAAAAAAAAAAAAAAAAAAAAAAAAAAAAAAAAAAAAAAAAAAAAAAAAAAAAAAAAAAAAAAAAAAAAAAAAAAAAAAAAAAAAAAAAAAAAAAAAAAAAAAAAAAAAAAAAAAAAAAAAAAAAAAAAAAAAAAAAAAAAAAAAAAAAAAAAAAAAAAAAAAAAAAAAAAAAAAAAAAAAAAAAAAAAAAAAAAAAAAAAAAAAAAAAAAAAAAAAAAAAAAAAAAAAAAAAAAAAAAAAAAAAAAAAAAAAAAAAAAAAAAAAAAAAAAAAAAAAAAAAAAAAAAAAAAAAAAAAAAAAAAAAAAAAAAAAAAAAAAAAAAAAAAAAAAAAAAAAAAAAAAAAAAAAAAAAAAAAAAAAAAAAAAAAAAAAAAAAAAAAAAAAAAAAAAAAAAAAAAAAAAAAAAAAAAAAAAAAAAAAAAAAAAAAAAAAAAAAAAAAAAAAAAAAAAAAAAAAAAAAAAAAAAAAAAAAAAAAAAAAAAAAAAAAAAAAAAAAAAAAAAAAAAAAAAAAAAAAAAAAAAAAAAAAAAAAAAAAAAAAAAAAAAAAAAAAAAAAAAAAAAAAAAAAAAAAAAAAAAAAAAAAAAAAAAAAAAAAAAAAAAAAAAAAAAAAAAAAAAAAAAAAAAAAAAAAAAAAAAAAAAAAAAAAAAAAAAAAAAAAAAAAAAAAAAAAAAAAAAAAAAAAAAAAAAAAAAAAAAAAAAAAAAAAAAAAAAAAAAAAAAAAAAAAAAAAAAAAAAAAAAAAAAAAAAAAAAAAAAAAAAAAAAAAAAAAAAAAAAAAAAAAAAAAAAAAAAAAAAAAAAAAAAAAAAAAAAAAAAAAAAAAAAAAAAAAAAAAAAAAAAAAAAAAAAAAAAAAAAAAAAAAAAAAAAAAAAAAAAAAAAAAAAAAAAAAAAAAAAAAAAAAAAAAAAAAAAAAAAAAAAAAAAAAAAAAAAAAAAAAAAAAAAAAAAAAAAAAAAAAAAAAAAAAAAAAAAAAAAAAAAAAAAAAAAAAAAAAAAAAAAAAAAAAAAAAAAAAAAAAAAAAAAAAAAAAAAAAAAAAAAAAAAAAAAAAAAAAAAAAAAAAAAAAAAAAAAAAAAAAAAAAAAAAAAAAAAAAAAAAAAAAAAAAAAAAAAAAAAAAAAAAAAAAAAAAAAAAAAAAAAAAAAAAAAAAAAAAAAAAAAAAAAAAAAAAAAAAAAAAAAAAAAAAAAAAAAAAAAAAAAAAAAAAAAAAAAAAAAAAAAAAAAAAAAAAAAAAAAAAAAAAAAAAAAAAAAAAAAAAAAAAAAAAAAAAAAAAAAAAAAAAAAAAAAAAAAAAAAAAAAAAAAAAAAAAAAAAAAAAAAAAAAAAAAAAAAAAAAAAAAAAAAAAAAAAAAAAAAAAAAAAAAAAAAAAAAAAAAAAAAAAAAAAAAAAAAAAAAAAAAAAAAAAAAAAAAAAAAAAAAAAAAAAAAAAAAAAAAAAAAAAAAAAAAAAAAAAAAAAAAAAAAAAAAAAAAAAAAAAAAAAAAAAAAAAAAAAAAAAAAAAAAAAAAAAAAAAAAAAAAAAAAAAAAAAAAAAAAAAAAAAAAAAAAAAAAAAAAAAAAAAAAAAAAAAAAAAAAAAAAAAAAAAAAAAAAAAAAAAAAAAAAAAAAAAAAAAAAAAAAAAAAAAAAAAAAAAAAAAAAAAAAAAAAAAAAAAAAAAAAAAAAAAAAAAAAAAAAAAAAAAAAAAAAAAAAAAAAAAAAAAAAAAAAAAAAAAAAAAAAAAAAAAAAAAAAAAAAAAAAAAAAAAAAAAAAAAAAAAAAAAAAAAAAAAAAAAAAAAAAAAAAAAAAAAAAAAAAAAAAAAAAAAAAAAAAAAAAAAAAAAAAAAAAAAAAAAAAAAAAAAAAAAAAAAAAAAAAAAAAAAAAAAAAAAAAAAAAAAAAAAAAAAAAAAAAAAAAAAAAAAAAAAAAAAAAAAAAAAAAAAAAAAAAAAAAAAAAAAAAAAAAAAAAAAAAAAAAAAAAAAAAAAAAAAAAAAAAAAAAAAAAAAAAAAAAAAAAAAAAAAAAAAAAAAAAAAAAAAAAAAAAAAAAAAAAAAAAAAAAAAAAAAAAAAAAAAAAAAAAAAAAAAAAAAAAAAAAAAAAAAAAAAAAAAAAAAAAAAAAAAAAAAAAAAAATAAAAAAAAAAAAAAAAAAAAAAAAAAAAAAAAAAAAAAAAAAAAAAAAAAAATTAAAAAAAAAAAAAATTAAAAAAAAAAAAAAAAAAGTCACTCACTCTTCCCTCTCAGTTTTAGCTATTACACAGTAGTTATTACCCAAAATACAAACCATTTGTTTTTTTATGAATCTGGGTTTACATGTTGTTAGTCACAAAACTTATTCATATGTTTTTTTATGAATTTGGGTTTATCTAGAGAATCAGGTTTGAAGATGAGAGAGAATCAGATAATTAGAAATGATTTTGTGTGTTTAGTTGTTAAATTTAATTAGATATAGATATATATAAAATTAGTTTTTGTTTTTTTTTTTTTTTTTTTTTTTTTTTTTTTTTTTTTTTTTTTTTTTTTTTTTTTTTTTTTTTTTTTTTTTTTTTTTTTTTTTTTTTTTTTTTTTTTTTTTTTTTTTTTTTTTTTTTTTTTTTTTTTTTTTTTTTTTTTTTTTTTTTTTTTTTTTTTTTTTTTTTTTTTTTTTTTTTTTTTTTTTTTTTTTTTTTTTTTTTTTTTTTTTTTTTTTTTTTTTTTTTTTTTTTTTTTTTTTTTTTTTTTTTTTTTTTTTTTTTTTTTTTTTTTTTTTTTTTTTTTTTTTTTTTTTTTTTTTTTTTTTTTTTTTTTTTTTTTTTTTTTTTTTTTTTTTTTTTTTTTTTTTTTTTTTTTTTTTTTTTTTTTTTTTTTTTTTTTTTTTTTTTTTTTTTTTTTTTTTTTTTTTTTTTTTTTTTTTTTTTTTTTTTTTTTTTTTTTTTTTTTTTTTTTTTTTTTTTTTTTTTTTTTTTTTTTTTTTCTTCACCACGTACTGCAACATATAAGCATATATATATATATATATATATATATACATATCTATATCTATAATATATATATATATATATATATATATATATATATATATATATATATATATATATATATATATATATATATATATATATATATATATATATATATATATATATATATATATATATATATATATATATATATATATATATATATATATATATATATATATATATATATATATATATATATATATATATATATATATATATATATATATATATATATATATATATATATATATATATATATATATATATATATATATATATATATATATATATATATATATATATATATATATATATATATATATATATATATATATATATATATATATATATATATATATATATATATATATATATATATATATATATATATATATATATATATATATATATATATATATATATATATATATATATATATATATATATATATATATATATATATATATATATATATATATATATATATATATATATATATATATATATATATATATATATATATATATATATATATATATATATATATATATATATATATATATATATATATATATATATATATATATATATATATATATATATATATATATATATATATATATATATATATATATATATATATATATATATATATATATATATATATATATATATATATATATATATATATATATATATATATATATATATATATATATATATATATATATATATATATATATATATATATATATATATATATATATATATATATATATATATATATATATATATATATATATATATATATATATATATATATATATATATATATATATATATATATATATATATATATATATATATATATATATATATATATATATATATATATATATATATATATATATATATATATATATATATATATATATATATATATATATATATATATATATATATATATATATATATATATATATATATATATATATATATATATATATATATATATATATATATATATATATATATATATATATATATATATATATATATATATATATATATATATATATATATATATATATATATATATATATATATATATATATATATATATATATATATATATATATATATATATATATATATATATATATATATATATATATATATATATATATATATATATATATATATATATATATATATATATATATATATATATATATATATATATATATATATATATATATATATATATATATATATATATATATATATATATATATATATATATATATATATATATATATATATATATATATATATATATATATATATATATATATATATATATATATATATATATATATATATATATATATATATATATATATATATATATATATATATATATATATATATATATATATATATATATATATATATATATATATATATATATATATATATATATATATATATATATATATATATATATATATATATATATATATATATATATATATATATATATATATATATATATATATATATATATATATATATATATATATATATATATATATATATATATATATATATATATATATATATATATATATATATATATATATATATATATATATATATATATATATATATATATATATATATATATATATATATATATATATATATATATATATATATATATATATATATATATATATATATATATATATATATATATATATATATATATATATATATATATATATATATATATATATATATATATATATATATATATATATATATATATATATATATATATATATATATATATATATATATATATATATATATATATATATATATATATATATATATATATATATATATATATATATATATATATATATATATATATATATATATATATATATATATATATATATATATATATATATATATATATATATATATATATATATATATATATATATATATATATATATATATATATATATATATATATATATATATATATATATATATATATATATATATATATATATATATATATATATATATATATATATATATATATATATATATATATATATATATATATATATATATATATATATATATATATATATATATATATATATATATATATATATATATATATATATATATATATATATATATATATATATATATATATATATATATATATATATATATATATATATATATATATATATATATATATATATATATATATATATATATATATATATATATATATATATATATATATATATATATATATATATATATATATATATATATATATATATATATATATATATATATATATATATATATATATATATATATATATATATATATATATCCATCAGTCACTTTTGATTTTGGAGTTTTAAAGATAATATATATAAATATATTTTGTTATGTATTGGTTTCAAAGATAATATAGTTTTTGGGTTTTGTAATTCTGACATGCTTATTATTTTAAGAGATTTTTGATGTGGTTGGCAACTTGTTTGCTTCATATTCTGTAGTGTAGTGCAGTTTATCAATGTTAATGGTCAACTGCAAGTCATTTAACCTTCTGAGGTCAAATTTGATTCTCTTTTTTTTTGGATGGATATTTTTTAGTTCAAAATCATTTTCTTTGAAAAACCCAAAAACCATATCTTGGAGGCTTAAACTGCTCAATTCATTGGTGTATAGTTTGAGTCGAGGAACTCTAGTTATGTCGCTAAAGTTTCAACTTCTAAAGAAAAGATGAGCTAGCTGATACTTTTCCATATAAATCTTTCATTTTTGAATCATTTATAGAAGATCACATGCATAGTTGTTTTTTTTTATCATGTTGCATGCTAAAAATTCTTTTTTGAGCTTCCTTTGGATATTGATGAAGTGTTTGTGACATGTTTTATCACTTAAGAGATACTGTGTATGAGCCAATGCATGAATACGTACAAGGTCTGCATTATCTTCAGAAAGTATGATATGATACAAAAGTATAATGTTCGGGAATTTATTAATTTGTGATCTGGATGAGTGGATGCTAGCGATTTGTCGGGGGAAGGTTTGGATAGTGTATACATAATCTGTTCATCTTTGGATAGTGTATACATATATATATATATTACTTATCGAGGTCAGGACTAAATTTTCTCTTAATCCCTGTAATGAACTATTTTGTGATTGTCTGATACTCTGATATATGGTGCTACAAACGCACAAATTTTAGTTAACACTTAAGATATCAGTCATATCACGTGTCCAAAATATTTTATTGATCACTGATTTTAGGCGCTGACACTAATTTTCAAATCATGACTTTGAAATCTATTCATGTTTTAACTAATTGTCAACCACCCAGCTTCTACATCTTTTATTGCTGCTTGAGGGGTCTTCCCAACAAAGCACCTTCATTATTGTAATTTAACTAACAGAGGGTTTTATATGTGAAATTTTATAATCACCTCACAAGAACACATATATAAGCTAAGTATACATCAACACACACTTGTTTTCATAGAGCGATTTGTGAGTAAACATATTTTGATTTTTAGACATCCAGTAATCCAGTATAACAACACAACCTGTCATACTTAATTAGCACTGCACTACCTCTTTTTGTATACATAAGAGTCTACCTTTGAGTTTTGAGTGTCAAATGACTAATATCATTTAACCTTAGAGTTGACAGATAAATTTTTTTGTTGTTGTTGGATAGACTTTTCTTTTTATAAGGCTTTTTTGTTGAATAGACTTGGTAAGTACTGGGCTTGAATTTCAAAACTTTAAAGTAGAGTGTAATTTTGGGATATCGTAAGTATTTGGTTCATGTCACTGTATCTATGCTTGAATGTAGTACATATATAGATGTAAATTATTTGATTGAAAAAGTAGAGCAAGATATATTCTTATATGGCATAGTCTAGGATATGTACTTAGTCCTTTGCATCCCACTAATTTGTCCTTTAATTAATTATTTCCTTTTCTTGGGTGTTTTTCAGCATGAAAGAAATACTTGAACGGTACAGTCTGCATTCAAAAAACATTGAAAAACTTGACCAACCATCACTTGAGTTGCAGGTAGCTTATTTATCATACCATTCTATGATCGATTGTTATAAATTTTCTTGTGATCCTTCTATTTTGAAACTATGTGATTGGACTATAAGTGGGGCGAACTTGTAATGAGTTAACAGGCTTTGACCAAAACGATTGGTGTTAATTTTGCAATTATAAATGATGTTTAATTAACATGGTTGGTATGTCTTAAATTGATGAAAATTATGTTATGTAACGAGTAAACAGTTTTTGATCAAAACGATTGGTATTAATTTTGCAACCATGACTGATGTTTACCATTTGCTTTGTACCTTTTAAGTTAATGAAAATTATGTTATGCAGCTGGTTGAAGATGCTAACTATGCCCAATTAAGCAAAGAAGTTGCAGAGAAAACTCTTCGATTAAGGTGCATTATCATGGTCAACCTTTCTGTAATTATTTCATATATATTTAAAATTTGACATGATCCACCATGAAAAACAGACGGTTGAGGGGGGAGGAGCTCCATAATTTAAGTATTGACGAACTGAACCAGCTGGAGAAGTCTCTTGAAGCAGGACTGGGGCGTGTAGTTACAAAAAAGGTTAAAATTGTCTTCTTACTTCTCTTTTCTAATAATTGTGAAGTTTGATTCGATACTTGCTTTTAGTTTCACAGTTGCGTTCAATTTTTAGTTAATTTTGATGTAATCTTTTACAGGGTGAGGTAATCATGAATGAGATTAATTGTCTTCAGGAAAAGGTTAGAACTACACTCTAGTTATACCACCAAATTTCGTAACTTCAAAAGATTGACTTTTGGAGCATTGTATTGAAATACAAGGCTTGTGAATGTCCGAGTTTTTAACCTTTTTTTGGTGTAATATAAAACAGGGTTTACAACTGATGGAGGAGAACGATCGACTTAGACAAGAAGTATGAGTCATCTCTAAGCTTTAATTCTTTTCCACTCACTCTTCTTTGTGTTAACTCCATTTATTTGTCAACTTTTCATCTGAACTATGGGATAAAGATGATGAAGGTAACTAATGCTCACCGAAAAGAAGTTCATATGGATACCGAGGATTTAGTTGGTGAAGAAGGCCAAACATCAGATTCGGTTACCAACACTTGCAGCTCTGCTGGTCCTTCACAAGACTATGAAAGCTCCTATACATCTCTTAAGTTGGGGTTAGTACATCTCTTGACTTTTTGATCGATCTTATGACTTGTAGATCAATAGACACAAATAAGAAACAACCCTTTTCTGTGAGTGAACTCAATCACATGTTAATTAACACGAATCTGATATATAGTTTGTGCACTTCTTGATCTTTTTGTTTTGTCTGTTTTGTGATCGATCATACGGTAAATGGAGAAGGTTCTCCTTGTTTGGGTAACCCTGGGATGGCAAAAGCCATTTTTTGCCGCAGTTGTATCGGCCTAACCCTTTTTTTTGGCCCGTGGCCATAACTAGCTATTTTTCTACCACCGCAAAGATTTTTACTTAGGGCATGATTCAAATCTGAGTCCTCTTGTGAGGAAACATATACCCTTGCCACTAGACTACTTGGTGATGGTTTGTTTTGTTTCCATCTACTATTGAACTTATATGGAATGACATAAGGATAAAACTGATCTACAGTTTAATTTGGAATAACTGTTTGTTGCGACTATGGTGCAGGCTACCCTACACAGGCTGATCAATCGGAGGAGCTAGTAGGATCCATGAAGGATGTAAATGAAAGCTAAGATCATGTTGATGTTGATGCTAATGGATATCTTCGAAAATATGTTAACCAATTTGGAATCGTTATATCTCGATGGCCCCAATTAATAATGGGGATCATCTATGTTATTGATACCAAGATTATGTGACTTGACCATGGTGTAATGATGTATGCTGAGTTGTATGTTCAAAAAAGAAATATGTATTAGACTAGTATAAGAGTAGAATAAACGTTCCCTTAAATTAAACAAGGTAGCCTAAATCATTTTGACACAAGATCCCAAATGCAACGGCATAAGAGCATACCCAATGCACGAAGTGATTTTAAAACTCTATTTTACAATATATGTTTATTTTAGTACATAAAAATTTATTCTAAAATAATACTCGATTTGTTTTAGAGCTTGATCAAAGGACTTGTTAAAAGTCTTTCATAAAAAGTTTTTTGCCAACTATTGTTCCAATGCATACAAGTTTTTATTGTTCCTACGATCGTTACAATATCCTTCATCTTGCTTCAAAATTCAAATATCATATGTTATACAATCATCAATAGATGTATTGGTAATTGAGGGTACGAGACTTTTAACGTTTTGGATCAAAAATTCAGGTAAGCAAAATGCTTTTGAGGCCCGAAACAAAGTTTTTCTAAAAATAACCGGTTTTCTTTTAATACGAAATTAAGGAGGCAGTCTAAATTTGTCAGAAACGCAAACTTTCCTTTTGTTTTCCAACACACACACATAAACACACCAAGGTTTGATTCCTTAACCCCAAATAAATTTAACGCCCAAAAAGTATTTACAGTATATTGGATTGGATTGAACACCCATTTACTTAAATAAATCCTTACAAATTGGCAGCTGGTTGTTGAACGGCGGGGCGAATGTATCTCATGACTTATAATTGGCTACTATGCGCCGGATGGTTAACTTCTTTAGTTTAATCTCTATCATTTTTCCACTATAATTTACAGTAAATTCTTTTTATTATTAGTATATGTTTTTGTATTGCAGGTTTTATGTGTTGTTCTTAGCTTTAAAAACCTTAATAATAGTTGATAAATCAGGAGGAGGAGGAGGAGGAAACACCCATGTTTACAAAGCTGTTGAAATCCCCCTTTTATTTGCACAATCTGCTGCCTTTTTTGAGGTTTTTATTTCCCTTTTTCTTTATATTTCCCCCCAATTTATTATGGACTAAACAAATGAGGTATAGTTATGTATTTTGGGGGCTGGTTGCTTGAAGATAAAATGAACTTTACACGAATTGTCGATTGAAGTACAACAACAACTGTACCCAATCCCTGAGCAGGGTATGGGGGAGGTGAGCTGTAGACAGTCTTACCTCTACCCAAAGGTAGAGAGACTGCTTCCATAAGGACCTCCGGCCACCAAGATGTAAAAGCCGTAAAAGGGTAAAGTGTTTATACCTGTCTGTCGAGAACATGATAAGACGATATACCTGTCTGCTGGGTCCGCTGTGTACGGCTACCTTGAGAGAAGAGTAATAAACCTGTCGAGAATTGTCGATTGAAGTAATAAACCTTAATTTCTAATGTATCAGACTTTGGTTGCTACTGTTTTATGTAAAACGAGATGTATGCCCGCGCAATGCGGCGGACAGCGGTGAAAGGTGATGGGGTCGGCCGTGGGGGGCGACAATGATGGTGAATGTTAAAGTAATTGATGTTAAAGGTGGTAGTGTAACTATTGTAAGGGTTGAGGGGTTTATGTTGTAAATTATTTCATTAAGGGTATTATAGGTATATTAGGTAGAGATGTTTAAATTAGTGAATAAAGATAAAGAAGAAGGGTATTTTAGGTAGTTCAAAGTTGTAATTTGAGAAAAGGGACGAGGGGTTGATGCTTTATATAGTAGTATAGATATAGATATAGATATAGATAGATGTGTAACTTATTAGTCAGTTTCTACCACATACTGGGTATGTGGGGCGATGGCCCTTCAAATTTTGACATGTTTTGTTATTATGACTTCGTTACATAGTTGACGTTTATTATTTTATATAAACAAGATGATTGTATTAGTTTAAAGCTACTTTAAACTAGAAGAAATATTTCTTCAATTACCCTTGCCCCTTGACCATGAAGATCCAAAAAGGCAGGAATCCGTCTTCTTACATGGTTATGACTGAAAGTTAAGTGTGACCTGACGCTCCTTTACACCTTTAGAATTTGAAGCTAGAGGGATCAGAATAGTTACCACATGGTAGGGCTGTAAACGGTTCGGTTCGGTTAGCTAATAATTTCGAACCATTTTTTTGGTTCGGTTCGGTTAGCTAGAATTTTTGAACCGTAAATTTCGGTTACCCGCAAATCGGTTACCCGAAAAAGTCGGTTAATTGCGGGTCGGTATTTGGTTAACCATTTATTAAAACCATGCTAATATAAAGTTCAATTTTTCAATTATGATAGTCATTTACATTGTAACTAATTCTATGTATGATATCTTGTTTTACAAATAAATATACATTACATCTAATTTTGAAATATTTTTTTCTAATGTTATATTTATGCAATGCTAGTTTCAGTCTAAGAGTATCATAATTTACTTAAAACGTCATCTATATGATATTACTAATATCTTTGATAAATATATTAAGCAAAATTAACAACTTTTCTTAAAAAAGATGTTGTATATATAAGAAAATTACTTAAAATATCCAAAGCTAATCATAGATTGTGAAAGCAAGTTAGTAAAATTGTTAGAATCTTAGGCAACAAATATAGGAAACTAGCTAAATAGATATGTAAATAATGTATTCATGTAATACATATATGTGTAAATATACATATATATGATTATATGTAGGCATATATCAAAATTCGGTTCGGTTCGGTTAACCGCGGGTAATGAATATTAAAAACCGTAACCGAACCGTTATACATCGGTTTTTTTGGTTTTCGGTTTTTTCGGGTTTCGGTTTTTTCGGTTTCGGATCACGCGGTTCGGTCCGGATTTTCGGTTTTCCAGTTCATTTTTTACCCCCCTACCACATGGATAAGTAGCTTGTGACAGCCAGACTTTATTACACACAATGACAATTTGTATTAGTGATGTATCTTTGGCCAAGTTTTGGTTTCTTAACGATAGGAAAATTAATTTGGTGTAAACTAACACAACTTACTCTAGTCTATAGTGTTGTATCTAGGAATTTTTTTATACAGTTGACACTTTTTAGAACACTGCCAAGTTAAGAAAATTTTCTTCTTGCATGTAAGCAAATAAATTTTCTTCTTGCATGTAAGCAAATGAACTCATTCTAAGTGTACGTTGACTTACTGTTTTTGTTTACGTGCGGAACAGGTACTTCACAGCTTGATAGGTGTGTGCTATTGTGTTAATAATATATGTTTCCGTTTCTTGTGATGTTGTAGTTGTGATCAAACGTCAACTAGTTTATTTTCTGTGTTCTTTTTTGGGTATTCAAAGGTTTGGTAAGATCTCCAATTTCAGCCACACTGCCTCAAATAAGTTCAAGATTATTTGTAGTGTGGGGAATCTTGTATAATTTTCCTCAGGTTAGAAAGCAACTCATTTCCGCTTGTTTTTATAATGCAGTTGTAATACATGTTTATTGAAGTGAAGAAGGCTTGGTGGTGGCAGGTTCAGACTCATCCCTTCTTTAGCTCTATGGTTATCAGTTGGTGTATCACTGAGGTTAGTATTGAAAATTGCCAGATCTACGGTTGCCATGTTTTTAAAAGAAAGACTCCCTTTTTTGGAAGTTTACTTTGCAGTCCCATAAAAATTCTCAACGTTTCAATTAAACCATCTATATTCCCATTGTATGACATCACAAACCAACGACGATGATTTGGGTTTATAAGATTGAAGATTCTAGTATTAATGTATTATGTCATTAAGTGTATTCAATACACTACCTCTCTTAATAGTCTAATCTATATGCCTAGTGAAGTGTTGGGACTTGGGACAGAGAAAATAATCGGTGATCACTATTTGGAAATTTTTACATGTATGGGCATAGAATGTAATACGTTGGCATGACTTTCCACTAGGGTCTTTCACAAAATCTGCTAAAACAGTTTACCTGTAACTTGTATGAAAATCCTGTATATGGCATTCGCAATAATATCTTACAACTGCAGATTATTCGATATTTTTTTTTTGCTATGGAGACATTCGGTTCTGCACCTTTTTGGCTATTGTGGCTCAGGTAAACCCATACATTTTTGGCTATTGTGCCCAATAACCGGGATTCGAATACAATGAACACCCGAGTAGTTCATTACACAACATAAGCATATGTATATAGTTCATTACATGCTGAGACCCTAAACCCTTGTTTCTTTTTGTTTTCTAATGTAGTTCTTTTGTTGAATATGAAATTCGACTGCAGGTATAGCACCTTTCTCGTATTGTATCCCTCTGGCATTGCTAGTGAAATTGGCCTAATCTACAAATCCTTACCTTATATAAAGGTGACTAATGTACTACTGCCTTTGCCAGTGTTTTTGTTCCTATCTATCATTAATGATTGCTCCAGAAAATAAAGAAACCTTGTGTGCCTTTTAAGAGACAAAATTCTTAAATGTTCAAATTTCTGATAATTCCTTTAAAATTTCTAAAACTTGGCTTTAAAGTTTGAGCTATATTTATTTTTGATATCAAATATATGTTGTTAACAAAGTACATGTATATAGATCGGATAAATTGAGGTATGTCGGTTGTGTGATCCCTTATCTAAGATAATATTGCTCATTGTAATGCTAAAGCAAAGTAAAAATTTGCAGGAATCCGGGTTTTGTTCAATAAGGATGCCCAACACATGGAACTTCTCATTTGATTATTTTTATTGTGCGATTATGGTGCTTGGAGTTTACGTACCAGGCATGGCTCATCTTCCATCTCTGCACTAGCGATTTAATTTTCCTTTTTTTCCAGGGATTCTTTTACCAAACTTCTTATAGAAGGAACACCTCATAGCAGGGGTCCCACATTTGTATGGTCATATGCTTGGGCAGAGAAAGAAAAGTTTATCCAGATCGAAGAGGGAGTGAGAAGTTGAGAGAGATGATGGATTTATTTCACCTAGACGTCTAATGGAGATAAGTATATAGTTCTCTTATGCTCTCCTTTTCTTTCTAATTGTTCGTTATTATTTGCTTTTTCATCCTAACCTTGTAAACCTGGAAATATGTTGATGCACGGCACCCTTGTAGTTCGTTATTTACTGGAAAACGTGAATCTATTTTCATTGTCTCAATGCTTATATATCATGCACATGAGCTATTTATCAAAACATTTGCTACATAATTAACCATATTCTGTAGTCAGCAGGAAATGCAAGGAAACAGAACGGAACCATATCCCAAACCAGAAGCGAAACTGAACTTGATCATTATACTCTTACGCCAGAATATCAGATGTTAGTTGATGCTTCAAAAACCCCAAATATGAAAATCTCAAATTATTCAAGACCATAAACCATGAAACTGAATTAGTCGACATAGGCTTCTAATTCGGGTTATGAATCCAGACGTCCCAAGGAAATCTATGAGGGGTTATTTCTTCGATAAACCTTTCAAAATAACCTGGTTGAATTTCCAATATCAAATAAGGTAGAACTAGGGTGGTGTTTGATTTGGGCATATATATTTCTGACTACTTGAATAAGTCTGCCCCCCTTGCGATGAAGTCCATCATCATTTATAGAAAATTTATTCCTTCAAATTCCACCGTTGCAAGACTACTCCACTTTGTTGTACCAGCAGACAACCAAGGTTTAACCTGAGTCATTGCAACATGCCGTATTAAAGGGGCCCTTTTAACTCTGTTGCCCGGCAAAGCCATTATAGCAAAGTATGCTACACAAAGAAGCAAACCTTTTTCGGACTCTATTGTGCAACTTGATAGTGATGTAAGTTCCCACCGTCATCCAAAGCCCCTATTGTAAGTTCACTCCATTTATCTAAGTGATTTGAAACAAAACCTCTAACTCGTTTGATTCCCGGCCCACCCTCGAATTCACCAGGACTATCTTCCCTTGATACTCCTGTCACATACAAACACCCTCTAGTCAAAACAACTCAGAAGTTGTGGATGTGTCAATGTTGCCATGAAACCAATAATCGGTCGATTATCCTAAACCAGGGTGTAAGTTGGTAATATTAACACATCACCTTTTGAATTTGTAGTAAAATTCTTGGGAAGAAATCAGTAGTTGGTATTGCTACTGTGCACAACTCTCGATTCTTGCATATCTGGAGATAAAGTGCACTGAGGGATCAAGACATTTGACTAAACGCTAAGTAGAATATAACTATACATATTTCAATTACTTCAAATATCTTTTGTATATTGTCAATCCATCAATAGATAGAGTGGTATCTGTTACCGATGAAGCTTATCTTAGGGGTGTCCAGATCTTTTGAGAATTATATGGAGGTATTTCACTAGCATCAAAAATCTTAGGGGAGGTCATGATGGGTATCAAAGGTGGTGCGGGACAGAGTTCCCTCCTCTTTTCTTAAAATCATTCGTATACTATTTTCGTAGTACATTTAGTAACTTTTTACGAAAAAAAAGAGGAAAGTAGCAAACAAATGAATGATACAGTAATCAGTGGTTCAGTACCAACTACCAAGTACCAACTAGGCAACCACCAAACACTTGGATCAGGATTTCCAGGCTTCCGGCGGGCCATACAGGGCCTGCATTACGTTCCACAGGCCCACAGCCCATACACAATATAAAATAGACATAGATCCGAATAAATACTTGTTACTTTTGTAGAAAAATTGGCCCAAACGAATATCCACTTTAACTAGAAAACCTTATTGTTAAATTACAGTTAAAGTAATTCGAGTAAAAAATTAACATGTTAAGTTACGAATAGACGCTTCTAAACCGTTATTGATAAAAGAAATGTGAGCTTAAATGAAATATTAAAGCGGTATTATACATATATATTAGGGTAATAATAAATATCATGTATTCGAAATATCTTGAAACTTTTATTAAAAATATCATGTATTCGAATCTCACTGGGGACAATCTTGGAAATGATCAGGGAAAGATTAAGAAATAATCACGGGGTAACGTGTGGCTTAAAAGCTTTTTTTTTTCCATTTAACCCCTAAAAATCATAAGCTTAAATGTTCATATACATAATTCTACAGCTAGCTATAATACACTTCACGTACTGAAACATTTGGTAGATCTTTAATGAGTAGTTATATGGTGGTCGGCAAATGTCGACCAGTGTAGCAGTAAACATATATAGATGTATTTTGCATTCAATTCTCGGGGGGACAAACCCTCATGATCTGGATTCATCATCTGATCACAATTAAAAGTTAGTCGTCACCTGAATTTATTCGTATTATCTACCCTAGCTATATATAATGTCATACTAGCTATTCATTTCAAAATAACAAAACAAATCAACCTAACTTGTGTGAAGTTTCCAATAATACTTAGGAGAAATGAAATTAGATGTAAGGACTACTAAGTGATGAATAAATAAATATCTAAAAATAGAATTCAACTTGTAGATGTGTTTAATTTCTCTCCAACACAAGAAACTGAAATAATGATCGAGCTAGAGGTGATAGCCAAATAATGGTATTCCGCCGGATTCAATAACTTCAATTATTGAAGGTTGAAATACATTAAGGTTACGTACGTTACAAAAAATAATAAAAAGGTACCATGAGGTGGGTGAAGGAATTGAATTACATACATCCCCTTTAAAACTATACTAATTAGATATATCCTCTAATGAAAGTGTTTATAAGAAAATTCCACCGCCTTATAGCAAACTATTAAATCCACCAATGGAAACTGGTGAAAAGGATAATAATAATAGATCGACCTAGCTTGCCACCTTACCCTTTGCACTTGGGGGCCTTGTGTTTACTCAACAGCTGATGTCTTGAACTACGCATTTCTTGTGATGGCTTACAGACTAAGCTACTCCAACATTCTGGCATTGTAACTTCTGGGCCTTCCTTTAATGATGCCTTGCGTGCTTTTAATGCAAAAATGGCGATTGACCTTGTAAGTAATCGAAGTGAGATCGCTGCCCCCAAACTTATGAAGAAACTGACAGATATATATTTCACTCGAGTTACCCAAACGGTTGAATCCACTTTTTCTCTATCTCCTCGGCAATTGGCATTATGGAAATCTCAAATGGAAGACTATACTTCCAACTGGATTAGGGTGGTTTTGATCTCTGGTTTGGGACAGACTATGAATGCCAGAACCTACCGCTGTGTTTTATGTTATCGGCTAGGTGTTCCCCTGTTTTCTGTTCAGATGCCATGCTCAGCTTGTTCCAAGGTATTTCCGGGGGATATTTATGGGGACCATGCTGTATCATGTGCTGGTATTATTGGTATTAAACACCAGCATAACGTGGTGCGTGACACCTTTGTTGACATTTGCTCACGGTCTGGGGTCTCGGCTCATAAAGAAGTTGATATTGGGCTTATTGGAGAAAGAGACAACACCTTATGTCCAGCTGATATTGTAACACCCCAACTAAGGCGGAACGTTGAGATGTACAGAAAGTCGAGTATTCAAAACAAAGGATAATAGATAACATTCACCATAGCTTTATTGGATAAAAATAATTTTACAATGCACAAGCATGTGAACCAATTTCCCAAGTACAATACGTCTACTATACTTGGATATTGAGTCCACGAAACAAATAACAAATACATGAGATGATATACTACAATGATCAGGGCGGATTCCATTGCCCGTCACAAGGTTTGATCTTTGACTCCAAAGTGCAATGCAAATAATCATGATGCATATAATTCCTCAAAGCTTACGCACATTCCTGAAAAGCATGAAGAAAAAGTGTCAACTACGAAAACGTAGTTGGTGAGTGCATAGGTTTTTAAGTACATTCCGTTACGTATCCATTTCAAAGAGTTGGGAAATCCATGGTGAATTATAAAGTTCTCATTTGTCACATTTATCGAGAAAGGAAAACATATCAATCGATTTATCATTTATCATACCAAAACCATTTGGTCATCAATACTTCAATATTGCCAAGTTCAACAACTTTCAAGATTCCATACAAGGTCCAATACCCAAACCGTATGTTCAATCAATAATTTCCATCCATAATATAATATCAATACCTCTTGGTCAATGGTAAGACTACCATGACATAACTTGATGAGATTGTTCTTGAGCCACTACTAAGACCGGTTATGTCCCAATAATCAGATATAATGTCCCAAACGATAAGATAATGATAAGCACATGCTGTCAATCACGTGCATAAAGATAACCAAGGGGTCGTGCCATGGAGACGCCCATAAATATATATAGTAGTTAGAGCACCGCGAGGCCAGACTGGCGATGAAGGTGGCCACCAAGGCAGACCAAACATCCCACCGTTACCTATAATAGTGGATGAGGGGACAAGTCCTAGTTGCGCAACCCTCTAACTACAGGCCTCAAATGAGTTAATAGTAGTGTACAGGGGACCACCGTTTGACAGTACTCAAGCTCATCATATAACATATAACACGTTGAACATACAATATAGTTCCCATATCATTATCATTATTTCAAAGGATCATTTCATAAGAGAAAGTCATTTTAATTAATCATGCTTTTCACCCCGCAAGTAAAACATATAAAAGAGTTTGAAAGGGGGCTATGACTCACCTTGATATGCCGCATATTATATTCACTTATCCAAAATGGGTACTTCCCATCTATCGCTTCCTTGATCATATATCCGTCATATTCCTCAATCACATTTCGAGCCAAGACTATCCCTACGATAGGACTGATATACGTAAGTTCCTATCTTAAGCCATCACTAAGAAATGCCACTTTCATTATGTTGTCATAAATTTTGGGATCCAAGTATATTGTTAATATTTGCATCTTTTTGGTTGTAGAGAGTGTTGGTGAGAAAGGGTCACTTTCATTATACATGTAGTTATAAGTTGTTAGAATTTCGGTAACTTGCCTTTGATTATCATGGTTCCCATGGTGTGCTTTGCTTGATTATAATATTTGACATTAGTAACTTCATAATATTAATATTTATGAATACTTTCTGATTTATAATTATTTATTTAATTTAATATTATTTAATTAATTATTTATTCATTTTATTGATTTATTAATTAAATAATTCCTTAAAGATACTTTTAAGTGTCATAATTGCCTTTATAAATTATGGATAATTTCATTTGAATTATCTTCTGATATATATGCTCCTTAATTTATAATTTCATGATTTATACTTTTATTTGTGTATTTTCCATTTATTTTAATGAAAATTTTTAATTAATTATTTTTACTCAATTATTTATCTTTAAATTATGTAACACATGTCTCTTGCCTTTTGACTATTTTTCCCCAGTAGGTTTTAGTTATTTTTATCAATGGTTAAGATGATTTAACTTCATTCTTGACTTACATAATTTATTTATGGATTTTTATGTCTTTTAATTACTATTTAAATTCAATAATTCATGGAAATTCTTAGAAATCATCACTAAACATTTTGGTCAAAAATCTCACCCCTTTTAGGCAAATTTTATTCATACAAAATCATATCAATTCAACCTCTCTTGTGTCTTGCTTATTTTGAGGGTTTTATGATTAAAAATCGTTTACCGAAATAGTGATTTTAGCCTCATTTCTTGAGCAATTAAGGTGCTTCAAAATGAATTTTCATTCTTGTTTCATTATTTCCAGAAAGTTCATCATATTTTGGTGTCCAAAGTCGTGATAGTGGTGGTGGTGTGATATGTGCAATTTGGTGCTTTCGGTTAGTGATTATTTGAACCGAATTAGTGGTTTGTAGGCTTGCCTTTGCCATTTAATAACCAAGTTAAGTTTTATAACTTTTATTTGACATATTCTCAGTAGATCTATAATACTTTTTGTTACTAGATTGTTGGAGTTGGTTAAAGTTGCAATCTAGTGACTTTTAGCTTAGTTTATTGTGGAGAACTTTTACTTGAAATTTTCTGTTTTAACACTTATTTTCATAAAATGTTGAGTAGTCATTTTTGGTTAAGTTGAATTATTTGGACGTTGGTGATTTTTGTACAAAGACATATATGTGTCCTATATTTATGTGAATTTTTGCTAAATTTTTAGACATTATTTACTACCTCTAAAAATTACAAAACCAAAGTTGGTCAGAAAGCTTGCTGCTGTGCGACCCGAAATATTTTATAAAAGATTTCGATGATGCACATTTAAGAAAAATCCCCCAATTTTATTTTACATTAGGGACACTTTGAACTCAGTTCACACCAGGTTTAAACTTCTGAAACCTATTGGTTAAGAAATTAAAAATCGTCAAAGTTGACTCAACATTAAGACAAAAATCCAGTTTTGACCACTTTTGGTAGAAAAATCATATCTTTGGTTTGGTTTAGTATTTTTGAGTGATTCCAGTTGGAGGTTAAACTTAACTCTTTTATCTACAACTTTTATTTTGAAAGTTTTTCTTGAAACGGCCCTCACATGCCCAGTTTATCCATCCAAAGACAGAAGAATAATTCTGTCAGAAGCATTTGGGTCCAAACAACACACCAATGACCATTCTTGCTTTATTAACACTTGAGTTTATTATTTACAAGATTAATACTTTATTTTTATACCTCTTAACATCAAATTTCCAGATTATTATACCTCTTTTAACATATTTTTCACTTAATACAAGTTCATCCATCTCATAATCCAACAATAAGATTCAACTTTCTTAGATCTAACATGCATTCATACAAATCAACACTTTTCAATACCAATCTTTATAGATCTAACTTTCAACAACATAAAAACATCTTTTTAATGAAAAATCTCAGAAATATATTCTTCAAAATATACAAAAACATATAGATCTATCAAAAGGAAAATCACTTTAAAAGCTACTAATCTATAACAACACTTTTGGGTCTTAAACTTGTTGAATCCTTGGATCTTTCTCATAGATTTCGACATGCATATGCATGAGGAGAAAGATCCTATCAACTTTGCCTTCATCAAGTGTATATTACAAAGAAAACAAGAAGAAAACATAAACTTTTGATAAAACCTTTGAACATAAACAAGAACAATATTTAATCTAGTAAAAAGGATGAAGATTATACCCTCTTGAACTTGGTTTTGATGATGTTTTTGGGCAGAAAATTTCGTGACTTTGAAGGCTCTAAACACCCTTAATCTTTGCTTGAAACAACCCTTAATAATCTAGCATAAACCCTTATTTTCATAAAATGTTGAGTAGTCATTTTTGGTTAAGTTGAATTATTTGGACGTTGGTGATTTTTGTACAAAGACATATATGTGTCCTATATTTATGTGAATTTTTGCTAAATTTTTAGACATTATTTACTACCTCTAAAAATTACAAAACCAAAGTTGGTCAGAAAGCTTGCTGCTGTGCGACCCGAAATATTTTATAAAAGATTTCGATGATGCACATTTAAGAAAAATCCCCCAATTTTATTTTACATTAGGGACACTTTGAACTCAGTTCACACCAGGTTTAAACTTCTGAAACCTATTGGTTAAGAAATTAAAAATCGTCAAAGTTGACTCAACATTAAGACAAAAATCCAGTTTTGACCACTTTTGGTAGAAAAATCATATCTTTGGTTTGGTTTAGTATTTTTGAGTGATTCCAGTTGGAGGTTAAACTTAACTCTTTTATCTACAACTTTTATTTTGAAAGTTTTTCTTGAAACGGCCCTCACATGCCCAGTTTATCCATCCAAAGACAGAAGAATAATTCTGTCAGAAGCATTTGGGTCCAAACAACACACCAATGACCATTCTTGCTTTATTAACACTTGAGTTTATTATTTACAAGATTAATACTTTATTTTTATACCTCTTAACATCAAATTTCCAGATTATTATACCTCTTTTAACATATTTTTCACTTAATACAAGTTCATCCATCTCATAATCCAACAATAAGATTCAACTTTCTTAGATCTAACATGCATTCATACAAATCAACACTTTTCAATACCAATCTTTATAGATCTAACTTTCAACAACATAAAAACATCTTTTTAATGAAAAATCTCAGAAATATATTCTTCAAAATATACAAAAACATATAGATCTATCAAAAGGAAAATCACTTTAAAAGCTACTAATCTATAACAACACTTTTGGGTCTTAAACTTGTTGAATCCTTGGATCTTTCTCATAGATTTCGACATGCATATGCATGAGGAGAAAGATCCTATCAACTTTGCCTTCATCAAGTGTATATTACAAAGAAAACAAGAAGAAAACATAAACTTTTGATAAAACCTTTGAACATAAACAAGAACAATATTTAATCTAGTAAAAAGGATGAAGATTATACCCTCTTGAACTTGGTTTTGATGATGTTTTTGGGCAGAAAATTTCGTGACTTTGAAGGCTCTAAACACCCTTAATCTTTGCTTGAAACAACCCTTAATAATCTAGCATAAACCCTTATTATTGTTATAGTTTTAGATTGATTTTTCCTTCCTTGTTCTTGCTTTCTTGAAACCGTAAATAAGAAGAAAAAGAAGAAGGGGAAGGAGTTTTGAGAGAGAAATGGATGTGTGTGTGTGTTGGGAAGAGAAGTAAAGTGGTTTTTGAGTGTAAGGAAGGATGGAGTGTAAGGGTATCCAAGTTGTGTCTTGGAAATGGAGGGATGATACATCTAGTTATTTTTTGATTGGTGGAGTGCCTTGAGGGTGTTGGGGGCCGGTTTTGAAAGGGAGAAAAGGGAGGGTTTTTGAATTTTTAAGAGTATAATTTAAGTGTGTATGTATTTGTATAAATTGTAAGTAAGTATGGGTGTATGTATGGATACTTAAGATGACTAGTTGGTAGACTTTTGAGCCATATTTTTGTGTTCATATACATATATATATCCGTATGTTATGTGTATATTTATATACATTTGTGTCTTTGATTTATCATTTAGCTCATTAGTTATAATCTTGTATTTTCGTTAGACTTATATATTCACTTATTATTATCCAAGCATTTTATGTACATAGAGAATTAATAATATACTTTTAAGATGGTCATCATATTTTTGTGTTCATATACATATATATATCCGTATGTTATGTGTATATTTATATACATTTGTGTCTTTGATTTATCATTTAGCTCATTAGTTATAATCTTGTATTTTCGTTAGACTTATATATTCACTTATTATTATCCAAGCATTTTATGTACATAGAGAATTAATAATATACTTTTAAGATGGTCATCATATATTTGTGTTTACATACACTTTAATTTGCTTGATGATTTAATTGTTGGACATTTATAAGAATTGTTGATTGTTAGCTCAACTTGTGAGTCTTGTACAATTAGTTATATAATCTGAACTTCTAGAAATAAAACTTTTTGGTTCTTTGACATTTCATCAAGTTCAATTAGAACTAATTATAGAATGAGATTGTCTTGAACGATTATAGTTATTGTTTATGGCATTTCTAAGGCAACTGGCTTCCTTTTGGCATTCTATTGAGCTAGATGGCAAATATCACCATGTCCTAATGTCTAGGAGCTCAAATCTCTTAATAAACTTCTAGGGATAGATACCTAGATAATTACAAGTGAGTTGTCCTAGTCAGAAATTGAGGGTTGTTACATCATTACCCCCTTAACTGAAACTTCGTCCTCGAAGTTCGATCATTCATACGGTAGTAGAAATGGATAAACCAACAGTATGGGTGTCTACACGGAGACATAAATGCGTGAAAGTCAAACAAGATTTCATCACGATTCTTGGTTTCTTGCGAGCTTTTGACTCTAGGGTTGGGGCATCCATTCCTCGGTTCCTTAAAATCCCTCTTGATTAGAAACTTCGAAAAAGAGAAAGGTTACGAATGTCGCTCACTTCTTGAGACGACTGGAGATTTATCGCATGTAATCGTTGCGGGCTGTCAATCTTGCCTAGATTAATACTAATTAATGGGATGATAATAAGAATGGCAATACGGAGGTGTAAAACGAACAAACGGCTCGTAACGTTAGTTACAATAAAGGCGGTAAGAAACGTTGGAATATCAATTGTTTGTGACTACTCATTTCCATTGGTCACTTAGTGTACTTTCCTTTATCGTCCGCTTTCTCAAATAAAAAAAAAAATCGCTCCAATGGCTTCTCGCCTGTTTTCATCTTTCTTCGGTTTGACGTTGGACGCGTTTGCCGGTACTTGAAAATATTAACTTCGTTCGTGACAAATTACTTGTTAAGGGATTACCCCCTTAACAAGAGTGACACTAACCCATTATGCCACGTTGCACTAAAAGTGCGAAGGTACATCTTCGTAGTACCTCACTTTAGGGTTTTCTGGTGTTGTCTTTGTTGCTTTATGGCGTGCAAGGGAATCATGAATTAGTTGGTGATAGTTCCATCTTGCTCCTCATACTCACCTTTGTCTTTTCAACTTCGTCCTTATTTTCTCATAGTCACCTCTTTCATTTTTTGCTAAGTCATATCGTTACCAATTTCTCTTGCTTTTGCCGATATTGGCTTCCAAATCTTATTAAGGTACCTTTAATTACTTCTTTTTACGCTAGAAGGACCATTATCTATGACTCATCACCGACAAATCTCTTTTAACATCGTACATATAATCTATTCGGTTTCCTTGCTATACATACGCATTCCTCATGATAGGATTTACACAATCCCTATGCTCTTAAGTAATCATGTCACGCCATCATTTCAAGGTAAATACTTCGATGTCCTTATTCGTATGAACTCCTCCTTTAAAATAATCCCTCTTAGGTCCTCCCGACTTCTACAAAACTTTCAATTACTTTGCTCCCCTGAGCCTCATATTCATTTTCAGCTTTCTATGCTAAGCTTCTTTTCAAATGCAATAACCTAATGTCCTTAGAGATTGTGATATAATATAATTTAGGGGAAACATCGGTTACTTTATCCCTTTTTCTCAACCATTTGGTTCCCTTCATTTTCCCTTCGTTTTCTTATGGGTTACCATACTCCTTACCGTTTTGTCACTCTAATCCATTTCTAACTAGAGTAATCGCCGTCTTGAACAGCACACAAGCAGTCGCTAGTCCTTGCAGTTATCTCAAGGGTACTTGTCAGATCATGGTGATACGGATCCTTTGATCCTAACTCACCACAGATGCGAATTATCCTTATCACCCTTCCGTTCAAAGATTCCATAACTAGCTCTTCACAGAGTTTGTTAGTTGTTTGGAACTTAGTTCAGCGATCAACTTCCTTGATCGTCGCGGTAGCATGTGCCTTGAATTCTAGCATCGCACTCCTTATTTGCCTTCACTACTAACTTAGCGATTTCATGTTGTTTTCCTTCTTCACTCTTCTTGGGCGCACTACTTCGTGGGTCGGGGGTCCTTGATGATTGACCATGTGTTGCAAATTATCCTTCTTCACTCAAATTCATCTTGTCTTAGCTTACCTCCCTACGACCGTCGACCTTGAGGGGATAACCATCACAAGTCATCGTGTTTCCTCTACTTATCGACCATACTTCTCTTTAGTAAAGCTAGCTTCCATCGGGTGTTGGGCGTATATCGATTTCTCTTAGCTTGGTTGATACTCTCCACCAATAGCTTGTCTTTCGATAGAGGTTTTCTAGTTCTTATCCAAAGAATAACGCGTGAACCGCCATAAAGATAAACGCCACCAGAACTACATCTTGTAGACGGCGTCAATTCCTTCACTTTACTGTTTGTGTCAAATGATGTTTCTCTACTCTATCCTCTACTCCAAATCATCTTCAATGATGCTAGTGAATAACTCTTCTTGAAAGGTAAAGTATAATCTTGCACTCCATACTCCTTGTTCGAGCATCCACCTTTGCTGTGATTACCCCCTTAACATTTTTCCTCTAGAAAAATGTGAGGGATCTCCTGCTCTTCACTTCATCTCGCCTTCCTCGACGATCTTCAACTCAGCAATTTCCTTATTCCTTCGTGTAACAATTCTCCATCTACACACTTGTTTTGAAGAAGAAAGGATAGCTCGGAATCCTTTTTGTTACTCTTTAATCATGAGGGTTACTCAACCCATCCTAATATCTTATTGCCCTTAATTAGTTTTCTTCTTCCAATTACCTTCATTTTCCAGCATTGCTAGTGATCTCCTCCAAGTTTTAGGGACGTCCTTGTACTTAACCAAAAGTGACCTTCATGTCACTCAACCTTCCTTTTGTCGGTCGCTCAATTTTTCCTTCGGTCGATCAACATAGATAGGGAAGACCATCAATTCTTTATCCAAGTTAAAGCTTAGTATACTCTTCGCTTGTGCCTCCATGTACTTGACTGACTCACAACATACCTCCCACGTTCTACGTTATGTACGTGATCCAATAGCATCTTCTATGCTATATAGTTATGCCAAGTATTTCACTTACGGATAACTGATGTCTCAACGTCCTTCGTATCCCTTGATGTCGCAGTAAGAGTAGGGTACTAGTTACTCGATTCGCCATTGCGGAAAGTTACGTTAGCGAGTTGTATGTTGTTAGGGTACTACCCTTTGAAGAGAAACGGTGATGATCATTACTTTGAATAATCAAGAATATAAAGGATATAGAATTTGGTTTCGAATGAATGGAATAGGAAATAGGAAAACAAAAGATTCATTAAGGCTCGGATTACTCTTTGCGCGAGTTGAAGGAATCACTTCTTTGTCCTTCGTTGCCCAATGGACTCCAACTTTCAATGACGTCAATATATGCCGCACCGACTTAGATAATATGGATAACCGTTCGTGTACGCGTGTTATTATAGAGATATCGCACCAAATTTTCGGAGCTACAATCCCCAGAATGTGTTGTCTAGAATGTATATTGGAATGTGTTCTATCGACGTCGTCAAATCGTAATTTGGCTTTAATACCACTCGTCTTTCATAAGTCTCCAACTTCATTCGACGTTTACATATGTTTCGCACCATTTCAGATCGAATACTAAGGTTATGCGTAGTTTCTAAGAGGATAGAGTCGCGTCATATCTTGGATCTAAAATTCTCAGAGTATATCGTCCAACGTTCGTGAAAAGATGCTCTACCGATGATATCGCCGTTGTCATATGTCCATAATGAATAGTGGTGTCGTAAGAAATAGGATGTGGGATAATTTCAAAAGAGCACGAGTGAACGAATATTGGATTGAAGGGGTACTTAAATGACGACTTCCATACTTAGGAAATTTCTAATCATTTTGCATTTCTCAGGGACAATCACTAGTTTCGCACCATTTCAGATCGAATACTAAGGTTATGCGTAGTTTCTAAGAGGATAGAGTCGCGTCATATCTTGGATCTAAAATTCTCAGAGTATATCGTCCAACGTTCATGAAATTTCATATCAACTTGTCATGGTCATATTCTCTTTCAAATCAATCATAATTAATCAATCATACTGCCTTATAGTTTAAACAAGTCATGCCCCAGAAATGATTTTATGTGTCATAGTATTCTCATTATTTTAAAGTGCATATGCAACTTAAAGTTCAACGTCATGAATCATAAGGCTTTTACGCATGCATTTCTCCCATGACTTCCACATTGCACATTCCAAACTTTCACATTGATGTTACAAGCTTTCACATTGCACATTACAACTTTCACATTGCACATTACAACTTTCACATTGCACATTACAACTTTCACATTGCAATCAAATCATGCCCAAATTCACATGTTATAGCATAGAGTAGCATGTGTCAACGAATACCTTCCAATCTTAGATTCATTTCAATTCTAGTGTGCATAAGCGGAATCCTACTAGACTAGCATAATCCTTAGATAAGGCAAGTCTCGAATCATTATACATGCTTAGGTGAATGTCTAAATGCAACAAGTATGCTCATAAAAACGAGTTTATTAAAGATCTTCTTCTCTCTTTTTTTTTTTGAAAAGGAATCCTTTTTGAACATAAGTCCAAGTGGCCGTTTGAGTTTTACATGGTCCTCTCATAATTAAACGTAGATTCATGACTTTACGTTTAATTATGGTCCTACCATGTAAAGCTCAAACTAAACCGCTTAACCTTATGCTCGACTCGACTATAAAATTCGTTTTGAAAATAGGCTATAGTCTTGGAATTCCCGGAGGAACCCCAATGTTCTCTATAACCTTAGGCTCTGATACCATTTTCTGTAACACCCCAACTAAGGCGGAACGTTGAGATGTACAGAAAGTCGAGTATTCAAAACAAAGGATAATAGATAACATTCACCATAGCTTTATTGGATAAAAATAATTTTACAATGCACAAGCATGTGAACCAATTTCCCAAGTACAATACGTCTACTATACTTGGATATTGAGTCCACGAAACAAATAACAAATACATGAGATGATATACTACAATGATCAGGGCGGATTCCATTGCCCGTCACAAGGTTTGATCTTTGACTCCAAAGTGCAATGCAAATAATCATGATGCATATAATTCCTCAAAGCTTACGCACATTCCTGAAAAGCATGAAGAAAAAGTGTCAACTACGAAAACGTAGTTGGTGAGTGCATAGGTTTTTAAGTACATTCCGTTACGTATCCATTTCAAAGAGTTGGGAAATCCATGGTGAATTATAAAGTTCTCATTTGTCACATTTATCGAGAAAGGAAAACATATCAATCGATTTATCATTTATCATACCAAAACCATTTGGTCATCAATACTTCAATATTGCCAAGTTCAACAACTTTCAAGATTCCATACAAGGTCCAATACCCAAACCGTATGTTCAATCAATAATTTCCATCCATAATATAATATCAATACCTCTTGGTCAATGGTAAGACTACCATGACATAACTTGATGAGATTGTTCTTGAGCCACTACTAAGACCGGTTATGTCCCAATAATCAGATATAATGTCCCAAACGATAAGATAATGATAAGCACATGCTGTCAATCACGTGCATAAAGATAACCAAGGGGTCGTGCCATGGAGACGCCCATAAATATATATAGTAGTTAGAGCACCGCGAGGCCAGACTGGCGATGAAGGTGGCCACCAAGGCAGACCAAACATCCCACCGTTACCTATAATAGTGGATGAGGGGACAAGTCCTAGTTGCGCAACCCTCTAACTACAGGCCTCAAATGAGTTAATAGTAGTGTACAGGGGACCACCGTTTGACAGTACTCAAGCTCATCATATAACATATAACACGTTGAACATACAATATAGTTCCCATATCATTATCATTATTTCAAAGGATCATTTCATAAGAGAAAGTCATTTTAATTAATCATGCTTTTCACCCCGCAAGTAAAACATATAAAAGAGTTTGAAAGGGGGCTATGACTCACCTTGATATGCCGCATATTATATTCACTTATCCAAAATGGGTACTTCCCATCTATCGCTTCCTTGATCATATATCCGTCATATTCCTCAATCACATTTCGAGCCAAGACTATCCCTACGATAGGACTGATATACGTAAGTTCCTATCTTAAGCCATCACTAAGAAATGCCACTTTCATTATGTTGTCATAAATTTTGGGATCCAAGTATATTGTTAATATTTGCATCTTTTTGGTTGTAGAGAGTGTTGGTGAGAAAGGGTCACTTTCATTATACATGTAGTTATAAGTTGTTAGAATTTCGGTAACTTGCCTTTGATTATCATGGTTCCCATGGTGTGCTTTGCTTGATTATAATATTTGACATTAGTAACTTCATAATATTAATATTTATGAATACTTTCTGATTTATAATTATTTATTTAATTTAATATTATTTAATTAATTATTTATTCATTTTATTGATTTATTAATTAAATAATTCCTTAAAGATACTTTTAAGTGTCATAATTGCCTTTATAAATTATGGATAATTTCATTTGAATTATCTTCTGATATATATGCTCCTTAATTTATAATTTCATGATTTATACTTTTATTTGTGTATTTTCCATTTATTTTAATGAAAATTTTTAATTAATTATTTTTACTCAATTATTTATCTTTAAATTATGTAACACATGTCTCTTGCCTTTTGACTATTTTTCCCCAGTAGGTTTTAGTTATTTTTATCAATGGTTAAGATGATTTAACTTCATTCTTGACTTACATAATTTATTTATGGATTTTTATGTCTTTTAATTACTATTTAAATTCAATAATTCATGGAAATTCTTAGAAATCATCACTAAACATTTTGGTCAAAAATCTCACCCCTTTTAGGCAAATTTTATTCATACAAAATCATATCAATTCAACCTCTCTTGTGTCTTGCTTATTTTGAGGGTTTTATGATTAAAAATCGTTTACCGAAATAGTGATTTTAGCCTCATTTCTTGAGCAATTAAGGTGCTTCAAAATGAATTTTCATTCTTGTTTCATTATTTCCAGAAAGTTCATCATATTTTGGTGTCCAAAGTCGTGATAGTGGTGGTGGTGTGATATGTGCAATTTGGTGCTTTCGGTTAGTGATTATTTGAACCGAATTAGTGGTTTGTAGGCTTGCCTTTGCCATTTAATAACCAAGTTAAGTTTTATAACTTTTATTTGACATATTCTCAGTAGATCTATAATACTTTTTGTTACTAGATTGTTGGAGTTGGTTAAAGTTGCAATCTAGTGACTTTTAGCTTAGTTTATTGTGGAGAACTTTTACTTGAAATTTTCTGTTTTAACACTTATTTTCATAAAATGTTGAGTAGTCATTTTTGGTTAAGTTGAATTATTTGGACGTTGGTGATTTTTGTACAAAGACATATATGTGTCCTATATTTATGTGAATTTTTGCTAAATTTTTAGACATTATTTACTACCTCTAAAAATTACAAAACCAAAGTTGGTCAGAAAGCTTGCTGCTGTGCGACCCGAAATATTTTATAAAAGATTTCGATGATGCACATTTAAGAAAAATCCCCCAATTTTATTTTACATTAGGGACACTTTGAACTCAGTTCACACCAGGTTTAAACTTCTGAAACCTATTGGTTAAGAAATTAAAAATCGTCAAAGTTGACTCAACATTAAGACAAAAATCCAGTTTTGACCACTTTTGGTAGAAAAATCATATCTTTGGTTTGGTTTAGTATTTTTGAGTGATTCCAGTTGGAGGTTAAACTTAACTCTTTTATCTACAACTTTTATTTTGAAAGTTTTTCTTGAAACGGCCCTCACATGCCCAGTTTATCCGTCCAAAGACAGAAGAATAATTCTGTCAGAAGCATTTGGGTCCAAACAACACACCAATGACCATTCTTGCTTTATTAACACTTGAGTTTATTATTTACAAGATTAATACTTTATTTTTATACCTCTTAACATCAAATTTCCAGATTATTATACCTCTTTTAACATATTTTTCACTTAATACAAGTTCATCCATCTCATAATCCAACAATAAGATTCAACTTTCTTAGATCTAACATGCATTCATACAAATCAACACTTTTCAATACCAATCTTTATAGATCTAACTTTCAACAACATAAAAACATCTTTTTAATGAAAAATCTCAGAAATATATTCTTCAAAATATACAAAAACATATAGATCTATCAAAAGGAAAATCACTTTAAAAGCTACTAATCTATAACAACACTTTTGGGTCTTAAACTTGTTGAATCCTTGGATCTTTCTCATAGATTTCGACATGCATATGCATGAGGAGAAAGATCCTATCAACTTTGCCTTCATCAAGTGTATATTACAAAGAAAACAAGAAGAAAACATAAACTTTTGATAAAACCTTTGAACATAAACAAGAACAATATTTAATCTAGTAAAAAGGATGAAGATTATACCCTCTTGAACTTGGTTTTGATGATGTTTTTGGGCAGAAAATTTCGTGACTTTGAAGGCTCTAAACACCCTTAATCTTTGCTTGAAACAACCCTTAATAATCTAGCATAAACCCTTATTATTGTTATAGTTTTAGATTGATTTTTCCTTCCTTGTTCTTGCTTTCTTGAAACCGTAAATAAGAAGAAAAAGAAGAAGGGGAAGGAGTTTTGAGAGAGAAATGGATGTGTGTGTGTGTTGGGAAGAGAAGTAAAGTGGTTTTTGAGTGTAAGGAAGGATGGAGTGTAAGGGTATCCAAGTTGTGTCTTGGAAATGGAGGGATGATACATCTAGTTATTTTTTTGATTGGTGGAGTGCCTTGAGGGTGTTGGGGGCCGGTTTTGAAAGGGAGAAAAGGGAGGGTTTTTGAATTTTTAAGAGTATAATTTAAGTGTGTATGTATTTGTATAAATTGTAAGTAAGTATGGGTGTATGTATGGATACTTAAGATGACTAGTTGGTAGACTTTTGAGCCATATTTTTGTGTTCATATACATATATATATCCGTATGTTATGTGTATATTTATATACATTTGTGTCTTTGATTTATCATTTAGCTCATTAGTTATAATCTTGTATTTTCGTTAGACTTATATATTCACTTATTATTATCCAAGCATTTTATGTACATAGAGAATTAATAATATACTTTTAAGATGGTCATCATATATTTGTGTTTACATACACTTTAATTTGCTTGATGATTTAATTGTTGGACATTTATAAGAATTGTTGATTGTTAGCTCAACTTGTGAGTCTTGTACAATTAGTTATATAATCTGAACTTCTAGAAATAAAACTTTTTGGTTCTTTGACATTTCATCAAGTTCAATTAGAACTAATTATAGAATGAGATTGTCTTGAACGATTATAGTTATTGTTTATGGCATTTCTAAGGCAACTGGCTTCCTTTTGGCATTCTATTGAGCTAGATGGCAAATATCACCATGTCCTAATGTCTAGGAGCTCAAATCTCTTAATAAACTTCTAGGGATAGATACCTAGATAATTACAAGTGAGTTGTCCTAGTCAGAAATTGAGGGTTGTTACAGATATATTGCTTTACTCGTGGGATGGAGGCCTTGATGTATGTGTCGATTTGACAGGGTCATCGCCCTTGACGCAAACTGGTATGGTTGACTTTGCGCCTGGTCGTGCGGTGACTAAGGCTGCACACCGTAAACGTGATAAGTATAAGGCTAAGTGTGCAGGTATTGGATATGGTTTTATCCCTTTCTCGTTTTCTTCCTTTGGAGAACTTGAGAAGGATGCAGTGACCCTGCTCAAGCGAATCCGAAAGTTCTCCATGGCTCAAGACATTGGAGCACGTGCTGCTGCTCATATATTTAATATGATTAGTTTTGCTATAGCTAGAGGAGTGGGGGCCCAGATAGTATCCCGGATTCCCACTAATTTCTTGTAAATCCTATTAATTTCTAATGAAAGTGATGATTTTATTAAAATAAATAATAATAATAATAATAATAATAATAATAATAATAGTAATAATAATAATAATAATAATAATAATAATAATAATAATAATAATAATAACAACAACAACAATATAATAATAATAATAATAATAATAATAATAATAATAATTACTCCATTAATTGATAAATAGTACGATTAAAGAAAAGTAATAATAATAATAATAATAATAATAATAACTAGTATAATTCCGGGAGTAATAATAATAATAATAATAATAATAATAATAATAATAATAATAATAATAATAATAATAATAATAATAATATAATAATAATAATAATAATAATAATAATAATAATAATAATAATAATAATAATAATAACAAAAGATACTTTATCTCTAATAATGGGATCTGAACTTAGTTTTATTACAAATTTAATTTGGATTAAACTAACTATTAATGGGATCTAAACTTAGTTTTAATACAAGTTTTGAATAAAATTAACTTTTAACGGGATCTAATTAAGCTTAGTTTTAATATACAAGTTTTACAATTAGAATCGTCATTATCATTTCCCTGATAATAATAATAACAAAAGATACTTTATCTCTAATAATGGGATCTGAACTTAGTTTTATTACAAATTTAATTTGGATTAAACTAACTATTAATGGGATCTAAACTTAGTTTTAATACAAGTTTTGAATAAAATTAACTTTTAACGGGATCTAATTAAGCTTAGTTTAATACAAGTTTTACAATTAGAATCGTCATTATCATTTTCCTCGTAATAATAACAAAAGTACTTCATCTCTATTAATGGGATCTAAACTTAGTTTTAATACAAGTTATATGAATAAAATTAACTTTTAACGGGATCTAATTAAGCTTAGTTTTAATATACAAGTTTTACAATTAGAATCGTCATTATCATTTCCCTGATAATAATAATAACAAAAGATACTTTATCTCTAATAATGGGATCTGAACTTAGTTTTATTACAAATTTAATTTGGATTAAACTAACTATTAATGGGATCTAAACTTAGTTTTAATACTTTTGAATAAAATTAACTTTTAACGATCTAATTAAGCTTAGTTTTAATATACAAGTTTTACAATTAGAATCGTCATTATCATTTTCCTCGTAATAATAACAAAAGGTACTTCATCTCTATTAATGGGATCTAAGCTTGGTTTTAATACAAGTTTTGAATAAAATTAACTTTTAACGGGATCTAATTAAGCTTAGATTTAATACAAGTTTTGAATAAAATTAACTATTAATGAGATCTAAGCTTAGTTTTAATATACAAGTTTTACAATTAGAATCGTCATTATCATTTTCCTCGTAATAATAACAAAAGGTACTTCATCTCTATTAATGGGATCTAAGCTTGGTTTTAATACAAGTTTTGAATAAAATTAACTTTTAACGGGATCTAATTAAGCTTAGTTTTAATATACAAGTTTTACAATTAGAATCGTCATTATCATTTCCCTGATAATAATAATAACAAAAGATACTTTATCTCTAATAATGGGATCTGAACTTAGTTTTATTACAAATTTAATTTGGATTAAACTAACTATTAATGGGATCTAAACTTAGTTTTAATACTTACTAAATCAGATAAAATTAACTTGGATACGATGTTTAACTTTCTCTCTAACTATTAATGAGATCTAAGCTTAGTTTTAATATACAATCGATAAAATTAACTTTTAACGATCTAATTAAGCTTAGTTTAATACAAGTTTTACAATTAGAATCGTCATTATCATTTTCCTCGTAATAATAACAAAAGTACTTCATCTCTATTAATGGGATCTAAACTTAGTTTTAATACAAGTTACTAATGAATAAAATTAACTTTTAACGGGATCTAATTAAGCTTAGATTTAATACAAGTTTTGAATAAAATTAACTATTAATGAGATCTAAGCTTAGTTTTAATATACAAGTTTTACAATTAGAATCGTCATTATCATTTTCCTCGTAATAATAACAAAAGGTACTTTCTCTCTAACTATTAATGAGATCTAAGCTTAGTTTTAATATACAAGTTTTACAATTAGAATCGTCATTATCATTTTCCTCGTAATAATAACAAAAGGTACTTCATCTCTATTAATGGGATCTAAGCTTGGTTTTAATACAAGTTTTGAATAAAATTAACTTTTAACGGGATCTAATTAAGCTTAGATTTAATACAAGTTTTACAATCACTAAGTTAGATAAAACTAACTTGGATATAATGTTTAGCTTTATGTAAATATTAATGGGATCTAAGCTTAGTTTTAATACAGGTTTTACAATTACAATTTACGTAAAATGCAAAACAATGAATTATTCCACTTACTAATATTAGACTAACAAGAAGAATTGTCCACGAAAATGTTGCCGGATATATAAAGAGAAGGAAGACAACATCTTTGAGGCTTAATTGGATGTTGATGTGAAAGTGGTTGTCTAACATCCCATTGATGAAACATTTCTGCAACTGAGTCTTCTTGTTCTTCTTCCATTTTGGTGATAAATAAAACGTCGTAAGGACTTACACATTCTTGGTTTAATCCATAAATGGATGAAGTAGGTCACATTACCTGTAGACTGCCAGTCACGTTACCCATTGGGTCCAAATTTTCCTAACATTGTTTATGTGTCCACACGTACGTACGCAAACATACACACACATGTGTGTATATGTGTTTTTGCAGTGCCAAAATATACAGATAGAATGAATAGAAACGATGTAATGAAGTGAACATAGATTGAGCTCATCTAGACACGCGAGGATTACATACTTATCGAAGGTTAAATTTTTGGCCACGTTCATTTGGAGCTTTTGTTATCGTACCATGTAAAATAATAAAATAAGACTACTGTTATTGAATTGATTGATAAAACAATTTACAATAGGATCTTATTTACATGGCCTAAACATTAATTCACTAAATTCTAATGGATTTTAAAATGTTTATGACAATCGGGAGGGATCACACAAGCCTAACAATAGAACTCTAAAGGTCCGTTGGGTTTGTAGAATTATTTTGAAAGAATTGAAACTGTTAATCAATAAATTGAAATTTGAATAAATTATAATATGTTTGTGTTTGGTTGACCAGAATTGAATAAAATTCATATTATTAATTATAATAATTATAAAAGTTGATAATAGTATTTTTTTATTATAAATATTTTTTACAAAATATAAATTTTTATAAAATAATATTTTTAAATATTTAAATTAATAAATATTTATCATATAGAAATTTGAATAAATTATAATATGTTTGTGTTTGGTTGACCAGAATTGAATAAAATTCATATTATTAATTATAATAATTATAAAAGTTGATAATAGTATTTTTTTTAGTTAGTAATTTTAATATTTTTACAAAATAAAAAAAATGTGTATAGAAAATTATTAATTTTTTAAAAAAATAATAATTTGTTATAAATTTAAAATAAAATTAAATATTTATAAAATATTAATAAATATTTATAAAATTATAATTTTTACTAAAATTATAAATATTTTTTATAAAAATAAATATTTTTTATAAAATATAAATTTTTATAAAATAATATTTTTATAATATTTTAAATTATTAATAAATTTTATAAAACAAAATATTTTCATATAGAATAATATAAATATTTTTTATAAAATTATAAATATTTTATAAAATAATATTTTTATAAAAGAAAATGTTTCCTATAATTTAAATTAAATAAATTTTATAAAATATTTTTTAAATAAAATTTATAATAAATAATAATAAACTTTATATTAATAAAATTTCATAAAATTTTAAATATTTTCTAGTTAACAAGGAGTTATTATTAACAATAAAAAATTATTTAATAATAATAAAAATTGATAAATATAAAAAGGCCAAAATGCATTTTAATACCCTCAACTTGGTTAAGTAGGTCTCTATTACCCTAAATTAGGGTGAGTACGGTTGGGTTTGGGTCGGTTTTTCTAAAACCGAAAACCAAATAGTTATAATTCGGTTTTTGAAATCTAAAACCATTGGGTTTCGGTTTTTTCGGTTTTGGTTTTTCCGGTTTAGATCTATTTCGATTTTGTTTTTCGGTTTTAGTCGGTTTTTAACCACTTGCGGGTTTGATCCAACTTGAGCTAAAAAAGATTAGAGTTTATACCCTATGATTATACTACAACGTCAATAACTTATCCAAACAATATGAGTAACAAAAACAATATATGAAGCCCTTAGGGTTCACTTAACGTGCATTAAAAATTGTACTTTTACATATCAAAAGTCCACCCTAAATTTTATGGTAAGTGTACAACTATTTAATGCATCTTAATAAAAAAAACCCTTAAGGCTTCGTTTAGCAAAACCCTATAGTATTATATATTTTTTCATGATTCGGATAAAATTCTAGAAATATGTGTAGTTAATTAATGGGTGCGTTAATTATTACTAGGGTTACAATTTAAATTTTTGGTTTCCCTACCAAATTTGGCAATCGAATTAATGCAATAGGTCTTATGAAAAATTCTAACCACAACCCTAGAAGTTGTTGTTGGCATGTAAAAGGATTGTGCTTTTTATATCAAAAGTCACTCGCTGAATTTTATGATAAAAAATATAATTATTTATGTACGTTACCTAAACCACATTTTATTTGATAACTTTTTTCAATGAATTATAAAAGACCTTTCATTTGTAGCTTGGTTAAGTTATTGGATAATGTTTTTACTTCCAAAACCTTCCACAAGCTAGGGAATCAAATTTCTATTGATCATCACTTCTTCTCTGCGTGGATTTTGTTAATCTCTTAACAATGTCTAGTGAAAAAAGACAGATAAAAAGGATTAATAATGTTTTGGCAAAACGGGTGACCTTTTGCAAGAGGAGAAAAGGATTGTTGAAGAAAGCCAAAGAGCTCTCTATACTTTGTGATGCTAGCTGATGTTGCTCTTATCATCTTCTCTTCTACGGCCAAACTTTTTCACTATTGTAATTCCAGGTAATCTAGCTAGTTTAATGTATACAAATCAATTAGGGTTTACCATCTTTTTTTACACTAAGGGTGGTAATGTTAATTTACACTTAATTAGGGTTTACATTTCACACTAAGGGTGGTGAGATTGTCATATAAAGACTAAATTATGGTTGGATGCATAAGAAATTAAAAGTACAATGTGAAAATATATCGTATTTTAATTATCTTACATCTTAATTATATAAAAACAATTCATCTTTAGCTTTTTGACCCATCGTCACAACTCATGTCTCAAAATTTTACTTGTTTTTCAAACGTTCATAACTTTAAATTGTAATTTCATTTTTGAGGAGCCTACTTTCTAATTAATAGTTATAGTTTTGAAGTCTAAATCAAAGTTCAAGTATGGTTTCTAATAGTTATGGCCGGTCTTAATTAAAGTCTATATAGAAGTTTAAGTATGGTCTATAATATGTTGTTGAGTAAGTGTTGATATGGTCGATTGGTCATTTCAGTTATATATGTGTTACTCCCGGCCAATTATATATATACGTATGTATTCATAAGGGTATGTATTCATAAGGGTACTCATGTTTATGTTATTAAACGGTTTTTTAAAAAGTTTAAATCCTATATAACTTGACAAAGAAGGTTTATAGGGTTTGCGAATCATCCGGAGAGTTTGCTTAGCTTGGCACATAATCCTAAATACGTTCATTGTAATGAAGACGTACTACTTGAGATATAACCGGGATGTCTAGCTATGTATGAATTTTGTTCATGCGTCCAATGTGGAATAATGTACAAGATAAATTAGGTTTCTTTCTACACTTGAATGTAGGCAATAACTTTTGGGATACCTTCGATGTAGTACACTGATCGATGATCTAAATTATCTGATTTGAATATTATTTATTATTTTGAACGTATACGTGTGTATGCGCATATATACCCCCAATAATATATACTCGTAATTTGTTTAATTTTCTGATTAGCTTAGTTATTTGTCTATTTTGGATGCGCTTTTATTCAGCATGAAAGAAATAATTGAAAGATACAGACTACATACTAAAAACCATGACAAGCTTGAAGAAGAACGTCCATCACAAGTGAGCTAGCTTATATATATATATTTTGTATTTCAGCTTTCATTTTAATTAATTAGTTATTTGTTCTTCAGTTGTTGTATAATTAAATATCTCCTTAAATTACGTACAAAACAATGAAATGCATATATGCATGTGATCATCCCAAATTGACACCCATGCATATATAATACGAAATGGATTTTCTCATACAACAGAAGCTGGTGATCGAAGATGCCAAGTATGCTAAACTATGCCAAAAAGTTTCCGAGCTTACTCTTCAGTTAAGGTATAATTAATATTAATCATGCATGATCAGATTAGATATTATCTTTGTATTATGATCGTTAATCGTTTTGCTTACGTGTGTGTGTGTGTGTGGATTATGATATATATGATCGATCGTCCGTCGTCCATGCATGATCATTATTTAAATTAATTAACCAGACAGTTAAGGGGGGAAGAGCTCCATCTTTTGAGTATTGAAGTGCTGCATGAGTTGGAGAAGTCTCTTGAAGATGGAATGATCAGGCGTGTCCTTTTGAAAAAGGTTCATTTTCATTTCTTTTTTACTTAATAGCTCAATACATGTTAAAAAGTTGTTTATCATAATTAAAGAATGTTTTAAATAGGTGAATAGATCCAACCGTGTTTTTCTCAACGTTTTAATTTTTTTATATAATTTAATTGTAATTATTTTTATTTGTACACACAATAAAATTGATTAAAGTTATATCAAATGATATGCACATTTAAGACGTCAATTTATACATATATTTTACATCAAAAATGTCATACTGTCATATTTTACGAGTTTTGAATTCCAATACCACAACATATATAGGGTAAATTAAGACAGTCATACCCCTATTTAAAGTGTAGAGACCGCTTATAAGTTTTATCCAAAAAAAATAAAACTTCAAACCTTGCGAGATATGTTAATATAACTTTGGACCTTTATCTTTAATCTAATCATATAATCCAACATTGCTGGTTAAACTGACCCTATTTCCATCAAAACTTTAAAATTGGATTGTAGTAATCACAATAAACTTAACCGGTTAGTGGTTAATCGGTTACATTTTTTGAAAAAATCAACATCACGTTATTGTGTGCACATCACATGCATATTCCACGTCTAATCAAAATATTCAATTCCACGTCAAGTTACTTCCCAATCATACTGTGTTTTTATCAATATTTTTTAGTTTCTTTACTATAATCATTGAGTTATCTAGCTATTCGATCTATGATATGTACAATTAATCATTTTTAATTACAAATTAGAATTTCAATTCGATCATATACAGACGTACTTAATCTAAAGCAATATATAACGCCTGGTGATCTATCCCTGGCCATGCCATTTCGCAAGACTAACAACAATTAAACTAATAATCTAATTAAAGATAATACATGTTTTATACTCCTTCCGTCCCAATTTAAATGTCCAAATTTGACTTGCTGAGTCTTTTTTCTCTAATTTTGACCGTAAATATTTTTGTTTCTACACAATAATATTTAATGACATTTATATCAATGAAAAATACATTTAAAGCTTAATCTATCCATATATTTTACATCAAGTGTTGTATAACATAGATGGAAAAAAATACGGTCAAAGTCGCGAAAGAAAAACTTTAAAAGTCAAAATAGGACATTTAAATTGGGACGGAAGGAGTGTATAGCATATGCCGATGGGGTTAGTTGGAGGCCTTTGACCTTGAGATAATTCACTTAGGTTTGACGCACACTTATCACATTTGTGGAGGTGGATTAATAGAAGTTTTTCGAAAGTCATGAGTTTCATATTAGGCATTCGTGTAATTTAAGAGTAAGATATGATAGAATGCTCTTATAAAAAATAATAAAAACATGTTCTATATGTTTGTCAAGTTAACAAATGGTCAAAACGGACATTAGAAGTATGTTCTAATTAATTTTACAACACCTGCTTTACATTCTAGTTCTAGTATATTTAAATTGGTTAGTTGCTTAATGTTTCATCCAGGACGAGGTAATTATGGACGAGATTAATTATCCAGCTACAAGAAAAGGTCCGAACTTATAAAACTATATTGACTACGTATACCGGGATTTGAATCCTCTAAAGTTGACCTAACTTTATAACTAAAGTTAAAGTTGGATCAATTTTAGCCATTAAGATTAAAGTTTGATGCTTAAATCACTACTACAAAACTGCAATTTACCGACGGCCGAAATGAAATCCGTCGGAAATCCGTCGGTAAAGGCCTTTACCGACGGATTTTCTACGGATTTCGGCCGTCGGAATATATGCGTGGGTAACCCATTATCCGTCAGAAAATTCCGTCGGAAATTTTTATTTCCGACAGAAACGTTTGTCGGAATTCTGTCGGAAATATTTCTAGGATTAAAAAAAAATCTGTCGGAAAATCAAAAATTAGCGACGGATTACCGACCGTTTTTACTGACAGATTACCGACAGAGGCATTTCCGACCGATATTTCCGACGGATGAAAAAGATTTTCTAAATTTTTTTTTTTTTGCATATTTTAGGTTCATCGTATATACATATATATAAATATCCAATATACATTTATATATTGTATTTATATGTATTATCCATGTATGTATTTATTTTATAGAAAAAAATGTATAATATTTTAAATACAATAAATTCAGATTAATAATATATTCTAATACACAAATTTCATACAAAATATATCAAAACTAAAAAATATACCTAAAAATTCAATAAAATTTCATAAACAAAATTACAAAATTTACAAAAAAAATAAAAATAAGACAATTATACCCAAAATTCCAAATGCAAATCTAATTAAAAATCTTTACACCTACAGGTCTTGAATTCTTCTTTTGCTATTCATCTTTTGTTTCTCCTTTTCCATCCTTCACATGCTTTATTCTTTTAAATCTGAAAATAACAAAATATGAAACAAAATAACTACTAAATATACCGAAATTATATAAACAAAATGCAAAAATAAAATCTAAACATATTCTTGTTTCTATCTTAGCAAAATTTTCGGATCTAAGAAAAAAAATCAATTAGATACATAAAGAAAACTTTTATCTAGATCCGAAACGCAAGAAACACACATATGAACCCTAGATCTAACCGGAAAAAAAACAATCATTTCAAAAACACATATATTTTGTTTTTCGTAAAGATTTAGGTTTAAAAACCGTTTATTTATAGATATATACATATATTACATCTAAGTTATGAACACCCAACCACACCTGATCGAGATTCGGCCAAAAGAAAGAAGAGAAGAAAGATTTTCGACCAAATCGAGTTATATATGACCCAATGATACAGAAACCGAACGAATCTTATCCTTTACACGCCCGATCTAGTGATTTTACATATATATGTTTCGGTTTCTTCTCAAATTCGTGAAAACCATCTTGGGTTTCATATGTTTCTTCTCAGATCCGTGTACATACATACACATATATTGTGTTTTTTATAAAAAACTTGGTTTAAAAATCGTTTATTTGTATAGATCTAAGATATACCTTACCAAATCTTGAAGAAATTGAAGAGAGAGAGAGTAGAGAGAGGGAGGCCGGTTCTAGAGAGAGAGATGAGAGAAAGTGAGAGTTGAAGAAGTGATGGAGAAAGAGTGGTAGGCTAGGGTTTTGTATGACTCATTTAACCTTAACTTATCTAACCCTAAGTGCCTTTGACTCCGTTTGACCGCCCAAATACGAGAGACCCGAGATTAATTAAAATGTTTCGTCGACACATTTGATTGTAATTTTTAATTACCTTTCAAACGACTATAAATATGACAACATTAGTTAATTAATAAATCATTTTGTCAAATTTTAAGTATTTTACCGTTTAGTTTGCATTTCTATCGAACACTAGCTACTTTTCGTTCTTGAATCATCATTGCTTTCTCATTAACCGACAACCTCTCATAATCATTAAAACGCGCTCGGATTGTAACATCCCAAACTTTTCTTTACTAGTTGACTAATGCCGTTAAGTCAATATTATGTGTGTCGTTAAGTCTATTTTAGATTTAAATGTTTATATGTAGCTAATGTGTGTTGTGTGTGAGGCTTGTAAGCCTAAATGTTAATGTAGTATAAATGTGTGTAATATGAAGGTTAATGTCTATGTAGTGACATTTAATGAAGGATTAATGTTGTATGTGGTCAATAATGTAGTTTGTGACCAATAATGAAGGATTAATGTTGTATGTGGTCAATAATGTAGTTTGTGACCAATAATGAAGGATTAGGAAGCTTAGGGGTTAGTTTTGACATGTGTGCAAAGTCAAAAACGGGTTTAGAGGTTTAATGGTTGTCATTGAGAGCCTTATGCAGATTTCTTCCTCTAAAACAAGCCCTAGTTGATCCCCTCCCTTCCCTCTCTAGTTTCTCCTTTGATCTTATTCGTTTTGGAGCCGAATCGATCGTGTATTGCTTAGATCTTGGATCTTGATCACCAAATACAGGTAATATAGGTATTCCTCAGTTGAGAATTGATAGGGTGAGTCTTATATTAGTCTTAATCCAGGCCATAAGGGTTTGGGTTGGGGTATTTGATTAAACGTTCATCAATTTGATGTTATTAGAACGATTAAATGGTTGGTTTATGATGTTAATGATTTAAAGGATTATAGTATGGTTAAAGGTGATGAAAGTACAATTAAAAGGATTGATTTTAAGTCCCCAGGTCGGATTTGGGGTATGGGTTAGTATGGGATTCGTTTGATCAAAGTGTAAGGTGTAGTTACTGGTCTGCACCCCTGGTGCGACGCACCAAAGGGCTGGTGCGGCGCACCACCTGCCCAGATTTTACAAAAAGTGTCGTTTAGCTTATCTTTCGATCTTATACTTGTTCTAGGTTATTGGAGACACCTAGTCATCGTTGTATTGTGCTTGTAGCTTGTTGTTAAACCGTATCGAGGTAAGATACACTACTTTTGTCACGCTGAGGGTTCAACAAGCAAAGGTTTCATACTTATAACTTCCTTAACGGTAACTTATGATATACGTGGGTATCTCGGGTTATACGGGAGGCATTATGGGATATGTAGTTGACCATGAGACCTGAAATGCAGACCCTATCATAGTGAAATGAAGTATTGCTTAATGTAGTATATTGTTATGCAGTTTTGTGTGTTGTGCGTTGTGCCTAATGAGCTTGTCTAATAATGGAGAAATGTTTTAATTGGACAAATGCTTTTAAATTAAGTGTGATCTTACTTAGCTATTTATATAGCTAACACTTGTTTCTTTAATGTGGTTGTTCCCTCAGGTTTAGCTTGATGGACTAGTGATGCAGGACTTGTGAGCTTGGGTAGATGCAATGAAGGAGCCTTAGCTACCCATAGTTGCTTATTATGGAGACTTTTGAATACTTTTCATTTTGATGTCGAATTTATGTAATAATGTGGGAACGGTTGTTTAATGTTGGGCAACCGTTGGGTTTTCATTTGAACTAATGATTGGTATGGCATGTAACACCAACTAAACGCAGAAACCGAAATGTTTTATTCGGTTTGACTTTTAAAGTCTCTTCTTCCGCAATTTAACACCGTTAGGTGAAAGTTTTTGAAAACCCATATTTTTAAACGTCGGGTGTTACAAGTTGGTATCAGAGAATTGGTTTAAGTGAACCAAAATTCGACTTATGCCGTAGGATTTTGGACTTAGACCGATGAGAAGTAGGTTAGGCTTAAGTAGGATGCCTAGCTAATGAAGCGGAATGCTCTAGGACGGGTTGGGGAGTGAGTGAGAGTGTGATATAAGGCTTGTTTATTGTGATATGTGTGAGGTTGTAAGCTAAATGTTAATGTAGTAAAGCAGTTAAAACGTAGTAAAGCAGTTAAAACGTAGTAAAGCAGTTAAAACGTAGTAAAGCAGTTAAAACGTAGAAAAGCAGTTAAAACGTAGTAAAGCAGTTAAAACGTAGTAAAGCAGTTAAAACGTAGTAAAGCAGTTAAAACGTAGTAAAGCAGTTAAAACGTAGTAAAGCAGTTAAACGTAGTAAAGCAGTTAAAACGTAGTAAAGCAGTTAAAACGTAGTAAAGCAGTTAAAACGTAGTAAAGCAGTTAAAACGTAGTAAAGCAGTTAAAACGTAGTAAAGCAGTTAAAACGTAGTAAAGCAGTTAAAACGTAGTAAAGCAGTTAAAACGTAGTAAAGCAGTTAAAACGTAGTAAAGCAGTTAAAACGTAGTAAAGCAGTTAAAACGTAGTAAAGCAGTTAAACCGTAGTAAAGCAGTTAAACGTAGTAAAGTAGTTAAAACGTAGTAAAGCAGTTAAAACGTAGTAAAGCAGTTAAAACGTAGTAAAGCAGTTAAAACGTAGTAAAGCAGTTAAAACGTAGTAAAGCAGTTAAAACGTAGTAAAGCAGTTAAAACGTAGTAAAGCAGTTAAAACGTAGTAAAGCAGTTAAAACGTAGTAAAGCAGTTAAAACGTAGTAAAGCAGTTAAAACGTAGTAAAGCAGTTAAAACGTAGTAAAGCAGTTAAAACGTAGTAAAGCAGTTAAAACGTAGTAAAGCAGTTAAAACGTAGTAAAGCAGTTAAAACGTAGTAAAGCAGTTAAAACGTAGTAAAGCAGTTAAAACGTAGTAAAGCAGTTAAAACGTAGTAAAGCAGTTATGATATACGTGGGTATCTCGGGTTATACGGGAGGCATTATGGGATATGTAGTTGACCATGAGACCTGAAATGCAGACCCTATCATAGTGAAATGAAGTATTGCTTAATGTAGTATATTGTTATGCAGTTTTGTGTGTTGTGCGTTGTGCCTAATGAGCTTGTCTAATAATGGAGAAATGTTTTAATTGGACAAATGCTTTTAAATTAAGTGTGATCTTACTTAGCTATTTATATAGCTAACACTTGTTTCTTTAATGTGGTTGTTCCCTCAGGTTTAGCTTGATGGACTAGTGATGCAGGACTTGTGAGCTTGGGTAGATGCAATGAAGGAGCCTTAGCTACCCATAGTTGCTTATTATGGAGACTTTTGAATACTTTTCATTTTGATGTCGAATTTATGTAATAATGTGGGAACGGTTGTTTAATGTTGGGCAACCGTTGGGTTTTCATTTGAACTAATGATTGGTATGGCATGTAACACCAACTAAACGCAGAAACCGAAATGTTTTATTCGGTTTGACTTTTAAAGTCTCTTCTTCCGCAATTTAACACCGTTAGGTGAAAGTTTTTGAAAACCCATATTTTTAAACGTCGGGTGTTACAAGTTGGTATCAGAGAATTGGTTTAAGTGAACCAAAATTCGACTTATGCCGTAGGATTTTGGACTTAGACCGATGAGAAGTAGGTTAGGCTTAAGTAGGATGCCTAGCTAATGAAGCGGAATGCTCTAGGACGGGTTGGGGAGTGAGTGAGAGTGTGATATAAGGCTTGTTTATTGTGTGATAATGTAGTTATATGTAGTAGAGCCTTAACATATGTCGTCACTCTTTAATTCTTGCTAACCGTCGTCGTTGCTTTGTAGAGTTAATGGCAAACACTAGAGCTAGTAACCAGAGAGCAGGAGGAAATGGTAGTGGTATTCCTCCAAATGGAAACGGTGCTGGAAATGAAGTAGAGCAAAGGCCACCCCGTGCACAAAATCGCCGTCTTGGTGATCCACCAACCGCCTCTGAAGTAGACAGGGCAAACCCGGTAATAGAGCAGGTTCCCAATCAAGCCCAATTACATGAAGAATTGAGAGCTATCCGAGCTCTCTTAATGAGAAATGAAGAGGAGTTAGCTCAATTGAGGGCTGAAAGAAATGCAGAAAGGATTGGGAGTGAACAAAGGGGTGAGCATTCGGAAGGGAATTTCTCAAATCCCTCCCAAAGTGCTGAACCATCCATGGCAGCCGTGGGTGTTAATGGAGTTAATGGTGTAGGACTTGGAGTTGTTAATGCACCTCGTGTTAATAACTTCAAATATGAAAGTTTTCAGAAATGTGGTGCCAAGGAATTCGATGGTACCCAAAATGCAGTGGGAGCTATGGAGTGGATCGAGGACATTGAGGTAGTTTTTGCATCTTGTTATTGTCCGGATGATATGAAGGTTTTATGTGCTAGTAGGATGTTGAAGAAGAATGCCCGTAATTGGTGGAGGGCTACTACAGTGTCTATGGCTCCTGAGGTACTTGCAGTTATGCCTTGGGGAACTTTTAAGGAAAAATTTCTAGAGGAGTATGTAGGGACGCGGGAGTTAAGGTTGATTGAAAAAGAGTTTAGATCGTTAGTTGCTAAACCCGGTGCAATTTCTGATTATGCACACTCGTTTATGGAGAAGTTGAAGTTTGTTGGACACTTGGTTCGAAGGCAGGAGGACCAAATTCGACTTATGCCGTAGGATTTTGGACTTAGACCGATGAGAAGTAGGTTAGGCTTAAGTAGGATGCCTAGCTAATGAAGCGGAATGCTCTAGGACGGGTTGGGGAGTGAGTGAGAGTGTGATATAAGGCTTGTTTATTGTGTGATAATGTAGTTATATGTAGTAGAGCCTTAACATATGTCGTCACTCTTTAATTCTTGCTAACCGTCGTCGTTGCTTTGTAGAGTTAATGGCAAACACTAGAGCTAGTAACCAGAGAGCAGGAGGAAATGGTAGTGGTATTCCTCCAAATGGAAACGGTGCTGGAAATGAAGTAGAGCAAAGGCCACCCCGTGCACAAAATCGCCGTCTTGGTGATCCACCAACCGCCTCTGAAGTAGACAGGGCAAACCCGGTAATAGAGCAGGTTCCCAATCAAGCCCAATTACATGAAGAATTGAGAGCTATCCGAGCTCTCTTAATGAGAAATGAAGAGGAGTTAGCTCAATTGAGGGCTGAAAGAAATGCAGAAAGGATTGGGAGTGAACAAAGGGGTGAGCATTCGGAAGGGAATTTCTCAAATCCCTCCCAAAGTGCTGAACCATCCATGGCAGCCGTGGGTGTTAATGGAGTTAATGGTGTAGGACTTGGAGTTGTTAATGCACCTCGTGTTAATAACTTCAAATATGAAAGTTTTCAGAAATGTGGTGCCAAGGAATTCGATGGTACCCAAAATGCAGTGGGAGCTATGGAGTGGATCGAGGACATTGAGGTAGTTTTTGCATCTTGTTATTGTCCGGATGATATGAAGGTTTTATGTGCTAGTAGGATGTTGAAGAAGAATGCCCGTAATTGGTGGAGGGCTACTACAGTGTCTATGGCTCCTGAGGTACTTGCAGTTATGCCTTGGGGAACTTTTAAGGAAAAATTTCTAGAGGAGTATGTAGGGACGCGGGAGTTAAGGTTGATTGAAAAAGAGTTTAGATCGTTAGTTGCTAAACCCGGTGCAATTTCTGATTATGCACACTCGTTTATGGAGAAGTTGAAGTTTGTTGGACACTTGGTTCGAAGGCAGGAGGACCAAATTGAGGCTTATTGTGATGGTCTTCCCGCTAACTATCGTGGATTATGTAGACAACATGTGACTTTATCGGCGGCTATTAAGGAGTCAAAGAGGTTGGATGATGACTTCAAAAGTGAGAAAGTTGTGGTGAAGGTTGATGACAAGAAAGCAGGGTTCAAAAGAGGGTCAAATTGGTCATCTAACTACAATAATAATAATAAGAAGTTTCGGGGGAATTCTAGCTCGAGTGGTGACAAAGATAAAAAGAAGAATGGGTCTTGGTGTGCTTTTTGCAAGAATGTTCATGAAGGTAAATGTTCCGATAAGACAAGAAGGTGTCATAAGTGTGGGAAGTCGGGGCATCTTGCAACTGAATGTAGGGACAAGATTCGTTGCTACAAGTGTCAAGAAACGGGTCATCTTATTGCCGATTGCCCACAAATGAAGAATGATGGAAGGAAAGCAGCTACTTCAGCAACAAAAGTGAGAGCCTTGCAAATGACTGTTGATGATGCAAAGAACAACGACGAGGTGGTAAGTGGTACTTTCCTTGTTAATTCGAAAACTGCTTCTGTTTTATTTGATTCGGGTGCAAATAGGTCGTTTGTGTCTACTTTATTTGCTCCTAAGCTAGGAAGAGTCACTACCCCTTTAGATTGCTCGATAGAAGTGGAAATTGCTAATGGTACGGTTATTGATATACGTGTGGGATATGATGATTGTAACATTGAGATTGAAGGTCGTTTGTTTCCAGTCCAGTTATTGCCTACTACTTTAGCTGGTTTCGATGTAGTAATTGGTATGGATTGGTTGTCTAGAAATGAAGCTAATATTTTGTGTTCCCAAAAGATTATTCGGTTTCCTACATCCGATGGTAATGTGGTAACGGTCTATGGAGATAAGAAGAGAGGGGGAATAAAGATCATTAGTATGATGAAGGCTATTAAATGTATAAGGAAGAATAAGAATCATTTCTTGGCCTATGTTATTGATGTGAGAAAGGAGAAGCCTTCTATTGCTAGTATTGATGTGGTATCCGATTTTCCTGATGTGTTTCCCGAAGACCTTCCCGGTATTCCTCCCGACCGTGAAGTTACTTTTCAGATAGATCTTATACCCGGTGCTGCACCTGTTGCTAAAGCACCTTACCGATTAGCTCCTACAGAAATGAAAGAGTTAATGTCTCAGCTTCAGGAATTACTTGACAAAGGTTTCATACAACCTAGTTCCTCGCCTTGGGGAGCTCCGGTTCTCTTTGTTAAAAAGAAGGATGGGTCTATGCGCATGTGCATAGACTATCGTGAGTTGAATAAGCGAACGGTTAAGAATAAATATCCTCTTCCGCGAATTGATGATCTCTTTGATCAACTACATGGTGCTTCATATTTTTCAAAGATAGATTTGCGGTCTGGTTATCATCAATTGAAGGTTAAGAAGGAGGATGTAGCCAAGACAGCTTTCCGGACTAGATATGGTCATTATGAGTTCTTGGTCATGTTATTTCATCGGAAGGTATTAAAGTGGATCCTTCAAAGATTGAAGCTGTTTCAAAGTGGGAGCAGCCAAAGACTCCTACTGAGATTAAAAGTTTTCTTGGTTTGGCTGGATATTATAGAAGGTTCATTCAGGATTTCTCCCGAATAGCCAAGCCCATGACTGAACTAACAAAGAAAGGAGTAAAGTTTGAGTGGACCGATAAGCAGGAAAATGCGTTCCAAACGTTGAAAAAGAGTTTAGATCGTTAGTTGCTAAACCCGGTGCAATTTCTGATTATGCACACTCGTTTATGGAGAAGTTGAAGTTTGTTGGACACTTGGTTCGAAGGCAGGAGGACCAAATTGAGGCTTATTGTGATGGTCTTCCCGCTAACTATCGTGGATTATGTAGACAACATGTGACTTTATCGGCGGCTATTAAGGAGTCAAAGAGGTTGGATGATGACTTCAAAAGTGAGAAAGTTGTGGTGAAGGTTGATGACAAGAAAGCAGGGTTCAAAAGAGGGTCAAATTGGTCATCTAACTACAATAATAATAATAAGAAGTTTCGGGGGAATTCTAGCTCGAGTGGTGACAAAGATAAAAAGAAGAATGGGTCTTGGTGTGCTTTTTGCAAGAATGTTCATGAAGGTAAATGTTCCGATAAGACAAGAAGGTGTCATAAGTGTGGGAAGTCGGGGCATCTTGCAACTGAATGTAGGGACAAGATTCGTTGCTACAAGTGTCAAGAAACGGGTCATCTTATTGCCGATTGCCCACAAATGAAGAATGATGGAAGGAAAGCAGCTACTTCAGCAACAAAAGTGAGAGCCTTGCAAATGACTGTTGATGATGCAAAGAACAACGACGAGGTGGTAAGTGGTACTTTCCTTGTTAATTCGAAAACTGCTTCTGTTTTATTTGATTCGGGTGCAAATAGGTCGTTTGTGTCTACTTTATTTGCTCCTAAGCTAGGAAGAGTCACTACCCCTTTAGATTGCTCGATAGAAGTGGAAATTGCTAATGGTACGGTTATTGATATACGTGTGGGATATGATGATTGTAACATTGAGATTGAAGGTCGTTTGTTTCCAGTCCAGTTATTGCCTACTACTTTAGCTGGTTTCGATGTAGTAATTGGTATGGATTGGTTGTCTAGAAATGAAGCTAATATTTTGTGTTCCCAAAAGATTATTCGGTTTCCTACATCCGATGGTAATGTGGTAACGGTCTATGGAGATAAGAAGAGAGGGGGAATAAAGATCATTAGTATGATGAAGGCTATTAAATGTATAAGGAAGAATAAGAATCATTTCTTGGCCTATGTTATTGATGTGAGAAAGGAGAAGCCTTCTATTGCTAGTATTGATGTGGTATCCGATTTTCCTGATGTGTTTCCCGAAGACCTTCCCGGTATTCCTCCCGACCGTGAAGTTACTTTTCAGATAGATCTTATACCCGGTGCTGCACCTGTTGCTAAAGCACCTTACCGATTAGCTCCTACAGAAATGAAAGAGTTAATGTCTCAGCTTCAGGAATTACTTGACAAAGGTTTCATACAACCTAGTTCCTCGCCTTGGGGAGCTCCGGTTCTCTTTGTTAAAAAGAAGGATGGGTCTATGCGCATGTGCATAGACTATCGTGAGTTGAATAAGCGAACGGTTAAGAATAAATATCCTCTTCCGCGAATTGATGATCTCTTTGATCAACTACATGGTGCTTCATATTTTTCAAAGATAGATTTGCGGTCTGGTTATCATCAATTGAAGGTTAAGAAGGAGGATGTAGCCAAGACAGCTTTCCGGACTAGATATGGTCATTATGAGTTCTTGGTCATGCCGTTTGGGTTGACTAATGCTCCAGCCGCGTTTATGGATTTAATGAATCGGGTATGCCGTCCTTTTCTAGATCATTTTGTTATTGTGTTTATTGACGATATTTTGATCTATTCTAAGTCAGAAGATGAGCACCGTGAGCACTTGAAAGCAGTTTTGGAGGTGTTGAGGGAGAAGAAGTTGTATGCCAAGTTTTCTAAATGTGAGTTTTGGCTTCGAGAGGTGCAGTTTCTTGGTCATGTTATTTCATCGGAAGGTATTAAAGTGGATCCTTCAAAGATTGAAGCTGTTTCAAAGTGGGAGCAGCCAAAGACTCCTACTGAGATTAAAAGTTTTCTTGGTTTGGCTGGATATTATAGAAGGTTCATTCAGGATTTCTCCCGAATAGCCAAGCCCATGACTGAACTAACAAAGAAAGGAGTAAAGTTTGAGTGGACCGATAAGCAGGAAAATGCGTTCCAAACGTTGAAAAAGAAGTTGTGTGAAGCTCCTATCCTTGCCTTGCCTGAAGGTACTGATGATTTAGTGGTATATAGCGATGCTTCTATTACGGGTTTGGGTTGTGTCTTAATGCAGAGAGACAAAGTGATTGCCTATGCTTCCCGCCAGTTGAAACCACATGAGAAGAATTACCCTACCCATGATCTTGAATTGGCCGCAGTTGTATTTGCATTAAAATTGTGGAGACATTACCTTTATGGTACAAAATGCACTTTGTTTACCGATCATAAAAGTTTGCAGTATGTCTTTAATCAAAAGGAGATGAACGTGAGGCAAAGGAGGTGGATGGAATTACTTAAGGATTACGATTGTGAAATCAAATACCATCCGGGAAAAGCCAATGTAGTGGCGGATGCACTAAGTAGGAAGGTGCAAAATTCTTCTTGTAAGTTGATGAGCATGCAAGTTCAAGCCAAGTCGGGGCTACTTGATCGAATTAAGGAAGCACAAGTGAGGGCATTGATGAAGGATAACATTGACAATGAAAGCATTGGGAAGAAGAAACGTCTTGTGATGGAGACTAATAGCCGTGGGTTCAAAACATACAAGGGTCGAATTTGGGTGCCATTGCTTGGTGGTAACCGAGAATTGATCCTTGAGGAAGCCCATAGAAGTAGATATTCAGTACATCCCGGTGTCACCAAAATGTATGCAGATTTGAAGCCGATTTATTGGTGGCCGGATATTAAAGGAGAAGTAGCTCATTTCGTAGCAAAGTGTTTGACGTGTGCAAGAGTGAAGACGGACCATCAAAAGCCGTATGGTTTGTTGCATCAATTAGAAATTCCCGAGTGGAAATGGGATCATATTACCATGGACTTTGTAACGAAGCTACCTAAAACGCCGAAAGGGAATGATATGATATGGGTGATTGTAGATAGATTGACGAAGAGTGCTCATTTTCTAGCTACCCGACAAGATGTGCCTTTAACGAAGATGGCAAAGATGTACATTGATGAAGTAGTTACGAAACATGGAGTTCCTTTATCTATTGTTTCGGATCGTGACTCGAGGTTTGTGTCAAACTTTTGGAAGGGTCTTCAACGGGAATTGGGTAGTAGAATAAATCTGAGTACCGCCTATCATCCCCAAACCGATGGGCAAAGTGAGAGAACCATTCAAACCTTGGAGGATATGTTGAGAACGTGTGTACTTGAATACGGTGGAGCATGGGATGAACACTTGAAGTTGATTGAATTTTCTTATAATAATAGTCACCATGCAAGTATTGGAATGCCACCATTTGAAATGTTATATGGAAGGAGATGTAGGACTCCAAGTTGTTGGATGGAGCCCGGTGAAAAGCAGTTGACCGGTCCCGAAATTATTGAAATTACCTCTGAAAAGGTTAATGTAGCTAAAGAAGCCTTACGTGTGGCAAGAGAAAGGCAGAAAACATATGCAGATAAGAAAAGGAGACCGATTGAGTTTAATGTTGGTGATTTAGTGATGCTGAAAGTATCGCCTTGGAAAGGAGTTATCCGATTTGGAAAGAAAGGAAAGTTGAGTCCAAGATTTATTGGACCTTTTAAAGTGGTGAAGCGCATTAAAGATGTGGCATATCAGTTGGAATTACCTCCAGAATTGGATGGAATTCATAACACCTTCCATGTATCCTACTTGAGGAAATGTTTAGCTGAGGAGTCAAGTGTAATTCCTATTAAAGACGTGAGTATTGACCCAATGAAGAGAATAGTAGACGAACCGGTCGCGATACTTGGAAGAAAGCAAAAGAAGTTACGCCGAAAAGTGATTGACCTCGTGTTGATAAAGTGGAAGCATAACCATGGAGAAAGCTTGACGTGGGAAACTGAAGCAGTAATGAAGGAAAAGTATCCCGAGTTGTTCCTTGATGAAGAGATTCCGGGGACGGAATCCTCTTAAGGGGGAGGTAATTGTAACATCCCAAACTTTTCTTTACTAGTTGACTAATGCCGTTAAGTCAATATTATGTGTGTCGTTAAGTCTATTTTAGATTTAAATGTTTATATGTAGCTAATGTGTGTTGTGTGTGAGGCTTGTAAGCCTAAATGTTAATGTAGTATAAATGTGTGTAATATGAAGGTTAATGTCTATGTAGTGACATTTAATGAAGGATTAATGTTGTATGTGGTCAATAATGTAGTTTGTGACCAATAATGAAGGATTAGGAAGCTTAGGGGTTAGTTTTGACATGTGTGCAAAGTCAAAAACGGGTTTAGAGGTTTAATGGTTGTCATTGAGAGCCTTATGCAGATTTCTTCCTCTAAAACAAGCCCTAGTTGATCCCCTCCCTTCCCTCTCTAGTTTCTCCTTTGATCTTATTCGTTTTGGAGCCGAATCGATCGTGTATTGCTTAGATCTTGGATCTTGATCACCAAATACAGGTAATATAGGTATTCCTCAGTTGAGAATTGATAGGGTGAGTCTTATATTAGTCTTAATCCAGGCCATAAGGGTTTGGGTTGGGGTATTTGATTAAACGTTCATCAATTTGATGTTATTAGAACGATTAAATGGTTGGTTTATGATGTTAATGATTTAAAGGATTATAGTATGGTTAAAGGTGATGAAAGTACAATTAAAAGGATTGATTTTAAGTCCCCAGGTCGGATTTGGGGTATGGGTTAGTATGGGATTCGTTTGATCAAAGTGTAAGGTGTAGTTACTGGTCTGCACCCCTGGTGCGACGCACCAAAGGGCTGGTGCGGCGCACCCAATGAGGATATAAGTTTCTGGAGTGTTTGTGCGACGCACCGTGTGGGAGGTGCGGCGCACCACCTGCCCAGATTTTACAAAAAGTGTCGTTTAGCTTATCTTTCGATCTTATACTTGTTCTAGGTTATTGGAGACACCTAGTCATCGTTGTATTGTGCTTGTAGCTTGTTGTTAAACCGTATCGAGGTAAGATACACTACTTTTGTCACGCTGAGGGTTCAACAAGCAAAGGTTTCATACTTATAACTTCCTTAACGGTAACTTATGATATACGTGGGTATCTCGGGTTATACGGGAGGCATTATGGGATATGTAGTTGACCATGAGACCTGAAATGCAGACCCTATCATAGTGAAATGAAGTATTGCTTAATGTAGTATATTGTGTAATATGCAAGTTAGTTATGTTGTGACCAATAATGAAGGATTAGGAAGCTTAGGGGTTAGTTTTGACATGTGTGCAAAGTCAAAAACGGGTTTAGAGGTTTAATGGTTGTCATTGAGAGCCTTATGCAGATTTCTTCCTCTAAAACAAGCCCTAGTTGATCCCCTCCCTTCCCTCTCTAGTTTCTCCTTTGATCTTATTCGTTTTGGAGCCGAATCGATCGTGTATTGCTTAGATCTTGGATCTTGATCACCAAATACAGGTAATATAGGTATTCCTCAGTTGAGAATTGATAGGGTGAGTCTTATATTAGTCTTAATCCAGGCCATAAGGGTTTGGGTTGGGGTATTTGATTAAACGTTCATCAATTTGATGTTATTAGAACGATTAAATGGTTGGTTTATGATGTTAATGATTTAAAGGATTATAGTATGGTTAAAGGTGATGAAAGTACAATTAAAAGGATTGATTTTAAGTCCCCAGGTCGGATTTGGGGTATGGGTTAGTATGGGATTCGTTTGATCAAAGTGTAAGGTGTAGTTACTGGTCTGCACCCCTGGTGCGACGCACCAAAGGGCTGGTGCGGCGCACCTGCCTTTAATCAAATTTCCCTGGGAGTTTAGTGCGACGCACCAAAGGGTAGGTGCGGCGCACCTGTCTTTAATCTAATTTCCCTGGGAGTTTAGTGCGACGCACCAAAGGGTAGGTGCGGCGCACCACCTGCCCAGATTTTACAAAAAGTGTCGTTTAGCTTATCTTTCGATCTTATACTTGTTCTAGGTTATTGGAGACACCTAGTCATCGTTGTATTGTGCTTGTAGCTTGTTGTTAAACCGTATCGAGGTAAGATACACTACTTTTGTCACGCTGAGGGTTCAACAAGCAAAGGTTTCATACTTATAACTTCCTTAACGGTAACTTATGATATACGTGGGTATCTCGGGTTATACGGGAGGCATTATGGGATATGTAGTTGACCATGAGACCTGAAATGCAGACCCTATCATAGTGAAATGAAGTATTGCTTAATGTAGTATATTGTTATGCAGTTTATGTAGTATTACGAAGTAGCTTGTGATGCTTTGAGATGTAGTGTATGTTGTTGATTGTTGATATGTGCATGATTGTATGGCTTGCTCAACTAGTACACTAGACTTGTTAAGTTGCCATGACACGTGCACGTTTAAGGGCCCAAAACGTAAAAGCAGTAAACGTAGAAAATGTTTAGGTAATGCAGTCACCTAAACTAAATAATGCAGGACCGAGCTCGTTAAACTTTGATGCAGGAAAGTGTTAAGCTTAACCCGTACTTGCCCTAGCCCGGCTAAGTGCGTTGACGTAGTTGTTGCTTGGGTGGCTCCTTGCAACATGGTCTTTATAATGCAGGGCGAGTAATACGAGGGGTCTGACCAACCTCCATATACGGATTACTCTTGGATTGGCTTGCCATTCCATAACGACGCTTGATGTACAACCGTGTGGGGTTTGTCATCTAGTCGGGTGTAACTTATGTTACACATTAATGCAGTTAATAACGTAGTAAAGCAGTTAATGTAGTAAAGCAGTTAAAACGTAGTAAAGCAGTTAAAACGTAGTAAAGCAGTTAAAACGTAGTAAAGCAGTTAAAACGTAGTAAAGCAGTTAAAACGTAGTAAAGCAGTTAAAACGTAGTAAAGCAGTTAAAACGTAGTAAAGCAGTTAAAACGTAGTAAAGCAGTTAAAACGTAGTAAAGCAGTTAAAACGTAGTAAAGCAGTTAAAACGTAGTAAAGCAGTTAAAACGTAGTAAAGCAGTTAAAACGTAGTGACGCAGTTAAAACGTAGTAAAGCAGTTAAACGTAGTAAAGCAGTTAAAACGTAGTAAAGTAGTTAAAACGTAGTAAAGTAGTTAAAACGTAGTAAAGCAGTTAAAACGTAGTAAAGCAGTTAAAACGTAGTAAAGCAGTTAAACGTAGTAAAGCAGTTAAAACGTAGTAAAGCAGTTAAAACGTAGTAAAGCAGTTAAAACGTAGTAAAGCAGTTAAAACGTAGTAAAGCAGTTAAAACGTAGTAAAGCAGTTAAAACGTAGTAAAGCAGTTAAAACGTAGTAAAGCAGTTAAAACGTAGTAAAGCAGTTAAAACGTAGTAAAGCAGTTAAAACGTAGTAAAGCAGTTAAAACGTAGTAAAGCAGTTAAAACGTAGTAAAGCAGTTAAAACGTAGTAAAGCAGTTAAAACGTAGTAAAGCAGTTAAAACGTAGTAAAGCAGTTAAAACGTAGTAAAGCAGTTAAAACGTAGTAAAGCAGTTAAAACGTAGTAAAGCAGTTAAAACGTAGTAAAGCAGTTAAAACGTAGTAAAGCAGTTAAAACGTAGTAAAGCAGTTAAAACGTAGTAAAGCAGTTAAAACGTAGTAAAGCAGTTAAACGTAGTAAAGCAGTTAAACGTAGTAAAGCAGTTAAAACGTAGTAAAGCAGTTAAAACGTAGTAAAGCAGTTAAAACGTAGTAAAGCAGTTAAAACGTAGTAAAGCAGTTAAAACGTAGTAAAGCAGTTAAAACGTAGTAAAGCAGTTAAAACGTAGTAAAGCAGTTAAAACGTAGTAAAGCAGTTAAAACGTAGTAAAGCAGTTAAAACGTAGTAAAGCAGTTAAAACGTAGTAAAGCAGTTAAAACGTAGTAAAGCAGTTAAAACGTAGTAAAGCAGTTAAAACGTAGTAAAGCAGTTAAAACGTAGTAAAGCAGTTAAAACGTAGTAAAGCAGTTAAAACGTAGTAAAGCAGTTAAAACGTAGTAAAGCAGTTAAAACGTAGTAAAGCAGTTAAAACGTAGTAAAGCAGTTAAAACGTAGTAAAGCAGTTAAAACGTAGTAAAGCAGTTAAAACGTAGTAAAGCAGTTAAAACGTAGTAAAGCAGTTAAACGTAGTAAAGCAGTTAAAACGTAGTAAAGCAGTTAAAACGTAGTAAAGTAGTTAAAACGTAGTAAAGCAGTTAAAACGTAGTAAAGCAGTTAAAACGTAGTAAAGCAGTTAAAACGTAGTAAAGCAGTTAAAACGTAGTAAAGCAGTTAAAACGTAGTAAAGCAGTTAAAACGTAGTAAAGCAGTTAAAACGTAGTAAAGCAGTTAAAACGTAGTAAAGCAGTTAAAACGTAGTAAAGCAGTTAAAACGTAGTAAAGCAGTTAAAACGTAGTAAAGCAGTTAAAACGTAGTAAAGCAGTTAAAACGTAGTAAAGCAGTTAAAACGTAGTAAAGCAGTTAAAACGTAGTAAAGCAGTTAAAACGTAGTAAAGCAGTTAAAACGTAGTAAAGCAGTTAAAACGTAGTAAAGCAGTTAAAACGTAGTAAAGCAGTTAAAACGTAGTAAAGCAGTTAAAACGTAGTAAAGCAGTTAAAACGTAGTAAAGCAGTTAAAACGTAGTAAAGCAGTTAAAACGTAGTAAAGCAGTTAAAACGTAGTAAAGCAGTTAAAACGTAGTAAAGCAGTTAAAACGTAGTAAAGCAGTTAAAACGTAGTAAAGCAGTTAAAACGTAGTAAAGCAGTTAAAACGTAGTAAAGCAGTTAAAACGTAGTAAAGCAGTTAAAACGTAGTAAAGCAGTTAAAACGTAGTAAAGCAGTTAAACGTAGTAAAGCAGTTAAAACGTAGTAAAGCAGTTAAAACGTAGTAAAGCAGTTAAAACGTAGTAAAGCAGTTAAAACGTAGTAAAGCAGTTAAAACGTAGTAAAGCAGTTAAAACGTAGTAAAGCAGTTAAAACGTAGTAAAGCAGTTAAAACGTAGTAAAGCAGTTAAAACGTAGTAAAGCAGTTAAAACGTAGTAAAGCAGTTAAAACGTAGTAAAGCAGTTAAAACGTAGTAAAGCAGTTAAAACGTAGTAAAGCAGTTAAAACGTAGTAAAGCAGTTAAAACGTAGTAAAGCAGTTAAAACGTAGTAAAGCAGTTAAAACGTAGTAAAGCAGTTAAAACGTAGTAAAGCAGTTAAAACGTAGTAAAGCAGTTAAAACGTAGTAAAGCAGTTAAAACGTAGTAAAGCAGTTAAAACGTAGTAAAGCAGTTAAAACGTAGTAAAGCAGTTAAAACGTAGTAAAGCAGTTAAAACGTAGTAAAGCAGTTAAAACGTAGTAAAGCAGTTAAAACGTAGTAAAGCAGTTAAAACGTAGTAAAGCAGTTAAAACGTAGTAAAGCAGTTAAAACGTAGTAAAGCAGTTAAAACGTAGTAAAGCAGTTAAAACGTAGTAAAGCAGTTAAAACGTAGTAAAGCAGTTAAAACGTAGTAAAGCAGTTAAAACGTAGTAAAGCAGTTAAAACGTAGTAAAGCAGTTAAAACGTAGTAAAGCAGTTAAACCGTAGTAAAGCAGTTAAACGTAGTAAAGTAGTTAAAACGTAGTAAAGCAGTTAAAACGTAGTAAAGCAGTTAAAACGTAGTAAAGCAGTTAAAACGTAGTAAAGCAGTTAAAACGTAGTAAAGCAGTTAAAACGTAGTAAAGCAGTTAAAACGTAGTAAAGCAGTTAAAACGTAGTAAAGCAGTTAAAACGTAGTAAAGCAGTTAAAACGTAGTAAAGCAGTTAAAACGTAGTAAAGCAGTTAAAACGTAGTAAAGCAGTTAAAACGTAGTAAAGCAGTTAAAACGTAGTAAAGCAGTTATAACTAGTCTTGATACCAGTACGATGTGCGAATTGACTATATATATTCTACAATTGATTTTGTTATAAAGAAATAAGATTTTGAGCATATTCAATCATATGCATTTGGTTGCTTCAGTAATAAATAACATGTAACTAGCTTAATACCATGTCGATACTCCTACTAATATTGAGTGTTTCTTACTAATCTAACTTTTATAAATCGATACTCCTACTAATATTGAGAAATAAACACATTGTCGCATAAGAATGATATATAAAAATGTGTCTTATTTATGTGAGTAAATTTGTAATATAAGAGAAAAGATTTCGGTTTAAGGCTCAATAGGCCCATTCGAATGAAAGACGAATACACACCGCCCAATAAGTCCAAATAGGCGAGTTATATGCATACTAGTCCCGTTAGGCCCAGACGAATGAAAGAAAAACATATGGGGCCCAATAGGCCCAATGATGAGACAAACACTATAAATGAAACTTATGAAAGTTAGAAGAGACATACATACATACATACATACATACATACATACATACATACATACATACATACATACATACATACATACATACATACATACATACATACATACATACATACATACATACATACATACATACATACATACATACATACATACATACATACATACATACATACATACATACATACATACATACATACATACATACATACATACATACATACATACATACATACATACATACATACATACATACATACATACATACATACATACATACATACATACATACATACATACATACATACATACATACATACATACATACATACATACATACATACATACATACATACATACATACATACATACATACATACATACATACATACATACATACATACATACATACATACATACATACATACATACATACATACATACATACATACATACATACATACATACATACATACATACATACATACATACATACATA
>CM067167.1:291068526-291141026 GCA_034093135.1 Erigeron breviscapus
TATTTGATGATATTGATCACGTCTATATATATATATATATATATATATATACATATATTATGTATATATATATATATATATATATACATATAGAAGTAAATAATACAACCCTACTCTTAAGTTTTGTTAATAACATAACATAACAACTTACTTTTTTCATATCTCCGTTCCTTAAACTTACTCTTCATTCTTCAAAAACTCAACCTAATTAAGTTGACTTCCTAAATTTCCATTATAACAAATTAATCTAGGCATGTAAACGAACTGAAAAAACACAAACGAAGTTTTGTTCATGTTTGTTTATTTAACCTAGCAAACTGTTCACAAACAAGATAGATGAACATAAAACCGTATTCATGTTAGTTCATTAAGAAATTTGAGTTGTTCATAATAATTTGTTCATTTATGTTTATGAACGAATACAAACGAATGGACATAAATAAACAAAAATATAATTAAAAATATTATCATCCAAATTCAACATTTCAAAAGAAAATGTTTGGCCGGGTTACATAATTAAAGAAGTATCTACATTAAAAAATGTTTATTTTTAAAATTCCGATAAGATTAAATTTTAGGGGTCAGTCTAAATCGAATTCAAAACAAAAACTTCATAAACTTTGATTGGTATATGGGGATTGATGTGTGAAATCTAGTTTAAAATTTATAACAAGATCTACCGCTAACTGACTACAACACACTTACGGGCAGTGTACCCGTTCGTATGCAATATAGCTAACTGGCAAGACCAGGATCGAACACAAGGACTGATTGTTGTACTAAAGGTTGTTAAAATGTAAATCAAGAGAAAGTTTGGTTTGTGACCGAATTGTCACTTTGCGTTTCTGAAAGCTATGTAATCAACAAGTAAATAAAAATACTCAACCGGCGTCAATCGAGAGCACACGAAAATAGTTTGAGTTGTGACAAATAATTAAAAAGCCATCTATGTCGAATCCGCTACGCAAAAAGTCTAGGTTGCATATGGGTTAAGTTCAAATTCTTTAATGTTGGTGATAATAATCGTGACAAGACAAAAACACAACCGGCATGCACTCCGTTTGTAAAATCAACTCAATCACCTAATCAATACAATTTCTTGTAACAAGTGGTACCACCAACCCTATTACAATTCCTTGAACTAACTAGTTTATTTGATTATTTAAATAACAATTTTTATCTTTGTGAAAGAAACGTGGTACCACCATCCGTTAAATCCACTTAACAAAGTAATTTCTATTAAACTCGTATTCTTTACTATCATACCATGACCTAGCAATAGTTATTCATAGACAAACAACTAAAATAATACTTGCATTCAACTAGTACCACTATCGAAAAACACAAATGTCACCAAGGACACAAGATTAAGTAGAAGAGATCACTTCATTAAGATCTTGACAAAATGTTAAGTAAAACCAACTTGAATTCAAAATATTATGCAACCATAACTAATTGTTTCACTTCATCTTCATAGATGTATAGAGATTTAGCTACTCATAATGAAAATAACTAGAGATTCAAATAACAAGGAGAACATAGTTACCAAATATGAAGTAATAATCCAAATCGAAGTTACAACCGAGCTACAATCACTAATCAATAGCCAAAATTAATCTTCAAGTCTTCACAATAATTTGGATGATGAAAAACCCTTGAAGAACCCTCAAAATCGGCTGGAGAGAGAGAGTGGAGGCTGGAGTGTCCAAGATTAGGTTTAGGGTTGAGTGGGGGTTTGTATTTATACCCCAGGAGAGAGAAAATCGTGTATGTCAGACACGGGTCGCGCCGCGACCCCCATAGCTCGCGCCGCGAGAATTTTTAAAGATCGACAGAAGATTTCAGAACGAGAAGTCGCGCCGCGATTGCTTCTGGTCGCGCCGCGAGAATTTCTGGATATCGCGCCATGAGGAAGACAGATCGCGCCGCGAGTTGTGCCTAGCTTTGCCGTTTCCGCTTCGTTTTCGACCATTCTTCATCCGTTAGTGCCTTTGGACCATTCCTAAGTCGTTTTCTACCATTTATGAGCGAAGTACCTACTGTATCCCTGAAATCACTAGCAAATACCATAAAGCACCATAAAACATGTATAAACGGCTATCAACCGTGCCTAAACGTCCAAATAAGATGTGGGAAATATGTATATATTTAGACACATCAGGGATGTCAGCTGTGGATTGTCTAACTCACGGGCATATGAAAATTGTTATAAGAATATTTAGTGATTAAAATGATTAGGTAAATATATTTGTATTTTCTTATAAATAGATGATAGTAAATTTATTGATCTTAAAATTAAAAATGTTAATTTCATGTAAAGTGGTTGTAAAGGTAAAATGCCTATTTTAAATTATAAAATACTTTTAATCGTTTCTATATGTTAATTAGTAGAGACTAGAAGGACATTTGTGCACTACACTGACCCCGATTTGTCGTGAAAAAACTTGTTATTAATATGGTGGTGGTGGTGGTGATGGCGCAGTCGCACAATGGTTGGACCAGGAAATGATAACCCGATTCTTTTTTCTAAATAATTAAATATAAAAATCAAAATAAATCCTTATTAATTTTATGTTATTAACCTTTCTCTTTTTTTTCCTCGGACTTCTTTCTGATCGAACTCAATTTATTGTTAACTTTTTATGTGAATTATGGGATGAAGATGGCGAAAAGATGTACTGCTAGCAAACAAATTTATACATTGACTGAGAGAGTGGTAGAAGAAGGTGATCAATCATTCCATCCCCAATTGATATTTTCTTCCGTGATCCATATTTTAAAAGTTTTATCCTTCCATTTGACATTCAAAGAAGTATTGGTTGGGATGCCATCACCCCTCAGAACACCAACAGAGAATACTGCAAAGTTCAAGTCATCCTCCTTGATATTTGGGGGGGATACCACCTTGCCTATCTGGTCACCGATTTGAGTTAACACCTCTGGAAGAGCCAAGTGAAAAGGAACCCCAGAAACTGATAACCAAACTAGCCTATCTGGTCACCGATTTGAGTTAACACCTCTGGAAGAGCCAACTGGAACTTTTTGAGTCTTGATAGCGACTTTCTCCCCTGCTGAGATAAAGAAAGCTGTTTTCGAATGCGGTGATGACAAAGCTCCAGGCCCCGATGGCTTCAATTTCAGATTTGTCAAACAGTTTTGAAATTTGTTTGAGGCGGATTTCTTGGCTCTGCTCAATGAGTTCCACTCGTCGGGCACCTTTAGTATGGGTTGCGGGTCGTCCTTCATTACCCTTGTTCCTAAAATTAAGGACCTGGGTGATCTTAACGACTACCGTCCCATAAATTTGATAGGGATTATTAATAAAGTGGTATCCAAAGTTCTCGCAAATAGATTAAAGAAAGTGGTTGGGTCGATTATCTCTTTTGATCAATCTGCCTTTATTAATGGAAGACATATCATAGACGGGCCTCTTATCCTCAATGAAGTTTTCTCTTGGGCTAAGAAGAAAAACAAGAAGTTGTTTGCTTTCAAAATCGACTTTGCCAAAGCATACGATAATGTAAACTGGAATTTCTTGGTGTCGATTTTGGATAGCATGGGTTTTCCAGTCAAATGGTGTAATTGGATATATGGCATTCTGTCCTCTACTAGGTCATTGATCCTAGTTAATGGGTCCCCCACTTTTGAATTTCAATGCTACAAAGGAATGAGACAAGGGGACCCGATCGCCCCTTTCTTGTTTCTTATTGTGATGGAAGCTTTGTCGGTTATGATTAAGAAGGCGGTGGCGAACGATCTTGTTAAAGGAATCGAACTGGGGAAAGAAGGCAACACTATTATTCTTTCTCATTTATTTTATGCAGATGATTGTGTTATGTTAGGTGATTGGACTGCTGGAAATCTTAAAGTTGTGGCAAGAGTACTACGGGTTTTTAATTTATGCTCTGGTTTTAAAATCCATCTTGGGAAGTCCAATATATTTGGTATTGGGGTGAGTAGTGATGAGGTCAGTGAAATGGCTAAGGTAGTCTTTTGCTCAACCGGTACACTACCCTTCAAACATTTGGGCGTTTGGATTGGTGCCAACATGAATAAAGTCAATAATTGGAACTTTCTGGTAGATATTTTTGAATCTAGATTGTCTCGGTGGAAGGCTTCGAGTTTGTCTATGGCTGGGAGAATTGTTTTGCTTAAATCAGTTCTGGAAAGCATCCCTTCTTATTCATTTTCGATCTTTAAAGCTCCTGGAAAGGTAATCGACTCTTTGGAAACTCTTATGCGTAAGTTTCTTTGGGGCAGTTCCGATTCGGGCAGAAAGATACACTGGGTTTCATGGGATAGGGTCGCTTCTCCTAAAAACTCGGGAGGGCTTGGAATTTGTAACTTAAGAGATTGTAATTATGCTTTGCTATCTAAATGGATTTGGCGGTTTAAATGTGAACCGGACAGTTTATGGAGAAAGGTTATCGATATTTTACACAGCACGAAAAGAGGTTGGAACTCTGTCCCGGTCAACAAGTATCTTCCTGGTACTTGGAATAATATTGTGAAGTGTATTGAAGCTGTGAAAGTTAATGGAATGGGATTTAACAACCTTCTTAAAGGGGAGGTGGGAGACGGGAATGAAATTAGGTTCTGGCTGGACAATTGGGCCTCTCATGAACCTCTCAAAGCTAAATTTCCTTTGTTGTTTAGTCTGGAAAAGGATAAGAAATCCAATGTTAGGGATCGGTTCAGTTTTGATGAAGGAAAGTTTAACGGGCTGTGGAGATGGGCCAGACGGTTACAAAGTAATGAGGAATTTGAGGAGCTGAATGAATTATACAAAACGCTGGATGGCATCAAGCTAGCTAACAGGCCTGATAAGTGGTTCTGGTTGGGTGGCAAGGACAACACGATGTCAGTCAGCAACGTCAAGACCTTTCTGCTTGGCAACAAGGATTTCAGCAACAGGTATGTGTTCGAATGGAGCAAGTGGATCCCTAAAAAATGCAATATCTTCTTATGGCGGGCAGCCATGGATCGTATACCAACAAAGACTGCATTGAGATCTCGAAACTGTTTTACAAATAATATGGATTGTGTTTTATGTGGGGAAGGAGAGGAGAATATTGAGCATCTCTTTTGAAAGTGTGGGATGGCTGCAAGAGTTTGGCATGCGATCAGTAGATGGTGTAATACACCTCCGTTCTTTATTTTTGACATCAAAGATCTACTGGAGTTTCACGAGCTACAGGGCAAGAACAAAACCGAGAAGAAGGCGTTAAAAGGTATTATAATGATAAGTTGTTGGTGCATATGGAAGGCGAGTAACGATATTATCTTCTCTAACTCTAATATCAATGCTACGGAAGTTATTCAAAATATTAAGTCGTTAGGCTTTTTGTGGTACAAGAATAGAAGGAAACATCATAGTATATCTTGGGGAAATTGGTGTAAATTTAATTTATTGTAAATCTTGTATATTATACCGCCGGTGATTTGCCGGGGTAAGTGTGAATATAAAGTTTACTTTTCAAAAAAAAAAAAAAATCATTATCCATCACCTGCAACACGTGCAATGATGCTTGTCCGTTGCAAGGATAGGAAAACTCATTTGCACCCGTGAGATTGGGGTTAGTACATCCTTTTAGCTTTAAATTCCTAGAATATGTAGTTCAATTAAACTAAAAGAAGAAAACGAATCCCTTCCGGCTATATATGTACAACCTTTCCGTTTAGGGATTGGGATCCTCTAAAGTTGCTTTCAACTTTACTAGTGAAGTTGGAAGCATCTTGACCTTTGGATTGAAATCAAAGGTCAAGATTTAAAAATTATGTTTGAATCTTGACCCTTTGATTTTAATCCAATGGTTAGAATTACCAACTTTATTAGTAAAGTTATATATAACTTTAGAGGATCTCAATCCTCTGTTTAGTCTCTAACAACAAGACCAAATCATTAAATGGCTAATATTTTTTATATTCCCAACACTTTCACATTTATTACATGTAACATCTCAACACCCTTCATACACCGTTACACACGGTATTAGAATTGAACCGGTAGAAAGACGACCCATTAAGTGTTATTTCATATTTATTTTTTTTTATGATGTATCCTCATAAAGGAATATTTTAGTTGTAGAAAACACTTGAAACGCCCAACTTTTTTACATATAAAAACATTGTTTAATAACATAAACATATGTATTCTTATGAATACATACATATATAACAGGTCCCGACTCTTGGACTAGCTAAAAAGGGTTAACCGACCCTAGCAACAGTCATATAACAACTTATAAGTTGAATTTAATTGTGATATTCAATACTATGACCGTTAGAAAATAGACTTTTTCCTCCTTCTGTGAACAACTCATTTGTTAAAAACGGAGTTATCGTTTGAAAGTTATGACCATTTTAATTTCAATCAACTTACTGCCTAACGGCACAAAGTGACTGTTTTGTGACTCGGTTTTTACCCACTTAATCACATTCATTTTGAGCAAATCTAATATCTTTTGAAATATCTAACCCTATAACTTTGCAAGAGATGGAAAACATAAAACATTTAATAAAAGTTTTCTCGAAAAATAGAAAACATCATTTTGCAATTTTATGTCATGAATTTGGAAAACTAAGGGTGTGTTTGGTTGCAGAAAACACCCCGGAAAACATGGAAAACAGAAAACGCGTTCTAATAATAGTTTTCTAAAAATATTTTACAAGAAAACAATGTTTTCTACTTTTCAATGGAAAACTTGAAAACATCTTTTTCTTGTTTTCCATTTTCCATTTTCATTTTCCTTTCCCCTCCCCCTCCCCACACATCTCTAACATGTTTTCTAGTTTTTTAATTAAAACGCGTTTTCAAAATTATTATTTGTTTTGTTATTAATAAAAACCCTTTTTTATTTTCTATAAAATTAGAAGTGAATAATTTGAAAACATTTTCAAAAACCAAACGGGCCCTAACATTTTTATGTTTTCCATTTTTTATTTTCAAAAATATTCTAGTTTTTTAATCTTGAAAAAAATAAATAACATATTCTAATTTTGAAATTTTTTGAATGCGATTTCAAAATTTTCGTTTGTTTTTAAGATTTTAAAAACCCCTTTCACTGCGTAAAAGGGCCGGGTTTGATAATGAATGTTTATATTCATAGGTATGAATGAATAATAGAATACTGCGTGAGATGATCAAGGCCGGAAGATTTAAATGAAGATATGCTGCTTGGAGTTCGATTCAGAACATTTGTGTGCTCAGTAGTTTAACCAAATTGTGTACCAGTTAGAATTCTCTTTATTATGTTGTTATAATGTTATTGTACGGGTTTATGTTTTATTCGCATCTTTTTATTGGATTTAAAAATGTCAATTAGGGATTGTATTCTATTAAAATTCGTAATGTTGAAGAATCATTGTCTAATTAGTACCGTATAGGCCGGTTTTATTTTAGTAACAGGTTATCATAAAGGTTTTATCATTTGGTTGGACCTTGGATACTCCCTAGACTCGTCATCCCCAGTTTTTTCATGAAAATTAGGTACAGGGTAACTCTAGAGTAGACTTGTCATGCAATTGTTTCAAGAGAAAAATCTGTATTTTTTGTACGATCATGACGTGCGTTCGAAAAATGATGCAGGTACTAGCTATACTAGAATGTGGGCAACATCTCGAGCTTGTGGAACACTAGCTAGATCGAGCAGATACTATATGACATGCTCATCTTATATGTGTGGCATTGTATTTGTCATAAAGTTTAACCATCGATCTATTGTCGATCAGTATTCTTGTTTGGTATAAAAAGGTTAATTTGGCAATATCTGAAATTTCAGCTACACTACCTCTAATGTCATGTAGGGTGGAAAATCTATACAGGGAAAAAAATAAAATAAATGGCCTGATACCAATATACCACAAAATCTTTATTGATTGATTGATTGATATGAATTATTTCCACTTTATTGATTGCCTTGCTTCGAGATATCATAAAATCTTTAGAGAAGAAAAGCCTACTCTAATTCAATGCAACTAAAAGTTTTAGTCCTTTTTTGGTAAAACAAGCATAAAGTATGTCTAGATGAAAAATAGTCAGAAATATGTGTAGGTCACTTATATTTATGAAATGAAGTTGAGTTTCATAAGATTAAATGTTGGTCTTTGTGTTTTTGGATAATATTATTTTGAAAAATGTTAATTACAACCTCAGGGTTGTAGTTGACATGTATAAAAAAATTATACTTTTCATATCAAAAGCTCACCATCTGAATTTTATGGTAAGGCAAAAACTGCATTTAACCCTTTAATATTGAATTGTATATCGAGGTTCTACCGTTCTACGGGACCTAGTGTAAAAACTAAAAAGTTACTTAAGCCTGGTCTCGGATCTAGGCCCATATTTTCAAGCCTGATGGACTAACGTTGATCTAAACACATAGTCACATATGACATATATAAGCCTGATGGCTCAGCTTAGATTAAAGCCTGAATAGAATAACCTGGTTCATAATTAGTTATTGCGTACATATTGACAAAAATAAAATTTTAGATTCAAGTTCAGATACAACTTTCAAGTAATAAAAATATTTTTAAAAGATGGTGGGCTCTGCTAAATGCGTACTTAGGACTATGATCGAAAGACTGTTTTGGTTATGGCTCTTTTGGTGCGATTGTATTTGTTTTCCTTTTCTTATGAAAAACTAGTTTTCTTTCTGTTGCATTGATACTCCAAACTCCAAAGTAATGAAAAATTGTTTGATAAACACTAGAAAAAGGAGTTAGTGCTTGCTTAGATCTTACTTTACTATATCTTGAAATACTTAAATAATGCATGTTGCTTCAACAATGCCAACTTAAAGTAAGAAAAAATTGCAAGAATCTGGATTTTGTTCACTTGAAGATCGAGGCCCGTAGGTCGCCGAATAAATGAAGTTTCTTAAACTACTTTTATGAATCGTCTTCCATCACCACACTAGGGATTTAAAATCCAAGATTATATCTAGGGTTTCATGTTCTACCCAATAGAACCAATACAAAGAACCAGGCATAATTACATACATAACATTAGCAAAAATTCTCAACAATATACATTAGAGTATAGGACTAACTATATATATATTATACATACATAACATGAGCTTCAAATCTCAATGGTGTGTATATTACATTATACCCTTATGTATCGGGGTGTCCCTGTAACACATACAGCTACAATAGCCCACTAACACCTATCGACAGACACCCATGTGGGAAAAATACAGTATAGGCAAAACTCGACCAATAAACACACCTTATTTCAAGTAATGACACGGCACTAGGAGTATGTGCGGGCTGTAAAACTACACACATAATCATGCATGGATCAACAGTGTTGTTACCTTAACGTTGTTGGCACACGCAATCAGGAACTGGGTATGTATATATCGACTGTTTTGGTTTTCTTTCTTTGATTTCCCCTAGCCTATTCCGTTGCCCTTCCACTACCGCTTCCTGGAAATCTGACCAACTCATGCTCTTGTTCATGAAAATCTGACCAAGCAATGCCATGTTTGGCCTTATTGTCTTCAGGTTTAGGTATGTTCTATGGCCCAGCTATTGAGACAAAAACAAATCAGTGTTGTCCAAATTTAAATTATGTATGGAATCAAAGTCTAAAATGAGTAAAAATAGAAGTGAAAGGAATCAGTTTCAGAATGCAAATCCAAAAACTCCCTAAGATGCTTACCATTGCATTGTGCATATTTCCGGGTGAAGCAGAAATGAAGATATCACTATGCATGCTGACATAATAATCAACCGCAGCCGACAAAGAAGCTTTCCCTTTTATATGGGCCCTTTCCTCTGAGGAGGCAAGGCTCTTTTTGTCTTCCATATATGGAAATAGTTGCCGCAACGCTGAAATCCTAGCTTCTCCACCGTACACCTATACAAATGCTAATTAGATGTCTAAATTACACTTCAATAGTGATGAAAATAAACTATGCAGACCTTATGTGAAGCCAGGTACAAACGAGTGGTATTGTCGAACCCCAAAGCTGCCAGCAACAAACCAATTTCTTCTGGTGTCAATGGGCAACGCCCCTGGTTCCTTAACTCCTCATCTGTAAACCGTGAGTTCACGACTCTTCCTTGCCAAATGGTCTGGCGGTATTTAGCCAAAGCCAACTTCTCTGCTTTTCCTCCACCAAAATCACATGCTGAGTGAGCCGCCATATCCTGAAAGTGCAATTATAATATACCACGATTTCAGGATATGCATATTTATCAAAGGGAGGTCCCATATCCTAAAACTTAATTTCAGTCGATTTCTATTTTAACGGAGGTGCTTTCAAAATCAACTTTAAGGCCCTATGGTACCACTTAATTAACTAAAATGTGTTCCGGTTGAATAAAATGTGGCATGATTACCATTAATTTCCCGCATCTGATTAAAATAAGAAAGCTTGGAATTTCGAAATGACATAGGCCCATTAATGCTGATTTTGAAAGTACGTAGCCCGAAATATACATTCACCAATCTACCATATATTAAACGAGCGAGTGAAAATAAGACCAAGAAGTGGTGTGTACCTTGTCAAACCTCAGATGTAGGGAAACAAATTTGCCAGCTCCATGGCCATCTTTCGTATCAATAACTTGTCGAAGGTACTTGGTCCCGACGGCATTGATGTTTTCAACGATCGGGTAACGGAGACGACTAACAAGTGCCTCTCCAAGACTTCTAACATGCGGAACAAAAACCAACGCTTCAAAGTTGACTTTGCAACGTAAGCGTTGGATCTCAATGGGCATGTTGTCAAAAGCTAGTCGGTGCGAAAATGGTGAAATAGCAGCTATACCATAACTGAAAACCACAGTTGAGACCAATCAATCAACTGTTCAGATGATAAAATAGTGTGCTGTGTACATGAACTTTAATTCTCTGTACATTTATTTGTGAAAACTATCTTTTACATTTTTAAACGATTGCTTTTGTATAGATCAAATTGCATGTAAAAGGGGTGCTTTTGGTCAACTCTATTTCAGGGTATATACTTCCCAAATCATGTTTAAGGGCAAAATTAAAACCTCATGATCAAAATTTGTCACCTTGTAGAGGGTAATACATGTAAAAGGATAACTTACTTGATCATGAACATATAATATAGGCTCTCAAACTTTACTGTCAAAGTATGTTTCTTTTATATGAAATTAAATTTTTTTTCATAAAAAACTAGATGGTACACGTTAGTTCTAAAAACTTCCCTATATGGAGTAGCAATTTAGTTCAGATGCTGATGAAATCGACTTACATTTTATCTTTTTGTAAAGCAAATCGACTGACATTAATAGTAAACATATACACGAAAATATTAATCACCTTAGCTATCCTTGACTTGACATCTACTTAGGATAACTGGCTAGTAACATATTTATTTAGTTTCCTATTCTAAGACTGAAAGTGGCATATACCAACCTCTCGAGAACCGGAGTAACGTTTTCGAGATACCAATTTGCTGAGGCATGAAGAGGTGCATTTTTAACTCGCGTAGATCTAATAGCTGAAGCATAATACTCGCGTGTACTCCATTCATATTCATCAGGTAACTCCCTAACTATCAATATATCATCCTTCAATATATTCACAAAATGGTCAACGTCAAAAATATCTGCGAACAAACTGCACAAGTAAAAGACGTCATATGAATATCCATTTTAATAGAACACGCATATATATGAATTCAAAGCATATAATAATCGATATGGTGAAAGGACCTTGTGTCTTGCCAAACTGGATTCACCTCAAGATATGGTATCACGAGTGTTGCGTTGAGGATTTTAGCAATTGCAACCGCGTCACAGATCTAATATATAATTAAAAAAAAAAAAAGTAAGTAGAATGTAACACAATAGGGAAGTTTATGACCACTTAGCATCTCATGTAAAATCTAACATCTGTTTTCCTACAATATTTTACATTAAATCTTGAATCAATTTCCATTGACGGGTTTATGTGGATTCACAAACCTTTCCATTTTATCATTAAAAGATGTCAAATAAACGTCCAATAAACTAAGTCATATGTTCCTTGAGTTATAACTTCAGCGGCTACAAGTACCTTAAACATCCTTGTTATCTCATGATCTCATCTAAGAATTCCCATTTACCTAAAAACTAAATAGTGGTTGATAGGGGTTATACTTTGTCTCTAAAGAACGAGGTCAAATGGATGAAAAAACTAGCTCAAAGGAAACTGGTCAAATGGTTCAAAATGTATTCAAATGCGGACAAATAAACCTCATAAATCGTTTTGTTCAATAATATTAGCTTATTATATTATGATAATATAATTTTAGTATGCATGCATAAAATTCTCGATGATGTCGGTGGCTGAACCCAGCCCATTTCCACCCAAACATATCTTGACAATTCCACCAAACCACTCTCTTATGAAGCTTTTTGATTGAATATGTAGAAAACATACCCCCATTCTTTGCTGGTTTAAACCTCCATCAAGGAAAACTTGGATGAATCCCATAGACTCTGGCAATGATGCTTACAATTATAAATCAATCCGTTAGATACATAGAATATTAAGCAGGTCTAAATTTTTCCCAAATTCATGACTTACAAAAGGCAGACGTAGATTCCGCAAAAGGTTTCCATCCTTGGTTGGATAACGGCGTCCAAAGATCAGACAGTTGTTCAATTGACTAAACAGGCAAAAATAACAAGGAATTAATACAAGTAAAACATTAACACGAAACGAAATGAGTTCTACTAGTCAAGTCTAGCTTACGGTTTGGCGCTGTAACGCGTGCTTGAACAGTCGTGAGTGCCGAAGTTTTGAAGCATTTATATCCTGCAAAAAATTTGTAGTTTCATCTTAAAACTTAGTTAAAAAGAATGAAAGATTGTTACACAACATTTGGCCCTAATAGTTAACAAGTCCCCTAAAATCATAAAGTTAAGAACTTTCCTTGAATCAGTATAAGCATTTTCAAAATCTTGAATTCTTCCTAGATTTGTGGCTATTTTTGGTCTTTCAAGAAAATAAAAAATTTAACTTTGAAATTTCCCAGTTAAATTTTAAAATACACATTTGAAATAGAGTTGACTTATATTACTAAATTAATGATTATGGACTTAAACAACTATAGTATAGAACTATAGATGTTGAAATTATGTTATTTCTGGAAAACAAACAACACCCATTAAACAAGATAAAAATTATAAAGATACAAACTTTTACAATCTATAAGCATATTAATTAACAAAAAATCAAAGTTAAAAATTTCCTTATGACTATATAACAAAAAAAAAAACCACAAAGAATGAAAGGCTGGAACTTTTGTATAAAAATAAACAAATCCAAACTACCAAATATATCATACAATCACATTAAATAAATAAAAAAGTGTTTTTTTAATAAAATTACAAGGACTATAAAATAAAATTAAAAAATATGTAAGAAACTAAAAACTCACCGACAAGATAGATGAAGATGAGGCATGAGCAAATGGAGGTAAAAAGAAAAGTAAAATTAGAGCAGTAAATAAAAACAATAAAACACCACCATGATGGGGGTGGTTTAAGTCCATATTTCTCGCAGGAAAACTTCAAAGCGGCGGTGTGACGGTGGCGGTGTTGATGATGGATATGAGGAAAGATATAGAGAATATAATAATATATACTAATAAATAGTAGAAAAAAAGTTGAAGTTTTTATGAGCAAAGAATGGAGAGAGTGGCAAAAGAGGGTCAATGAGTAAAAGCAGCTGCAAGCTCACATGGGGTCACCTGTATTTGTCATACATTCATTCACATTCACAAATAAATTTACATAATATAATACAGTACTATTAATATGTGTATAATAAATATATATAGATATAGATGTCGATGTATGTATAATATAAAAAAGTGTATAGAAAGAAAGAACAAGAAAAGATTGAAGCAATCAATTTGTAAACGTTGCTTTCATTGTTGGAGATGAGATGAGATGAGATGAGATGAGAGGATATATGCATTGAAGGCGGAGAAAGTCACCATATACTAAACTCCTAATTACGTGTCATCATCAGATTATTACAATGTACTACTTTTTTTTGTCTTTAGTCTTTACAGAATAGTAATGTTTTTTTAAGTGGTCTTATTTATGTTTGGGTTTTGATAAAAGATAAAGTGAGTTTATATTTTTTTAATTTTTTTAATTAAGATTTAAGAATAATGGTGATAATTATACCTTTTTAATAATGCTTAGAAAGTAATGTGCTTTTGTCTATTGAGTGAGACATAATAATGGTAATGACTATGATATTATTTTCTTTTTATAGTTTAATACTTGAATTATTATTAGTAAGAAGTAAATTTTGCAATAATTTGTTTTTGTTGTCAGGGTAATATATTCATAAAAACTAGAGGGTACCCGCGTAATACTAATGGAGTCGGAGGCGTGATGATTGTAGCAGCGGCGGTGACGGAAAGGTAATTGATGTAATAATGTAATAAATGTTAAGGGAATAGTGAGCTATTTAATAATAAAATATGTAATTAATATAAAATTAATAAATATTAAGGGGATCTATAAACATATAAAGTTGATGTCTTAAAGGTTTTTTGACACTTTATTTATGATGTTATTTATGGTTCTCCTTGATAAGCCTAATATGTGTATCGTAATATATGCATGGTGGTATTAATAACCTGTTATTCATGAGTTTTATTAATTAGAATGAGGTTAATGCTGATATATAGATAAAATTATAATTCAGGTTTTTACCATGAGTAAATTTGATATGTGGAAATCGAACAGTTTCCTGGAATCTTAACATACATGATGATATAATATAATATAATAATCAATATAAATAATGTATGCGAATTATTTCATGACTTTACTTAATGAGGGTGAATTATACAAAAGCCAAAACTATACACCGTTTTGGACATAGCCCATCATATATGACTTTCACAAGCCCACATGTTTAACAATCTTAACTTCATTAGCCCAAACAATTAGCCCAAACAGTTAGCCCAAACTATTACCTGTTAACCGGTTAAACACAACAAGAGCAAAACATCAATATAAAATCATTATGACTCACATACCTTTGATTAACTTCGTTATTAACCTTCATCGCCAAAACAACCACATAACCTTATATGCATAGCCGTGCACCGCACGGGCAACTTGATCGACTCACAAATTAAGCATCACAAAAACTTTAGATCCTCAACTTTATACGGGATCAAACAAATAAACTTACCCAAACGAACATTCGAAGTCTACTTTACCTAGCCGTGCAACGCACGGGCATGCACTCTAGTTATATGTAAAGATAATTGATGGATATGAAGGTACCGTATATAGACACTTAGAAACTTGAAAATGTTTGATTTTATTTACAGTGGCATGAAATTTTTATTAGGAAGTGTGGATCCTGATAATAACAGTATGGATTTTTATGAGGGTGTGACATGTTGAGAATTTAATTTAATTTAATGTGGAATTGGATGTGAAACCTAACTTTCTTTATGATGCTAGTGACTAGTGAAGCCTAATAATAAGTATCATAAAACACATTCATACATTGCATTCTAAAATGAAAAGGATTGATAAGTTTAATTAATTTATATGTTTAAAATTTAACTTTAAAATATGATGATTATCATACGTGAAATGTTTAATTTATATATTATGATAGTAAAAAGGAGAAAAATCATAATCCATATGTTAGTCACTTAATTGATAAGACAAATATTTAAGTTGATTTTTAAGTTTATTACTAACATTTTTTTAACCAGAAAGCCAAACATTTGATAGTTAAAAACGTCTACAAATAAATTACATACAAGTAGAAAGTCTTATAATTATGTTCATAATTGCATACCATCAATAAAAAAAAAATTAGGTACATTAACTACATTCAAACTATATTTATTTATAGTTTAAAATATCAATATCAATGAATATTTGATTTGCATAATTAATATGGTAGAAAAAAATAATTAAAAATGATATATGCATGAGAAAATCCAGCCTAATAATCAACCTAATTAATTATTCTGAAAATGTAACTAATTAATTTTCTTTTTTAATTTCACTTTTATCTTATTAAATACTATAATTAAGTTTTTTTTAACAGTCATTCGTTATTCAACATCAGGTGACACCTCATCATACAATGATAAAGCTCCGTAGTATTATAGATTACAAGATACAAACCATGAGCCATTACGGATAATTTTTTTAAAAAAATTCACAGGGGGTCATAACGCGTCACTCCTAAGAGACGAACCTTTGACCTGAGGTGTAATGGGGAATTACTCCAGCCCAGTTATTTAGCTCTTATTTAAGATAATTATTTACTGACTTTTTAGATTTATTATTATCTTTTTTTTATTAGTGTTGTCAATTAACAAATTACAAGAAGAAACACCAGTTGTAATGTAAATAACCATGTTCTTTAAAAATCTATATTTATTATTAATAACCATATTTGCTTCGTAAAATACTTATAACTAGTGTTAGCCTGTTAGGCATTGGTAAAAAAGCACTAATTAATCTTGGGTTTTTTTTTTATTATTATTTTAACGACGTATTAGTTGATTTGTAATTTTCTTTTTTATAGTTTATATATTTAAAACTAATAAACATTAAATAATCAAAATATTTCATTTTTAACATGATTTTTTGGTATTTATAAAAATATATAATTTTATTGAAAAAAGCTAAATGCAACCCTTAAGGTTAGTGTTGCAATTAATATGCATAAAAAAGTTGTACCATTCTATCAAAAGTTTACCTTTTAAATTTTATGATAAGTATCGTTTAAGAAAAAATAAATGATGATAAGTGTATAACTATTTATATATATATATATGGTAAGTGTATAACTATTTAATGTACTTTTACTACAACCCTTAAAACTGCGTTTAGTAAAATCTAGTTTTATTAAACAGTTTTAGGTATTTATAGAATATATGGGTTTTGCTAATTGCAGTCCTAAGGGCTGTAGTTAAGGTATATTAAATAGTTGTACACTTACCATAAAATTCAGGGGTAAGTTTTTGATATGGAAGATACAATTTTTTATGCACGTTAAGTACAACCTTAAGCTACATTTAGCATTTTCTATATATATTTTATTAATTCCAAGTATATAAAGCATTATTTAGAAAAATCCTCATTGTTATGAGTAAGCTTAATTAAATTTGGCATTGCTAAGTGTAATCACGTAATTGATTTCCATGTTTTAATGGTATGGGGGCACCGGACAATGAGTATTTTTTTTAGTATTTGTGAATTTTATCGACTCGTAAAAGGAAGTTATACAATTTCCATAAAAGATGCTAAATGCAACTTTTAGGGTTGTAATTAACGTGTATATAAAATTTATACATTTTCATATTAAAAACTCACCTCCTAAATTTTATGGTAATTGTACAACTATTTAATGCACCTTAACTGAAGGCCTTAAGACTACGTTTAACAAACCCATAAATTAATATCTGTGATATCAATATCATTCTTTACTCGTTCAAATTTTTTTTTTTGAACGACAAGTGTTGGATGTTAATGATTCGAACCCCGACAGTGACATCTAAGGTGGAAAATATGCTAGATGTTGGACCCGCGCACTCCTGCAGAACAGGAGTGATAACACGTATGCCTACATGCTCAAGAGATAAATGCCCCAAACTACGAAGAATCAAGATTCAATTCCGAGTTGCATTAAAGTATGTCCTGTGTATGTGTATGTTGTTTGTGTGTTTATGTTGTTTACTAAGAACTAGTGAGTTTCGACCCCGCTTTGCGGGACTTCAATTGTCGTGTTGAAACGGTTTCATTATGGTAGTCTACTTGCGTTGAACCTACTTAAATTGAAAAGAAAAAAAGTGTAAAAAAACCAAGAAATAACTTGAAGAGAAAAAAAATGTTTATGAGAGAAACTAAGAAAACGACATCAAAAAGTTTACAATATCAAATACATACATTTAGCTTTTGCAATTAAAACCAAAAAAGCAAAAACGAAGGAAAAACACAATGTTGAGTAGAAGTTTCTAATATATTAGCTGAGAACACAAAAGCAAAAAAATAAAGAAAAAACCGAAAGAAAAAAACCCTAAACAGGATCCGATATGACAAAATCTAAATAGTGATGCGGGGTATAAGATAAACCAATTGAAGAGAACACAAAAGCAAAAAGTTTTGCGAGAAACCAATAAAAACTGAAAGAAACAAAACCCCGAATGGGATCTGATATGGCAAAATCCGAGTAGTAATGCGGGATGTAGGTGAACCAATAGAACAGTGCCACGTGGCGGTAGAACACAAAAGCAAAAAAAAACTATGAAAAAAACCAAACGGGATCCGATATGACAAAATCTAAATAGTGATGTGAGGTATAAGATGAACCAATTGAAGAGAACACAAAAGCAAAATTTTTTTGTGATAAACCAAGAAAAAAAATCAAACGGGATCCGATATGACAAAATCCGAGTAGTAACGCGGGATGTAGGCGGACCAATAGAACAGTGCCACGTGGTAGTGGCACTGTTCATAAGGTCGACGCTTAATGATATTAATTAATTAATAATTAATAATTATTAATAGTTTTTACGTGTCAAAGGCTGGGGATGTAGAAATTTGACATGTTTGTTAATTAAAAAAAACTAATAATATAATTATTAAAACAATGATGATTGAAAAGAAAGGAAAAAATAAAATAAAATAATGGGCTGGAATGTTGAAATGGAAGGTTGGTGAGCGAGCTTAGGAGTACAATGAATATGGAGGCAACCAAGCACCGACACACAATGTGGAGATATGAATAATAATAATAATAATGTGATTAATAATAATAATAAAATGCAACATGGCAACCTCAACATTCTTATTTATCTTATTTATCTTTGTCAACTGTTTTTCTCTTTTTGTTTTTACTTTGAAGAAAAAGCATAAACACAACAAAACAATGCTTAAAAGGATAATAAATAACTTACTTTGCCTAATGTTAATGGTAAGCTAACTATTAAATGTGTTTATTATGGTGGTATTGGTCTTTGACTCTTTCTTTACATAAGGATTTGATCCATATAAAGAGATTATTATCATAACTTTGTGATAAAAACTTATACTCTTTTAAAATTAAGTTTATTTTTGGTTTATTATTATTTTTTCTCATGCATCTGTCATGTTTTATTTAGCGTCATAAAGACTCACCTGTTTTGCCTTTAGACTCGCAAAACAAAAAACAAGTAGAACACATATATTACCAAAAAAAAGTGTGCATGTTTTATAATATGCCCTCACTTTAACCCAGAGTGACCCAAAATGTATGTTCATTTTACAAGTTTGAAGCTCGTTTTCATGATTATTTATTCTTTAACTGTGATTATACAAACTTATGAACCGTTTGGTTCCTAAATATATAGAAATTCGATAGAATGTAATTTAAAATTACCTATATGTACATGTTAGGGGATAATGAATCTTCAATCTATATCAAGCGGCCAACCTATCGAGGGTATAATACGATCAATGTCAGCTTAAGGTTTTTAAAGGTCTTAAGCGAAAACTAATTTCGAGGACCTAGTTTAATAACATATAAATTAAAAACATGTAGCTCGATTTATATTATTGAACAACTAATAATAAAAAGTTGCAATGTTGATGCAAAACCAATAAAGGTGCTACCGCAATACAAATTATACAATGGTATTTAGCTTAAAGTTCAGATATTAAGTCTAGTATATAAAATATTGAGACCTTAGAGTTTTGAAGGCCTAAAACTATTGCCTGGTGTCATAATAATATCGTTGAGCCACATCTGAATACGACGTATGCTCTTCGGGGCGCACCTTGTATATTGAATTGGCTATTCATGTACTTTGCTTAAAATAATTTGTTTTAGAAATCAAATTAAAGTTGGTAACATCCTACTTTTCGCAAAGATATGTTCGATAATAGTTGTTTATACCATCATGTAATATCCTGTTCATTCTATGGATTGTGTTCGTTAGTTCAATAGTTTTTCATTAGCCGTAGAAGGTTGTTTACTTGTTTTCATCGACGATGATCTAGTTTTTGCAAACTTTTATTTAATATTTACACTATTTTTTATTATCCATCTTACTTATATTTGTTTGACATAAAAATCGTTGTCGCATTTATTTTTCTTTCTTCATCCTCTAGCAGTGTTTTATTGGTTCATATCAGTTTGTAAACATTTTTAGTAAGCATTAAATCTCGTATTTTTCTATTTTACAATTACACATTACTTAATTATCATTCTAGTACAGTTTTTTTGAGTCAAAAATGCCATTAAAACAATTAGAAAAATAGATAAAATAACAATTTATGAAATAAAATATATTTCATGTCTTAATATGTATTATCTTTGTTTGTAAACAATAACGATGTTAGTAGGTTATTAGTAAGATTTTTTATTTTGTTTTTTTTTATCTTGAGTTTCACCTCATACATTTTTTAGAAGTGGATTATCATGGGATTTTTTAGAAGTTTTAAATTGCATCTTAGGCGTTACCGTAATTTAAGAATAAAAGTAGATAAATTATCGTTTTAAAAAAATAATAGAATAAAATGTTATTGGTTCGGTTTGGAAGTAAAAATAATAGAATAAAATTTTTTAGAAGTTTTAAATTCCATAATGGGTTTCATGGGATTTGGAAGTAAATTTCGTAAGTGGATTAGCGCCTGTATTGGTTCGGTTCGCTCTTCTATTCTCATTAACGGATCCCCAACCCGAGAGTTCTCTTTAGGTAGGGGTCTTCGCCAGGGAGATCCTCTAGCGCCTTTTCTGTTTATTCTTGCTATGGAAGGATTTCATGTGGCTATGGAGGACGCGATTAAGGCAAATCAATTCATTGGTATTAAAATAGGTAATATGTCTCTTTCTCATTTGATATATGCAGATGATGTCGTTATCCTCGGAGAGTGGTCTAAATCCAATGTTGCTAATTCTTTGAAAACTTTTCACCGCTTTTATCTCACTTTCGGGCTTCAAATTAACTTCATGAAATCGAAGTTATATGGGATTGGGATTAAAAAACAAAGATGTTGCTAATATGGCGGAAGTTGCTGGATGTAAAGGAGATAGTTTTCCTTTTATGTATCTCGGTATCCCTATAGGCGCTAACATGAACCGAATTATATCGTGGCAACCTGTCATCGACAAGTTCTGTAAGCCTCTTTCTAACTGGAAAATTAAACTTTTATCCATAGGGGGGAGGTCGACTCTTATTACTTCAGTTTTAGGTGCATTACCTACTTATTACCTATCCATGTTTGCTATGCCTGTCAAAGTCAATAATATTGCAAAAATTTTCTAGGGTGCTGATGCAAACGAGAAGAAGATACACTGGATTAAATGGGATTTGTTTACTGCTAGTAAAGATAAAGGGGGGCTCGGTTTTGGAAGTTTAAATGCCTTCAATCTAGCTCTTTTGTACAAGTGGATGTGGAGATACTTTAATCAATCGGATTCGTTGTGGGTAAAAGTGATCAATCAAATTCATGGCAATCAGATACCCTCGTGCGAAATCCTTGCTAAGAAACCAGGTCCTTGGCATAAAACTCTCCACACCATTCACAAACTTAACAAAGAAGGTATGATTTACAAATATTCTATACATAAGAAGATCGGGGACGGTAAAGACACCAAGTTTTGGATGGATACGTGGCTACTAAAAGCTCCACTTGCTTCACAGTATCCTCGATTGTTTGCATTGGAAACATGTAAAGAAGCTTTTGTTGCTGATAGATGGAATGGAGCTGCTTTCAGTTGGTCATGGCATCGTTCTGTCCGTGGTGGAAAGGAAGAAGAACAATTTAATCAACTCTGTCATGATGTTTCTCAAGTTACAATTGTTAATATCCCAGATAGATGGAAGTGGTCATGTGTGACAACTCGTAATTTATTAACAACGGGTTAGTCCTAATCTCGATCATTATTATAATTTCGTCTAATATAGAGATTATGACGTGGAAATTATTTGTTAATTGAACATTTGATATAGTTCAATTAGACGTGTCCTTATGACGTAGACTATTAGCTATTTAGACGAATGCCGAGTCTTAAAATAACGTTAAATAAAGATTTAAATGTTATAATTGAACACAGTTATTAGACTGTCTAAACCTAATATTTCTAAAAGTTTAGTTTATTTATTTTTATTTATTAGTCTCGACTAAAATGAGACGAGGGAAAATACCTTTACTTTACATTTTGACTTTTAGATCCAACGGTATTTAGTCGTAAGCATTTTACCAAATTAAGGGTATTGGAAATATCCAAAAAGGAGCCACATGGGCTTATTTTCGTTTGAAAGGCTGGGAGGGAAACAACAAACCCCCCCATCACCCCTCTTTCCCTGGTTCCTTTTTGATCAACACATACCCACACCACACAAACACAACACACACACACATTCATACTCTCAAAATCTCAATCTCTTCTATCTTCCTTTCTAAATTAGTCTTACAAGAGAAGGAATCATTTGGAAATTTTAAAGATTTATTATCATCATCATCATCATCTTCACCATTTTATACTATCTTCAAGAACATCAATTTTTGGTAAGTCTAAATCATCCCTTTTGCATCTATTTATGTTTACTTACTCTTTTCTAGTCATTTCGAGCTTTTACATAGCCTAAAACAATTTAAATTGTAATTAGGGTTTAATTAGGGTTTTAGTTTGATTGGATCGTTTCGGAAGATTTAGTAATGTTATGGATGAAATTATGGGTTGGATTGTGTGTAATTATGGTTAGTGATGTTTAGTTTTGCTTCATTTTGAGTTACAAACTCTTGCAAGTCGTTTTGGGTCGAAATTAAAGTGTTTTGGGTTGGTTTTCTGCACTTAGAACTGCAGGTGCTGACTGCAGAGGGTGGCCACTGCGGCGCAGTGGGCATTCTAGCTCACTGCGGCGCAGTGAGCATGTTCTAGCTCACTGCGGCGCAGTGCTTTTATACTGCGGCCATGGCATTTTAGCCACTGCGGCGCAGTGAGCATGATTCTAGCTCACTGCGGCGCAGTGTATTGGTACTGGAAAATATTACGTGTCGATTTTTAAACGTTAAATAAAGATTTAAATGTTATAATTGAACACAGTTATTAGACTGTCTAAACCTAATATTTCTAAAAGTTTAGTTTATTTATTTTTATTTATTAGTCTCGACTAAAATGAGACGAGGGAAAATACCTTTACTTTACATTTTGACTTTTAGATCCAACGGTATTTAGTCGTAAGCATTTTACCAAATTAAGGGTATTGGAAATATCCAAAAAGGAGCCACATGGGCTTATTTTCGTTTGAAAGGCTGGGAGGGAAACAACAAACCCCCCCATCACCCCTCTTTCCCTGGTTCCTTTTTGATCAACACATACCCACACCACACAAACACAACACACACACACATTCATACTCTCAAAATCTCAATCTCTTCTATCTTCCTTTCTAAATTAGTCTTACAAGAGAAGGAATCATTTGGAAATTTTAAAGGGTTATTATCATCATCATCATCTTCACCATTTTATACTATCTTCAAGAACATCAATTTTTGGTAAGTCTAAATCATCCCTTTTGCATCTATTTATGTTTACTTACTCTTTTCTAGTCATTTCGAGCTTTTACATAGCCTAAAACAATTTAAATTGTAATTAGGGTTTAATTAGGGTTTTAGTTTGATTGGATCGTTTCGGAAGATTTAGTAATGTTATGGATGAAATTATGGGTTGGATTGTGTGTAATTATGGTTAGTGATGTTTAGTTTTGCTTCATTTTGAGTTACAAACTCTTGCAAGTCGTTTTGGGTCGAAATTAAAGTGTTTTGGGTTGGTTTTCTGCACTTAGAACTGCAGGTGCTGACTGCAGAGGGTGGCCACTGCGGCGCAGTGGGCACAGCCCTTCCCCACTGCGGCGCAGTGCCATTGTACTGGTCCCTGGGTCATTTTAGCCACTGCGGCGCAGTGAGCATGATTCTAGCTCACTGCGGCGCAGTGTATTGGTACTGGAAAATATTACGTGTCGATTTTTAAACGTTAAATAACTTTTAATCCGAAAGTCCAAATACTTTTATTTACCTTCAGTTGATAAAATCAATGTTTGAAACACGTTCTCGATTATGGCATTCTAGGGTCTATAGCTAAGTAGTGGTACGTAGGATACTCGTCGTCAAGGATTTGATCCTCATTATTGGTAATGATATCATAGGTTTTGGATAACCAGGAGAATTGACTGTGGATCTTCTCGAGCTACATTATACCTTTTAGCACTTAGATCGCTAAGGTGAGTTTATGGCGCCCTTTTCCTTTTACTTTGGGCCTGAAAAGCATGTACTGTTGTATACACTATTTATTAAATAAATGATTGTTTTTGTGAGTATGCCATGTGATTTGGATACTTAGATCATTTGACTTAAATTTGCCATGTTGGGCTGTCGAAAATGTGTATACGTGTCATTTATTAAATGTTGGATAAAATGACGTTGGATTGCCGTGTGATGGCTGATTAAAATGTTTCCTTGTGTTTGACAAACTAAAATGTTTCCCCCTATTTGTAAATTGTCGGATGTTGTATTCTGACTGTCTTGGTTAAGGTCCGCACCCACATGGAACGGAAACCTGTGCGAGGCATATTGGCTGATACTGCCGGATGTTGTATTCTGACTGTCATATGCTGTCATCAGATCTAGATATACTGATTGACGTGATATAAGATGAGTTCAGATTTGATATACTGACTATCTTGTTATAAATTGTGATATAAGAGTTGTCAGATCTAGATATACTGATTGACGTGATATAAGATGAGTTCAGATTTGATATACTGACTATCTTGTTATAAATTGTGATATAAGAGTTGTCAGATCTAGATATACTGATTGACGTGATATAAGATGAGTTCAGATTTGATATACTGACTATCTTGTTATAAATTGTGATATAAGAGTTGTCAGATCTAGATATACTGATTGACGTGATATAAGATGAGTTCAGATTTGATATACTGACTATCTTGTTATAAATTGTGATATAAGAGTTGTCAGATCTAGATATACTGATTGACGTGATATAAGATGAGTTCAGATTTGATATACTGACTATCTTGTTATAAATTGTGATATAAGAGTTGTCAGATCTAGATATACTGATTGACGTGATATAAGATGAGTTCAGATTTGATATACTGACTATCTTGTTATAAATTGTGATATAAGAGTTGTCAGATCTAGATATACTGATTGACGTGATATAAGATGAGTTCAGATTTGATATACTGACTATCTTGTTATAAATTGTGATATAAGAGTTGTCAGATCTAGATATACTGATTGACGTGATATAAGATGAGTTCAGATTTGATATACTGACTATCTTGTTATAAATTGTGATATAAGAGTTGTCAGATCTAGATATACTGATTGACGTGATATAAGATGAGTTCAGATTTGATATACTGACTATCTTGTTATAAATTGTGATATAAGAGTTGTCAGATCTAGATATACTGATTGACGTGATATAAGATGAGTTCAGATTTGATATACTGACTATCTTGTTATAAATTGTGATATAAGAGTTGTCAGATCTAGATATACTGATTGACGTGATATAAGATGAGTTCAGATTTGATATACTGACTATCTTGTTATAAATTGTGATATAAGAGTTGTCAGATCTAGATATACTGATTGACGTGATATAAGATGAGTTCAGATTTGATATACTGACTATCTTGTTATAAATTGTGATATAAGAGTTGTCAGATCTAGATATACTGATTGACGTGATATAAGATGAGTTCAGATTTGATATACTGACTATCTTGTTATAAATTGTGATATAAGAGTTGTCAGATCTAGATATACTGATTGACGTGATATAAGATGAGTTCAGATTTGATATACTGACTATCTTGTTATAAATTGTGATATAAGAGTTGTCAGATCTAGATATACTGATTGACGTGATATAAGATGAGTTCAGATTTGATATACTGACTATCTTGTTATAAATTGTGATATAAGAGTTGTCAGATCTAGATATACTGATTGACGTGATATAAGATGAGTTCAGATTTGATATACTGACTATCTTGTTATAAATTGTGATATAAGAGTTGTCAGATCTAGATATACTGATTGACGTGATATAAGATGAGTTCAGATTTGATATACTGACTATCTTGTTATAAATTGTGATATAAGAGTTGTCAGATCTAGATATACTGATTGACGTGATATAAGATGAGTTCAGATTTGATATACTGACTATCTTGTTATAAATTGTGATATAAGAGTTGTCAGATCTAGATATACTGATTGACGTGATATAAGATGAGTTCAGATTTGATATACTGACTATCTTGTTATAAATTGTGATATAAGAGTTGTCAGATCTAGATATACTGACAGTTCTTGTATAAATAGTTCAGATTTGATATAATGACTATCTTCCGTTAAAAAAAAAAAAATAGAATAAAATAAAGGGAATAATATTTGTTGGGAAAACCCCCTCCACCATAAAGCTAAGCAAAGAGTATTTCCTCTAGTGCTGTTCATGGTAATCAATCAATTACATATTGTAAATGTAAATGTAAATTCGAGCCACTATATTTAAATGTAGTATGTAACATTTGTGTTAAAATCCGTTAAAAAAGAAATATCTATATCTATATCTATATTATATTATAAAAGAAATAGCCTCTATGTTGAAAGTTATATGGAAAAATTGTTTAAAATACCTTTAATAATTAAATTACACAATCAGTCCTTTATTTTCTAAAATATCTTCATTAACTCTTTACATCAATTATCTACCCCACTCGACGCCGCCTCCACCACTAACAGTCGCTCCCACCACCACACCGTCGTCGTCTTGACCACCGCCACATTATGCGGGTACTGTGTTAGTTTGACTTAAAACTTTTTATTAGCAAGATAAGTGGAATGTATGTGTGGTTGGTAAAATTATTTTACCACACATAATTCGTTTTAGAAATATCCGTATATATCCACTTAGAACTCTTGTAATTGGCTAATAATAGTTGTTGGCTGCCATGTATACATTATTCATACTCAACTAAAATGATGGGAAACCACTCACTTTAATCAAAATCAAGTACTTTTGGTATGTACTGCTCACGGGGATTTTACCGTTGTAAGTTTTGACCGTATCCGTGACACCACAACCTCATTTCCGTGATCCAATCACTGTCTCTCACCATTCCATGCCGTGCAAAAATCAATCAATTTTCCATTTTTTTTTCTTTTAACTTTCATTTTTCAAATAAAAGTCGACATAAAAAGATATTTTATAAATACACTAATATGGTACTTGCGTAATATGCTATGTAATTAATCTATCAAAGTATGGGTAGTGATACATACACCACCATTTTTAACCGTATATCACCAAACATACTTCATATTATTGTACCCTACAACACCTTAAAACATGTTTGGTGTTGTACAACTAAAAATTGACGGTGTATATATTATCACCCCTTTATCAAAGTTCTATAAATTATGAAGTAGTTGAAATTTCAAAATAAATTTCTCAAACTACAACTTATCGTTAGCCGACGGTCGGTCTCACCGACTGACGTCTTTGAATTATTTAACTCACAGTACATATTAAAAATGTATGTATGTATATATATATGGTTAGATAAAAAAATAAAACTAATATCAACATATGGTATAGTTAATGTCATTAATGTGTATAAAATTATTTATTTATACCGTATAATTAAAGGGATGAAATTCAGTATGGATGATATAATTATTTTATACATGCTAACGACAACCTTTTAGGATGTAGTTAGCATTGATTACGAGGGTTTTTTGGGCAGGCTTATTAGTTGGCTTACATGCAAAATTGTAAAAGTCGATAACCCTCATATACAAATGGAGGTTGAAGGGTACAATCTCAATAATGGCAAACAATTTCAAACGACAACGTCCGTCTTCATAAAAAGTGATTTCCATGCTTTATGTGGGGAGGTGCTTAAGCATAATCCTTGTGGTTTAGTGCTTTATGTGGAGAGGTGTTTTGCATAAACCTTTTTAGTGACCCATTAAAAGTTGATACAATCTGAAAAATCCGTAACGAGCAGTAGCTAAAAGCCGAGGATATTTTATGTTGTAGATTTTTAACATTTTTTTTGGTGCCAAGGGTTTTTGTCCCAAGACCATATCCAAACGAAGCTAATTTTTTTTAAATAAAAGTCTTTTATTTTAAAAGCTCATAGTTTTAGCTTTTAAGTTTTTAAATATGATTTTCATTCTAGCTTACTGATGAAGATAAAATACATGAACCATGTAAAGAGGACCCCCGCGATGTGGCGGCGACGAAGGCTGGTAGTGGCGACAGCGGAGATTAGTGGTGGCGGCGGCAACGAGTATTTTAGTTTATTGATGTAAAATGAGTAGTGTAGTTATTTTAGTAGTCAATGGTAAATGTTGTAAATTACTGTAATTTCATTAAGGGTTATAGAGATTTGAAGCAGGTATTATAGATATTTCATTAAGGGTTATAAGATTTGAAGCAGGTATTATAGATATTTCAGGTGTAATGTTTAAATTAGTAAACAAAAGAAAGAGATATTTTAAGGTTATTAACTACTTAATTGAAAGAAAAAAAACAAATGTTTATAATATAATATAAAATATAAAAGTACAGATATACTTCTAACTTTAAAGAAAAATTTAACGACAACAACAAGAGTATATATATTAGGATTTGTCGCACAACCTAGGGGTTGGGTGGAGATACCATAATGCAACAAAACAAAAACAAAGGGCCTGAAATATGACATATGGATTTATATTATAAGAAGGGATACTGAAGAAATCATGATACTTTTGATCCGTTAATGATTTTTTGAATGTGTGTAGTCAAAAGATAATTGTCGTAATGTGCATTTTCTTAAACTTTGATATCTTGAATGTTATCTTTATTATGATTCTTTTCAAGATCGTTACAACATATGTTTTATGAAGGTGTTTTGTGTTCGTTTTTTGTTAGCTTTTTTAATAGTGTCGATAACCATATAAATATCCTTTTATGAGGAGCTAGCTCGGAAGGAGCTTCTACACTTAGGCTCGGAAGGAGCACTAAGGAGCTGAGAAGCAGCTCAAAACACTAAGTCTCAGGGAGAACTTAGTAACACTAACGTTGGGAAGCAGCAATTAGTGGCTCGGAAGGAGCAATAAACACTAAGGCTGGGAAGCAGCACTTGGGAGAAGGATGGGGGTGGGTGACTCTTCTGTTCGGAAAGAGCCAATTGTGCCATGTAGATAGGCCTGGGCCCCATGTCTGAGTCGGTTGACTCGTCCGTATCTGACTCGTCCGTGTCTGACTCGTTCTTATTGTAGTAGATTGAGTCTTGGTGATTACAGAGCCCATCAGCTGCTTTCTGCACAATCAGCAGAAGCTTTCATGAACTTTATTATATTAGAGTTCATCGGAGACCCAACACAACACACTGTTCGGGAAATTATTGATACACCCATACTTCTTCAACACTTTTCTGTCCAAAACAAAGAAGCTTCCTCTTCTAACGATGAATCAACTCCTACCCCAATTGCAATGGCTCTTCCAAAAAAGAATAACCACTTGACCAAATATACAAATTTGTGTAGATACTTGTCTTTTTAAAAACAAAAAGATAGAATAATCTTGACCAAATTTGTGTATTTGTGTTGATACTTACCTTTCTATAGAAAATAGAATCAACCTGGACATTATGAAATTACAACCACGTCATGTATTTGGACACCTAAAACCTATTCATTTTACTGTAAATCGAACTTGAAGTTAGAGTAACTCGACATTTAAACACTTGACTTAGGACTACAATCTTGGCTTTGATTTCAACAGTTCTACTTGTTTTTTTTTTTTTGCCTACTCCAAAACAGAGGCGGTATCAAACCCCCAGTCACCACATGATCAGGTATCCAGAACAACCATTAAAAAGAAAAATAATATAAACACCTATGAAACATAAATTAGAGTTTAATGATCACAAAGAAAGAAAAAACAAAATTAGTATTCTGAACCTACCGAACAAGTTAGTATTTTTATAAATCCAAATGATATTGACAATTTTCCCTTTTAAATTCAACTTTTTTGAACTTGGTGTAAAAGGCCAAAGTCCAGCGCAACATACAACCTTCATCACATGAGATATAACTCATTACAAAGTTACTGATCTGAGATAGAAAATCAGCATACAACTCGTAATTGAAAGAACATAAACTTGGTCAATCTGTATTGCTGCAAAAAAAAAGGTCAACCTCATGCAAGTCCAACATATATGCAAGTGAGCACTTACACTCACGGTCTTTCATCAGCCACCTTTTACCATCAAATAAAAAGATGACAAAAAGTGCAATATAAACCTCAAGTGCTAGTGCTTCCCCTTCTTTGAACTGCTTTATAGAGTACAACTGTCACATTCTTGGTTCGAAACCGATGTGAGAGCCCAAGCGCAACTACTGACCGGGGGGCTTCTCGGTTTTCAATGTAAAGATGGTTCAGAACCACATGCTGTGGGCGGGGTAAGGGAGCAGCAGGGTAGACATTGTTTGGGTAGCACAATACGGTATGCTGCAAATGTTGAGGGACTATGGGTGGATCCCGCTCGTCATCTTCGCTTGTGGTATAGACATTGTTGTAACTTGCATCAGGTGATCTGGGAATTTCAAAACCGGGTACCACTGGTGTTTCCTGCAAAATGAATGATTGATGATACAGTCATGAACATTTGAGAGGTGGCACTTTCGACCTATTTATTAAGAATTGATCGGTTCAGGTTAGGTTATATCACCCAATGGGTTAAAAAACAAGATTCAGAAGAAATAGGTCAAACGGGCGTGTTTTTTTATACATACAACCTTAATCACTTTATACAAGACTTAAGTAATTAGATGATTATCGAAAGAGTATAATACTGAAATCATGCATGACCCTCATTATTTATAATGATATTATTAAAGATCCTGATAAAAAATGTTTCAAGGCAATCAAACTCAATCTGCACCAAAATTAACGGCCCATCGCCCAACCCACCCATCTATACCACCTCTAATAAGACCCAAAGGAATTAGCACAGGTTGTGTTGCTTACTTGATCATGTCCCGGTGAATTGTTCATACTGGATGGTTATGAAGTTCGGGAAAAAATTATCAGAAGCGATTAACCTGGAAAACACCATTCTTGTCAAGTCAAAGTTTGAGTACGGTACGGCCGAAAACTAAAAAAGCAGATAAACTTTGTACATCAGCACTTCTCAACATAAAATCGCATAACGGAGGAACAAAACTATTATACTAATACCAAGCCTGCAGTTTTAAAAATGATAAACACATGTTTCTAGTGCTAATCAAACAAATGATTGACATGTCAAATACACATGACTTTCAGGTTGGGAATCTTCTTTCTACAAATAGGTACACTAGTAACAATGATCTTTGTGGCCCCGTGAATCTTGATAACTATGTGTATAGTAAACTTGGCCCACTCAACATCACATTACAATCATTCTAGCTTTGAATATGGTTTTCCAAAATATGATCCTGACAAAAATAATGATTATTCTTCTTCAATTTCCTTTTAATATACATACAAAGAACAATAAGTTGGATCAAACTTTTTCAGTGATGAACTAAGGATATCCTAGGTGCATAAATGTATTCTTATCTTGGCACATAAGATAACCTCAGAAGCTTTTGAGCAGGAAGAGATATACCTGCAACACATTCAAGTTCTTTCTCTTAATAAAACATAACATATTTTATAAATCATAGATTTCAACTTCTATTCTTCTGTGACGTTCTGTGGTTCAATAACATCCTCCATTCCTTCTCTAGATTAGCAGTTGAAACATGTAACAATTGAACAAATCAAGAACGTAGAATAACTTAGGTCATTCATAATTTTGACATAATTCACATTTTATTTACTTAAATAGGCCCATAGCTGAAGCTAAGTCTATATTTATTCTGCTTTAGGATCAGAAAAAAGATACCCGTTCCATGTTTCTTTAGTCTTTATTCAGTTTTTCATAATTACATTTAGGGTAATTAAGTGAACTGTTCCCATAAGACGCTTATGCCAAGATTGGGCAATAGTTGTTATTGTTGTAGTAAGTAAGTGAACTGCTGCCTAATCTGTACATCAGCTCCAAATTTAGCTAAAGTACATAGCGAAATAATACGCTTTATAGTGTATGCCCTTAAGGTGATACAACTACCTTCATTAAGAAGATTAGATGTTAAAAAGTAATCGCATAGGACAATGTTTATCATACTAGATTCGGTTGTGGGGATGAGAGCCTAAAAACTCGTACGGACGGGGCCAGCCAATAGAACCAATAATCAATCTTTTGAATTATGATCAACGTACAATTAAGGATTTGCCTGAAATAGGTGAATCTAAAACATGGTACATATATGAGATTTAAATAGAATCCTATGGCAAGACCCACCTATATCATGCAGAAGTTCAACACTGTCCTCCATTTGTGAATTGAAATACGCATAGATGAACATATACTACCAACAATATATACTCGATTTTAAGACAATCAAACTATCTATACTTCTATACTACTACTGTATTATAAAGCAAACCCCCGGGTCCATTTTAAGCTTAAGTAACACCAATAAAACAGTGCCACATCAACCATCTTCCCAACAATACTATTCTAGTTATACTTATATCTAATGGTGTATTTTCTAACCTCTCTCTTACACACAGCCACCGACTGCCATTCAAAGTCAGCCGCCCCCACAATCGCTAAAGCCGAAGACTTTAACTTTTTTTTTAAAAAAAAAAAAGATATATAACACAAAAAACAATTGCTAATATCTCATATATATATATATATATATATAGGGTAGGGTTAACGTGAGAACCACAAATATGGAGAGAACCGTGAGAACCACTAGTTTTCCTCCCTTTTTCTTCTTTTTTGTGTGGTTTTTTATTTTTTTATTTTTTATTTTTCATTTTTTGAAACTTTTTTTTGTTTTTTATTTTCTTTTAACAAAAACCCATTCCAAAAAAAAAAAATAAAATATTTTTTTTGTAAAAAATCATATGGGTTACGCGTTAAGAAAACGTATGTATACGGTACGGGCCAGAGGCCCTTATCCGTTCTAAACTGACCGTCACGGGACGCATATGGGAATCGTATGGATTTGATGGGCGGCGATCCAAGAGATGGTGACGGTTGTATACGGTACGGGCGTAGTCCTTAACTCTAAGGGCAAAGCCCTTAGAGATGGTTTTTTAGTGGTTCTCACGGTTCTCACCATATATGTTGGTTCTCACTTGATCCCTTCACTATATATATATATATATATATATATATATATATATATATATATATATATATATATATATATATAAATGAGTAAGATTAACAAACCTAAATGTAGTAGAAAGGCTTGCTGCTATAGATTATTAGCATGTAATTTCTAGAATTAAAAAGAGGACCTGAACTCACTTTAATATTAGATTCCCCTAACAAACGAATATCATACAAAAAAAAGAAGTTATTTATATGTCAAGATATAAACATAATTCTGATTCTAGCCTAGATGAAAGAATGAAAAATAAGACAAAAATATATTTCTAAAATTAAAAATGAATGAATAAACAATCGGTATTGGTAAAAGACAGACAGAAAATCGAATCAATTACACGAAAGAAGAAGAAAAATCATAATATAAGAATAGAGAGGGAATGTATGTATAACCTGTATATATGATGATTGAGTCGATTTATAGGTTGAAGAAAAGGAAGAGGATATTACCTTTCTCCTGAAGGAGTTACCGATGATCCGTCTCTGTGTGTGTGTGTGTTTTATTTATCGCAACTCGCAAGGGTGTTATTAGTGGGTGTGAAAAGAAAATTTAAGGAAAAGTTGCCAAATTTCATTTTGGTGGGTTGGTTACGAAATTTCTCTAATGAGTTTTGGACTTTACGCTGTGTTTTATGGTCAAATACTAACTTAAAAAACCCAAGGAAAAGTTAAAGCACGAGTTATTATTGTGTTAAGATGTTACTCGTAATTTCTTGTTTAAATTAACTTATCTATACCACTTTTTAATTTTTTATCTTTAAAATACCAAAAATACACTTAACAATATATGTAATACTATCTGTTAGTTTATTGAATACCCTATACACCCTTATAGAAATTAATTTACAATAACTTCTCCTAAATTTTTAAAATCACTACACTACCCTTTTGTATCAATAACATACACTAATTGCACCGCATCATCACGACACCGCTAGCACCAGCCGTTGCAGCGTGCGGATATTCGTCTAGTATATATATAAAAAAGTTAAGAATCAAATTAAAAGTTTTTAGCGGTTAGCAAAAGGATTCAAAAATGATTATGAACACTGACGAAGCCTAAACAAATGTAGTTGAATGACCGAAAATATAAATTTATTTTATTTTGAAACGGCGTAAACTATAATATACCTTAATATGGTAAAAAAAATTATATGTCAAAAGCATAATAAAATATATACATGGATGTCAAATATCAAGGGGGTTATCACCCATCTCACCATATAATATCCATCCATAATTACGAGGCTTGACCGGGTGTCCGGATACATAATAAATAAATGTCAAAAGTGAACACACAAAAATTCATACATATTAAAGCATGTTCAAGAGTTTAGAATATACATGAAAAATTATGTTAGATCAGTCATAAGCCAGAACCAAAACAACGAACACATACACTGTAAGTCAAGGAAACAACTGAATTACAAAGAGAGCTACATTTGAGAAAACTTGTAGCTACTGAATCTGAATGATTGGTCTAACAAAATGGGTTGAAAACAAGATATGAAAATAAAACTTGTGAGATTTGGATAAACATAATGGATTTTATCATACAGTTTTCCCATTCGAAAATTTTAATTAAGTATGTATTTCATAGACACAATTTGAATAGAAAACGGGTGCAATTAAAAGTGAATGATGTTTTTCGTCATGGCCCATGGGCCAGATATTTCATCCGTCAAAATAATGTTGAGCCCATGTTGAGAAACTTAAGTTTATGGCCCGTACATTTCTATGCTTCGCTTACCCTTATGTTTCTAAACTCTAAACCGAACACAAACACATACAATTCAATTCAAATAGTGTAACAAAAGTACAGTGTATTAATTTTTTATTTTGCGAAGGTAGCCTTCAGTATCAACAATAGAAAAAAAGCACATCTTACAAGTGAGCAGTCTAGTCAAAAGTGTAAACTCATACAATATATCATCAACATTTGAAAGAAATTAAGGTCAACGCAATTACATGCTTACCGAGCTATAATATTTTATTATCAACTTGGGTTCGGTTTACTTTTGGTTCAATGATTTATTATGAAAGTTATTCGTTTAAACTTAACACTTATTATTGTGCAGCTTAATACTAGATATATTTTGAGATAAAATAACGTGCATTAATTCCTCATTTTGTTAAAGTTTACTAGTGCTTGCAATAGTTCATCATCAGTTCATTGATCACATTGTAATTCCCATTGTCTAACAACTTGGGCTTTAAGCTGTGATAACAGAATATGTAACTATATCCGATGTCGAATGAAATCTCTAAGTTTTTATTTTAATGAAAAACGTAACGAAAAAACAAAAGAATGATACAAGTTAAAAGTGGCACGAAAATGAAATAAAGATCAAAGTCATTGAGAAATATTGGAAGCAGTGGCGGAACCAGGATCGAATGTGACCCGTAGCACAAATTTTTTTCGCTAGCCTCGTATTGCCGTAAAGTAATGATAATGTCTAGATTGTTACGATTTTTAGCATTTTTTTTAAGGATTTGTGTCTATTTTTGACAGGTTTTAAGAGTTTTTTGCACTTTTGGTTGTATTTTTATATATTTATTTGTACAAATACATCTTTATAAGTTATATTTTTTAATTTTGAAAGCTTAAAATTAGTTACATTTACCGGTATCCCATATTTATTTGACCGGTAACACCAATAACAAATACATCTTTTTTCAGATAAACTATATTACAAAAATTTAACGGGCCCATAGCCTCGGCTACCCCTCTTTTATAAGTAGTTCCGCCAAGGATTGGAAGTCTTCCATTAGTAGTTTAGTACCCGGAACCCCGGAAGGTAATTTATCCAAAAAGAATCTGATAGATAATTTTAAAATTTTCTTCTTTAAAGTTTTTGTTAACTTTGATTAGAGATATGGCATCACTCTCTACTTTTTCCTCTTGGCGTAAGCTGTACCAACTAAAAGCCATGGAACGTTCATAACATACAAAACTTTGTGAGAATATACAATTATATGCCGTTTTAATCCATATTTTTGATTTGAAGTGAACTCTATTTTGTTTTAAGTTTTGGACATATTAGAGAATAACAAAACCACAATCTGACTATAAACAAAATATTCAGTCGTCATCTTATCATATATCATTGAAAATAACGAATGGAACAAAGTGATATTTGACATTTTAGTTTAGTTGGAAGACGGTAGCATATTCTCGTTTCCTTTGTTTAATACTTTAATACATGAGCAAACTGCAAATATGGAGTTATAGTGAATAAGTAATTACGTAAACAACTTTCAAACAACTTTCCAATTCAAACAAACAGTTTTACAGGTTTACAAATTTAAAAAGTTTCGTATATCTTTGGAGTATATATGTAGCTTATACTAAAAAATTGTTTGAAACACATTCAACTATGTGAATTCTTTGCAATTTAGATCTTGAAACTTGATTTATTGTCCAATCAAAGATTTTCTTTATTGAAGATCAACAAACATTTTTATTGTATGTTTAACATGATTGTGACAACTCGTAATTAATTAACATCGGGTTAGTCTTAATCTCAATTAGACAGTCATTTGACGTGGAAATTATTAGACTTTTAGACTTTTGACTTAGTCATCTTAATGACGCAGACTATTAGCTATCTAGACGAATGCCGAGTATTAATTATAACTTTAAATTTATATTTAAAGGTTATGTCTTGTACAAAATAATTAGACTGTCTAAACTTAATATTTTTAAAGTTTAGTTTGACGAAATTTTATTGATTTGTCTTAACTAAAATGAGACGAGAGAAAATACCTTTACTTTAAATTATAACCTTTTGGTCATACGGTATTTAATCGTAAGCATTTTACCAAATTAAGGGATAAAAATACCACAAAATGAGGCCACATGGGCCGTCCCTTTTCTTTGTGGCTAGTAATAAACCACCAAACACCCTTCCCTCCCTTTCTTTCCTTCTCTGTCGACACCACACACACAAAAACACACACACACACACACACAAACAATCAAATTTGTTTTGACAAGTGAATCAAAAGGGGGAATCAAGGGAAATTCAAGGGAAAAACTCTTTTAATTGTAATAATAATCATTTGCAAGGGTTTATCTTCATCATCATCACCATTTTCTTCTTTTTCTCAAGAACATCAAATTGGTAAGTAAACTTTCTCAAACTTTTGATTTGTCTAAATTAATTTAAGGGTTTGTTTCAGTTTGGTTAATAGATTTAGAAGCCTTTGAACTTAATATGAATTTAGGGTTTTATTGATTAAAGGAAATATTGATTTAGAATTAGGTTTTGAAGTCAAAATGGTTGAAAATGCAAATGGTTAGCGAAATGGAATTGTCTCCAGGTCTTTGAACATGTTTGGAGTCATTGAAATGAAAAGATTTGGTTAGAAAATAGTTTGGTTTGCGAAAAGAGGTCGAAAACTGCACTTTCACTCGATCAGACCAAAACTCGCGCCGCGAGTGGTCTACCTCGCGCCGCGAGGTGTGTTTTACTCGAGCAGACCTGCACTACGAACCAAGGACTCGCGCCGCGAGACCTACAGGTCGCGCCGCGAGGTCTGCCCAGGTCGCGTCGCGAATAGACCAAGTCGCGCCGCGAGTTTTGTTTAGCCCAGGTCGCGCCGCGAGCCACCCTGGTCGCGCCGCGAGTTTTGCGACTGTTTGACATTTTCAAAAGACGATTTCTTATGAACTTGAACTTCGTTTATTCGGACTAGTACTTGGGACTACATTGTAATGACAGTGTCAATGACATTAGTAATTTGAGTCAAATAAAATGAACGTTAAATCACACTTGGTCGTGGCATTCTAGGTTCGATAGCTAAGTAGATGTACGTAGGATACTTGTCGTCGTGAGATTTGATCCTCACCATTGGTACTCATATCCTAGGTTTTGGATAGACGTGGAGACTAGACTGCTCATATTCTCGGACTACTCATACTTTTAGCTCGTAGATTGCTAAGGTGAGTTTATGGCGCCCTTTTTCCTTTTACTTTGGGCCTGAAAAGCATGTACTGTATACACGACTACTTTATAAATGATTTGTCTTTGTCTATGCCATGAGATTTGGCTACCTAAATCATTTGTCTCATGTCTTGCCATGTTGACGGCTGTCTGAAAATGTGTATACATGTCTTATGAAAATTGATATATATGTCTTGACTTGCCATGTAATTGGCAGACTAAACTGTTCTTTGTGTTTGACGAACTAAAATGATCCCCCTTATGTAGTTTTACCATTATGAGATTTTAATGGTAGTCTTGTCAGCTTTCGTACCTGACAGTCTTGGTTCTGGTCCGTACCCCACTGTAGACGGGAAATCCTGTACGAGGCATATTGGTCTTATTGTCGGACTTCAGTCTGTACAGTCATTATATCTTTGTCAGACTTCGGTCTGGACAGTCTTGTCTTATTTAACTACATATCATTGTGTGCTCACAATGACGACTGGTCTTTTAGTCAAACACACTGTAAACTCACCAACTATTTCGATAGTTGATCCTCTCAAATTTCATGTTTTTCAGGTAACCAACAGTAAGTCTAGGATCATCTATGGCATTATAGGGCCATTCTTTTGAACTTTGGACGTACTGTTAGGACCAGTTTTAGTGAAACTGGCCAGTCTCCAGTTGCACCTGGAGACCCAGAAGATTTGTCCAGAAATATATTGAAGTCCAGTTGCATCGTACAGTTAACGCAACTGAAGACTTCCTCCAGTTGAGAACTGACCAGTTGAAGAATCATTCCAGTTGAAGTCGAAGACAACAAGTGGAAGGTAGAGAATGACAATGGCAGCGAAGCCCAGTTGACATTCTAGTCAGTTACAAACTGAAGACCATCAGTGGAAAGCTCTTACAAAGCTTTACACTGATTACGAGGAATTGACTTTTATGCTTTATGTGCTATTACCCGAATAATAAGATTTATCTTATTATTTAAGTACAAAAAGGTACATAAAGCTGGTTGAGTAAAGTTGCTTTATACTGCAACTTTACACTGCATTTTAAGGAATTAAATGCTATTCCTTAAATGATCTCAACCATATTTGTACGGCCAAAGTTAACATCCCAATGTTAACTTTGCCTATAAATACAAGTCATTGCACAACCAAGAATAACACACAAAACACATACTTTTCAAACCTGCAATATTCTTGGTGAACTTGTGCAATCTTCTCTCAATCGTAAAAAGGAACATTTCACAACTTTAAGTGTTTCGATTGTTTAGAGAAATTCCAAGTGTAGATCAATTGTAGTTCATAGGTTGTTAGGATATTATATACTTTGTATTATCTTGGTTCCGCAACAACCTTGTAATTTATTTAAAGTTAATAAATAAATTACACTTGAAAATTACATATTGTCTCACCAATTTACTTTACAAGTATTTTATATTATTGCATTGTTCTTTACTTATTGTCACTTAAATAAGTAATCTATCTAGAACTTGGTATATACTCACTGTAACTGGTCGTCTCCAGTTCAGCGCTTATATTGCAAAGTAACTCCACCATCGACATAGAGGTGTCTTCAGGTAGTACCATCTATTGAGTTGGGACTTACAAGTGGTATCAGAGCAGAAGGCTAATAAACTTGCCTAGATCTGCTTAGATGACTACTACTGAAGGTGGAGATGGTTCTGGTTCAGGTGAAAACCCTTTGAATACTAATACACCACCTCTTCAAAATGTTAATACAAACCCTCCTCCTCCTACTGCCCCTAACCATGTCCATGTACATTATTCTAACACTCCTGTTCCAAAATTTGATGGAAATAGTGAGACCTTCGGTACATGGAAGGCCAGAATGCTTTTGCATTTTGGTGGGATAGAGAGGTATATGTTGAAAATCCTTAAGGATGGACCATATATATCCATGTCTCTTGGGGTAAGTCCTCTTCTAGATCCAACTTGAAGAAGAGGTTCAAGAGAAAAACTCGAAGACCACTAGTCTGATGAGGATCGTAGACTTGTAGATCTGGACACCAGACTCAAGAACATGATCCTTGGAGCTGTCCCTGAAGATCTAATTCCAACACTTGTGTTGTTCCCCAGTGAAAAGTCAATGTGGGATGAATTAGTTATTCAGTTTGAAGGAGGTGATGACACTATTGTTACCAGAAAGGTTGCCTTGAACAAGAAGTATGAATCTTTCTTTGCTCTGCCCAATGAAAGTCTAACTGGTACTTACACCAGGTTTTCTAGCCTCATTAATCAGTTGAGAGGCTTGGGTGTAGAGAAGGATAAGGATATTCTTCTTGAGAAGTATTGTGATATTCTTCCTTCCAAATGGGAAAATATGGTTCTTGTCTTAAGACAAGGTAAAACCCTGCACAACCATACTCTTGCATCGCTCTATGGAGCCTTCAGATTCACTGAAGACAATAATGCTGCAAGACTGGTGGCTGAGCAGGATGCCATGAACCATGCCCAGAGTCCCAAGGTTGCTAGTATAACTGAGCGACCTTGTACTGCTTTAATGTCTGCAGAGAGTGTCCAGGCACACTCAATGAAGGAGATGTTAAACAGTTTCTTGAACTCTGGCTGACCACTGAAATCAGTGACGGTTGTGATGAAACTGACGATGATGATCTGGTAGCCATGATCGCTAAAACCTTTAATAGGTTTAAGCATAAATCTAAAAGATTTAATGGCCCAAACAATGCTTCCAGCTCCAGCTCTCTGGATAAAACCAATCTTACCTGCTATAAATGCGGTAAGAAAGGTCATTTTATGAAGGAATGCAGATCTAGTCAGATGAACAACCAAACTGGTCCCTCTGTCCCAAATTTCAATCGGCCTGATGATAGCTACAAAGCTAAATATAAGAAACTTAAGGCCCAGATTTCCCTTTTGTCCATGGAAAAGGAAAAGGATCAGTGCTTGATGGCACAAACTGAGGGAAAATGGGAGTACTCTGATGACTCATCAGCTGATGAAGAAAAGGAAAGGGACATGTGTTTCATGGCCTTGGAAGATCAACAGCAGCATGTGGCAAAAGAAGATGTCATCACTGGAAGATGGGTGGACATCATTTTGAAGAAGGTATGTGATTATGACAATTAGGTGGATCCAGAACTGAAACTGGACCTTGCTGAATCATTAAGTGGTGATTTGGCTATTGTGGAAACTGTTAGAGCAGATAGTGAAAGATATCTGGACACTATCTTAATTGAACTAAACAATGTTAAACCACAACTGAATGATTTACAAAGTGTCCAGTTGGCTCTCAAGGAGTCAGTTTTGAAAATTGAGGCTTTAGAATTTGATAATCAAAAACTAGTTTCTGATCTTGAAAAAGAACAAATGATTATCAAGTCATGGGTAAAAGCATCTGGAAAGAACTATGATGCATTTTCTAGAACAATTGATGCCCAGAAAAATGCATGGAAATCTGGAGATCTGGAAATGGCAGCTCTCATACCAGATCTTCATGCATTGCCTCCAGCTCTCAGGGTTGAAACTTCTTATGATCAACCTAAAGCTGTTGAAACTGAACCCATTGAGACCACCCCCATTGAGGTTAAACCTGGAGCCAAACAGGCTAGTGCTCCAGTTAAAAAGGCCACTGGTAACAAGCCTTTACCTCAGAAGTCTAAGGAGCCCAAGACCCAAAAGACTAAAACTCCAGTTGAACCAAGGTCCAAGGTTCAGCAGCCTGATGAAAATAATATTTTGTTTAAACTGGAAAGTCAACTCCAACTTTTGTCTCGACAGGTTCAGAGTTGTACTGCCCGGATTAAAAATCTGGAAGGAGGTTCATCACCTTCAGTTGTAAAACAAAATATTAAACCCCCTTCAAAACCAAAACAAAAGAATGTTCCATCTGGACCTAAATCTGATAAGAAAAAGGGGAGCAGGTATCAAATACCAATCGTTTTTACTCCTGCACCTGGATCTGGTGAAAAAGATCCAGATGTAGTCTTCAATTTACCACCACAACAATCAACTGTGACTTCTGTAGAAAAGTCCAGTGAACCCATCAAGAAAAGATGGGTTCACAAAAATAACTGATGATTTTTGTGGGTGTGCAGGGCGATCGAAAAAAGAATATCTGGTATCTGGACAGCGCTGCTGGCTGGACTATGACCGGATGTAAGCCCCTGCTTGAAGAGTTCACTGTCCAAGATGGACCGGCAGTGACGTTTTTTTTTTGGGTAAAGGGGAATTTAAACCCCGGTAAGCTTTTATAAATCACCCAAAAAGGATTATTACAAGAAGTTTAGGTACAAGTGGATTGACAGAGTGTCAACCAATTCAAAAGAAAAATGCCCTCATGGGCCCCCTCATAGTAAATAAAGGACACCCATGATGCAGGAAATGAACCAGCAAGGTGACTGGACAGGTTCAGATCACCCAACTATATCAAGAACACATGAATCTATCAAATGAATCTATGACTAGCAATCTAATTAACAAGAATGTAAATAAAGCTAGTCTATATATCCCTCTTCATGAACTGGGCAGTCTCTCCTGTATCTGACTCAAACTCCTCAATATATGCAGGATCTATATTGGGGACAGATGGTATGTGGACATCATCAGTATTTATCCCATAAAGAGCATCGTATGGGTTACCAGTGGTGGCACCTGGTGCTGCAGATGAAGGAATATCCTGATGAGATATAGCACAAGTATCTGAATGTGTATCTGGTGTTTCCCTGACTGGCTGGGATGACTCTGTAGGTGTTGCATTGTCTGGAGCAGTCGTCAGTGCCTTGCTTTTAGAGGTGGTAGGTCTTTCTGGTCTCTTAGGGACATACTTAACCTTGGGCTTAGGGATATGGGTGCCTGTTACCTCTTGGGCCTTCTTGGACCTTCTCCTTCTCCTCTTGGGCTGCTGGAAGCCCTGCTTGAAGAGTTCACTGTCCAAGATACCGGCAGTGACTTTTTTTTTTGGGTAAAGGGGAATTTAAACCCCGGTAAGCTTTTATAAATCACCCAAAAAGGATTATTACAAGAAGTTTAGGTACAAGTGGATTGACAGAGTGTCAACCAATTCAAAAGAAAAATGCCCTCATGGGCCCCCTCATAGTAAATAAAGGACACCCATGATGCAGGAAATGAACCAGCAAGGTGACTGGACAGGTTCAGATCACCCAACTATATCAAGAACACATGAATCTATCAAATGAATCTATGACTAGCAATCTAATTAACAAGAATGTAAATAAAGCTAGTCTATATATCCCTCTTCATGAACTGGGCAGTCTCTCCTGTATCTGACTCAAACTCCTCAATATATGCAGGATCTATATTGGGGACAGATGGTATGTGGACATCATCAGTATTTATCCCATAAAGAGCATCGTATGGGTTACCAGTGGTGGCACCTGGTGCTGCAGATGAAGGAATATCCTGATGAGATATAGCACAAGTATCTGAATGTGTATCTGGTGTTTCCCTGACTGGCTGGGATGACTCTGTAGGTGTTGCATTGTCTGGAGCAGTCGTCAGTGCCTTGCTTTTAGAGGTGGTAGGTCTTTCTGGTCTCTTAGGGACATACTTAACCTTGGGCTTAGGGATATGGGTGCCTGTTACCTCTTGGGCCTTCTTGGACCTTCTCCTTCTCCTCTTGGGCTGCTGGAAGCCCTGCTCATCATGTGATACCTGTTTATCATGTGTCTTAGTGCCTGAAGGACCTGCTACATTAGTTTGGGTAGTTCTTGGTGCCCCAGCTTCCATTTCCTCAGTAGACTTTGGCCTTTCAACACAATTAATAAACTTGTGCCCAAAAACAGCACAATGAGAGCATCTATCCGGCTTCCAGAGATACTGTAATCTAAATCTCTGCATTTTACCCAATACACGTGCCTCAACAAAAGCTGGAATATCATGATCGGCATTTACTTTAATCAACACCCTAGCATACATAGCCCTCCCCGACTTTTTCTCAATCATTTCCTCCGTGAATCTATCCAAAGTAACAGGTACACCAATAACACTAGTAATGTGACTCATAATGTCATAATCCCACATATTAGAATCCAAATCATATATATTAACCCACATATTAGAATCCAAATCATATATATTAACCCACATATGAACAGAAGTAGGTATAATCTTATCATTCTCAATCCCAACTTCCCATTTCTTTAACAAAACAGGAACATCATTAAATAGCCAAGGTCGATTATTAATCACAAAATCCAAACCCTCAGTACTATCAAACTTAAAGTAGAACCTACCCTGATTGTTCAACACTACATCAACTAAACCATACTTTTTCCAAAGTCGAAATGCATGAAAACGAACAAAAGGAAAAGCAGGTCTCTTTCCAACAAAACAACCAACCAAGGTCAACAACCAGTGCTCACTTTGTTTAATAATGAGATCATCAGGAATAATAGCATGTTTATAACCTATCTCGGTGAAAACAGGAGGGATAAATCGAAGCTTCCCAGTCCTACGTATGTTAGTAGCATCTTGAAAGATAGAAGCATAAGAACGTGGCTGCTGTGTCTTGGGACTATCAGGATGTCCAGCAAGATCATTAGGGTTAACATCATGTTTAGGAACATTATCTAAAGTAGGATCAAAAACAAGAGGGATGTCATTAGCATTATCAGAAGCAGGCTTAAAGTAAGAACAATCAGGAGGAAATTTTGGAGGACCCGGCATAGGAGGAACACTATTAGCACCACCTTTACCATGAAAATCATGCAAAGGTGAATCGACATGTGATTTCTGACCATCACCACTCAAATCCTTCAAATCTCTATCTTTATCAACAGTAGAAACAACATTATTACTCCAAGAATCAGCCACTTTCTCAAAAGAAGTCATATCATCATAATTGTCTCTGGGTTTATCATCTTCAAGATCAGCATTAGGAGAATCATTTTCAACTTGAATACCAAAAAACTTCTCAGTTTCATCCGGTGGAATAGGTCGTTGTTGTGATCTCGAGCCCTCAACATTAGTGATTTCAGCCAAATGTTCAACTAACATCCTATTCAATACGTCCACTTGATCTTTAGAGAGTCGTCGTTTGTCGCTATCATTAAGCAATTCCATGCCCTCCTTAAGAAAGTCAAATATATGTTCTCTCTCTTCAGACTCTTCACTCTCTTCAGAGGACTGGTCTTGATCAGGAGTATCCGGGGACTCAGAAGTATCAATTGGACCTCCATGCTGGCCAGTCACCAGCCCAGTGGTGGCCGGTGGTGGCAGTACGTTGGTGTGCCCCAACTTAGGGTTTTTTCCAAGGTTTTCAGCCAATAACTTATCCATGGCTGCAACCTTCGACTGATCAGTCAAATTCAGCCCCTCCTCCATCAATTCAGCACTAGATGCATCAATTAGTTGAGTTTGTGAGAGTTCAGGGCCGGTTAGCGGTGCTGCTACAGTGGCTGGCTCCAAATTAGGGTTTTTAGTTAGGGTGTCGGTTGGAGCAGCCCTTGAGTCGATGGAATGAGTGCTGGATAACGAACGATATTCTTGTAGAATTGGGTAATCAACAACAGATTTAGAAGAAGATCGTAAGTTATATGATGCTTCAAGATTATCTTCATTAGATTTATTCCCTAACTTTCCTTTCTTTTTGCGAGAATTAGGCATTGTATGTTACATGGATGTCTAAATTCGTAAGAAGAGTCTGAACGAAGATAGGTTGATTTGTAGGCTTTGAAGAAAACGAAGATTATCTTCGTTCTGCAAGTTTGTAAGGGAAAAAACGAACTTAGCAAAGTACGTTTGCTAAGTTCGTTTACAAGTTCGTTTGCTAAATTCGTTTGATATCTTCGTTGCTAACTTGATATCTTCGTTGCTAACTTCGTTTAGCCATATTCGTTTGCTATCTTCGTTTGATATCTTCGTTGATATCTTCGTTGATCAGCCAATCGCCAATCGCCTTCATATGATTACTAAATAACACGACAGTGACGTTTGGTAATGATCAAAGTGGAAAGACTGAAGGATATGGTGTGCTCAATAACGGACAAGTCGAATTCAAAAGAGTTGCATTTGTGAATGGTTTGAAATACAACCTGATAAGTGTCAGCTAACTTTGTGATGATGGCTACAGAGTTTTGTTCGATATTGCTCAAGGCACCATATTTAACAAGGATTGGAAAGTGGTGATGGTTGCACCAAGAAAAGGAAATATGTACATCATGGATATGGAACCAGCTCCAAAAGAGCAGTGCTTCTATACCAAGGCTGATGAGGACACCAATTGGCTGTGGCATAAAAGATTATCCCATCTTAATTTCAAAAATATTAACAAGTTGTCTCGCAAACAACTGGTTGATGGGATACCTCAAATTTCTTTCAATAAAGAAAATCCATGTCCAGGGTGTGAGATGGGCAAGCAGAAAAGGGCCAGTTTCAAGACAAGGCAAAATTTTAGCATCATTGAACCTCTTCACATGCTTCATATGGATCTTTTTGGTCCAGTGAATGTTCAAACTAGAGCTGGGAAGAAATACACTCTAGTTGTGGTCGATGAATTCACCAGATACTGTTGGGTGGTATTCCTCAGATCCAAAAGTGATGCACCTGCTGAAATCATCTCTCTCGTCAAAAGAATTGAACTCAAGTATACTCGAAAAGTCTGTCAGTTGCGAAGTGATAATGGTACTGAATTTCAAAATAAGGTACTTGAAACATTTTGCAATGACACTGGCATCTCTCAAAACTTCTCATCAGCACACTCTCCAGAGCAGAATGAAGTTGTGGAAAGAAAGAATCGCACTCTGATAGAAGCAGCCAGAAGTATGCTATCTGAATCAGGTCTTCCCACCAGTTTCTGAGCTGAGGTAGTTGCAACTGCTTGTCATACCCAAAACCGGTCAGTCTACATCAAGAGACATAAGAAGACCGCCTATGAAGTACTCAGGAATCGTAAACCAAATATTGGATATTTTCATGTATTTGGTTGTCCAGTTTATATTTTAAACGATTCCAGTCAGCTTGGAAAGTTTGATGCAAAAGCTGATGAAGGTGTATTTTTAGGCTATTCAGATATTCAAAAGACCTTTAGAGTTTATAATTATAGACTCCAAAAGGTTCATGAGACAATTCATGTCACATTCGACGAATCTACTGAAGCAATCAACAAGAGACCAAGCCTTGATATTACTCCAGTCGTTCCAATAAATTTTGGTGAAACTGACCAAGTTCATCAGTCAGTTGCTTCTCCAAAAGATGTTTCCAGTTACAACAAATTGGAACCAATTAAGAAGAAGAGCACCACCAGTGACACTTCATTCTATCCCTCCATCAATTTCAATTTACCACAGGATTTGGTGATTGGATCTGATGTACGTGCCACTCCAATATCAGCACCAGTTCAAACTCCAACTTCTCTAGTTCTTCAAGAAATGCCTTTTAATGAAGAATTTCATGATGCAAATCGTGACCTCATTGACTCTGATGAGGACGTAGAAGTAGTTTGGACAGATCCTCCTCCAGAAGCTGCTGCAACTGAAGAAGATCGCCAGGTGACTTGCACTGATATTGTTTTACACCAGCCTAGTCAATACACTAGATGGGCTCGAGCACATCCAATTGAACAGATTGTGGGAGATCCAAATAGTGGGGTTCAGACTAGAAGAGCCACCAGTGAGCAATGCTTAAACGTCACCTTCTTATCACTGATTGAACCGAAGAAGATTGACGAGGCTATGGCAGACCCAAGCTGGGTTGAAGCTATGCAAGAAGAGCTTGTCCAGTTTGAAAGGAATAATGTGTGGGAACTTGTTCCTTGTCCACCAGGGTTAAAGAAAGAACCCATTGGTACAAGATGGGTCTACCGAAACAAGATCGATGAAGATGGCCATGTTGTAAGAAACAAGGCCAGATTAGTTGCCCAGGGTTATTGTCAAGCAGAAGGCGTTGACTTTGATGAAACTTTTGCTCCAGTTGCAAGACTTGAAGCCATCAGAATATTTTTGGCTTATGCAGCCCATAAGCAGTTTAAAGTTTTCCAGATGGATGTCAAAAGTGTGTTTCTTAATGGAACATTGGAAGAATTTGTGTATGTTAAGCAGACTCCAGGCTTCATCAATGAGAAGCATCCTCACTGGGTCTATAGACTGAACAAAGCTTTGTATGGTCTTAGACAAGCCCCAAGAGCCTGGTATGATACTTTAACTAAACATCTTAAAAATGGCTTTCAAAGAGGTGCAATAGATAATACCTTATTTATCTTGAAAGAAAAAGGTAATATCTTATTGGTACAAATTTATGTTGATAACATTATATTTGGTTCAACTGATGATGCAATGTGTAAAAAGTTTTCTAAAATCATGTCATCTGAGTATGAAATGAGTTTAATGGGAGAATTAACATTTTTCTTAGGTTTTCAGATTAAGCAAACTGAAAATGGAATTTTCATTAACCAAGGAAAATATGTCAGAGATTTGTTAAGAAAATACAAATATGATTCTATCCCATCGAAAAACACACCTATTGCAGCACCATTAAATTTGGACTCTGACCCAACTGGCAAACCAGTGAACATCACTGAATATCGTGGAATGGTTGGTTCACTGATATATTTAACTGCCAGTCGACCAGATATAATGTTCGCAACATGTCTATGTGCCAGGTTTCAGGCTAACCCCAAAGAATCACATTTGCACGCTGTTAAGCGTATCTTTAGATACCTGAAAGGGTGTCCTAATCTTGGTCTTTGGTACCCCAAAGGCTCAGGGTTAGATCTAATGGGTTATTCAGATTCAGATCATGCAGGTTGTAAGATAGATAGAAAATCAACAACTGGTGGTTGTCATTTTCTTGGAGGAAAACTGGTAAGTTGGACCAGCAAGAAGCAGACATCAGTCTCTATGTCCACTGCTGAGGTAGAGTACATTTCTGCGGCCAGATTCTCTGGATCAAGAACCAGTTACTAGATTATGGTCAAAAGTATACAAGGACCCCAATCTTTTGTGACAACACCAGTGCAATTGCTATATCTCACAACCCAGTGATGCACTCCAAAACAAAGCATATTGACATCAGGTATCATTTTATTCATGATCATGTTATGAAAGGAGACATTGAAATTCATTTCATCCCCACTGACAAACAGCTCGCTGATGTTTTTACAAAACCTCTTGATGAGAAAACCTTTAAACATCTCATCAGTGAACTGGGAATGTTAAATCCTTAAAACTGGAGATTTTTGTTATGAACGCGTCAGTGACACTGATAAAGTTCTCCAGTTGAGGAGGTCCAGATAATCTTTGCTCGCCAGGCTATCGAACGCCTTTGTGATACTATCCTGGCACTAATCGATTTCTGGATCATCATTTTAGGGGGAAAGACTCAAAATAATTTTCTGACTAAAATTCGTTTTGTTTGAAAATGGCAACTGGAGAACTCTCCAGTTGGAAACTGGCGCTGGACGAATCCTCCAGTGACCAGGTTCAGTCTTGTCTTAATTTTTCATAACGTTAGAAAATACTTGGTCAATATATGAGACACGTGATGGTACTCGAGTGTTTTAACCCACTTGATATCGTCATCTGACGTGTTAATAGACATTTTGGTAAATGACAACTGTTTTTATTGGGAAAATGAAAATTAGTGGGCGCGTGGGTAAGTTAAGCCGTCGTAGCATTTAATGCTGACACGGTGAATTATGTTTTTGATTCAAAATTCAAACTTATTTTGTAAAAATATCTACAAAATTGATTTTGTTAATAAAATATAATTTTTGGTATTTCATTGGGATCTTGAATTCCTTATAAATACCCTTATTTACTCCGGTCACATTTACTTCCCTTTACATTCTTTTCATTTACTTCCCAATCATCTAAAATTGCTTCCTTTCTCTCTCTGCTTTATAAATCAAGAACCCTAATTCCAAAGTTTCAATTTCATTTTCAAATGGCACCTAAATCATCCCGTTCAAGAGATGTAAATCTCTTATCTGTCCCATATGCTCCTCCACCAGATGTCAAACAGGCATCTGGTGCTCCTGGTAATACTACGCTCATCAAATTAAATCCGAATAATCCGATGGCGAGTTTACAAGGAACCCAAGGGTCCAATACCCTTATTTACTCCGGTCACATTTACTTCCCTTTACATTCTTTTCATTTACTTCCCAATCATCTAAAATTGCTTCCTTTCTCTCTCTGCTTTATAAATCAAGAACCCTAATTCCAAAGTTTCAATTTCATTTTCAAATGGCACCTAAATCATCCCGTTCAAGAGATGTAAATCTCTTATCTGTCCCATATGCTCCTCCACCAGATGTCAAACAGGCATCTGGTGCTCCTGGTAATACTACGCTCATCAAATTAAATCCGAATAATCCGATGGCGAGTTTACAAGGAACCCAAGGGTCCAATACCCTTATTGGGAGAATCCAAAGATTTTTGAAGGATTCTCCAATTGGACCCTCATTCTCCTTAAACCCACGCAAGATGTTTCACGACTACTTGTGTGAGTTTTGGTACACTGCTTCTCTTTCTTCCGATTGTTCTTCCATTACTTTCACATTAAAAGGTGGAACAGTCTGGTGTACCTTATCAGCAGATGTATTGAGGGATGCTTTACACCTTAATTACTGGAGACAAGGAGAGTCTCCTGTTGTCATCTCCCCTAACATTAATTTTCGCCAGGTCCTCCTTGATATGGGACACAAGGAGTGCCTCGAAAAAAGGGTTTTGAAAACTAAAGGTGCGATGACCATGAAGGGCCTTACACCTTCATGGAGGTACTTTTTCATCCACCTTGTGGAAAGTATGGGTGGGAGTTCTGGTGGACTTGACCAGATTAACTCCGCACAGGCAGAGATGGCATACTGCTTGTGGAATGGATTGAGAGTGGATTTTGCTGATATCCTTTACAGAAGCCTGGTTCAAAAACTGAAGGGCACCAGGGGACTATGTATCCCCTTCTCCAGGTTTCTCTCTCTTTGTTTTCTACAAATTCTGGGCAGTGAAGCTTATTCAAGCACAGATTCACTTTACACTGTCCCAGATTTGTTGAGGAATCTTGACTCTCTAGTATCTGAAGCTGGAGAGGTCGAGATTCCAGATAGAATGCGGCTGGCATTCGCAAAAACCGATGCACCAGTCCAAGGTGAGTCGGAAAGAAAACTGGGCGGGCCTCAAAACAATGAGGGACCCACCAGTTCGTCTGCTGGAATTGTGACCATTGCCGAACCTGGGCAACAGTCTAACCCCTCCAGCTCCAGCGTGTCTGTCCCCACAACCATTTACCCTGGAGACCTCCCAACAGGTCTTTCAGGAGTTCCAAAGGCAACAAGAACACGTCGCATTAGGACTTTGTCAGCACTTGCCACTGACAGTAGAAACCTGACCAGCCCTCCAGTTTCCTCCCAACAGGAACCTGGAGAAAGTCAAACGGGACAACCGCAAGCAGCCACCCTCGCATTTTCTGTAGGAGAGGGTGGTGAAGATGAAACTGGGCTACCCCAACCCAGATTAGAGTATGAGTCAGCACAAAGTGTCCACGGCCTATCTTCTGACACTTCTATTGCACGAACTGACGAAGTCTCTGGCCAGTCACTACTGGATACTGAGGTTCCCAACTCTTCGGCTGATGATGTTATGGTTGTGGATAGAGCAACTATAACTGAGGCAACCCCAGTGACCTCTATCCCTGGTGAAGATACCTCGGTATCTGATCCTCCAACAGATGCAACCTTCCAGGAAACTGGAGAAGGTTATCTGGAGACTGACCCATCTGGTCAGCCCTCAGTTACATTCATGGATCTGGACATGAATGTTAATGACGAGGAAATCCTTATTGAGTCTTCGGATTCAGAAGGTACTGCTTCAGACTTGGAGATTTTTTAGTCTTCTGTACAAGATCAAAACCCTTCATCTCAAGTCTCGCTTCCAGATGCTTCAATTTCAGTTTTACCATCCCTAATAAATGAGCCTACTGAAATACCATTCCCCACATATAACTATATGTCTGGAAACAGACGTATGGCACCATCACCATCTGGGCAGTTCTCACTCCTTCGAGAAATGCCACCCCCACCGCCGCCGTTGTTCACACCTGAGCATTCTCAGCATGAACAACACATTGTTACTTCAGTCCCTTCTTCTTCTACCACTCCAATTATTACTTCTTCAACTGCTGCGATGTCAACTGGGGAGGCTTCTCTCAATTTGCCTCCTCCAGTTGCTCCAGTGGAAACTGCTGCAGGTCCAGTGACACCTTCCCCTCCGTCACTGGACAGTCAAGTTGTGTCTGTTCAAGCCGATATCCAAAACCTTCTTACCAGGGTGGAGGATATTTTCAAAAGACACTTGACAAAAACACTAAGTCTTTCTCCAGATACCACAAGGACCATCTGACCAATATTAAAGTGGTTGATCTAGGATTAACAAGTTCTCATCAAATGAAGACTTGGTGTTAAAGAAGCTCAATGAGTTGGTCGGAGGCTGCAACAATCTGGCAACTTCTCTAAAGGAAGCCTTCGACTTCACTCAGTCCAATGTCACAACCTCAATCTCAAATCTGCTGGGTAACACTGTTAGAAGATCAGAAATTGATTTGAAGGAGATTGAAAAACAGGTGAAAGAGTTAGTTGAAAAGCCTGGGTTGAATGTGACTGAGCTTGGGCAGCAGTTGATGATTTCAGTTGGTCAGAAGATCGATGATACGCTGGGTGCAAGGGAAACACAATTGATAGAAAAGGTGATGTTTGAGATCACCAAGTTGGCCACTCCTCAGGTTGATCTGGCCCCACTCACTAATGAGATCAACCAGTTGAGAGGCAACATTGATAATTTGAGCACCCAGGTATCTAATCATACTCAGTCTATTGAAAATCTGACAACTGAAGTGAATAATTTGAAACAAAAGGATGAAGAAGTTAAGGAAAAGGTGGTTTCGGGTCTTAGTGAAGATTCTAAAATCTTGGAAGAACTAAAAACTGGTCAGCAACAAGTTACTGCAAATGTTCTGACCCAGTCAAAGGAGACCAACCATCTTTGGAGGTCTTTCAGAATGATGTGTGGAATTTTCAAAGAGTGCAAGGACTTACAAACATGGCAGCCTCTTGACCGGTTGCCATCTCACCCCTCAGAATGGGAAGCTATAAGGGCAGGTCTAGATGCTGCCAAGGGGGAAAGAAGTGCAGTTTGCACCTGAAAGAACTCCAACTGAAAGTCAATCTGGTGGTAATGTGATTGTGGCTACCAGTACTGAAACTGGTGAGCAAAGGTTAGAGAATGTGGATGTGATGAATAGGGGGAATATTGATAAGGGTAAAGGTTTAGCATCTGATGTAGCCCAGCCGGCCACTGATGTACCAATGTTGGAAACTGGCAATAATGATGTACTTCCTTCAGTTTCTGAAAGTGATAGCAAACGTCTGGCAAGGCTTGGTGATCAAATCAAAGAAAGAAAGAAAATGAAACAAGCCAACCAAGTTGAAGCCAGACAACATCTGGCCAAGATTAAATTGCTTGATATTAGTGATGCTCACTTGTTAGGAATCACTAAGGAGGAGTATGCTAGAGTGAAAGATGATGCCAGGATAGTGGGTATGTTAAAAGAAATGCTTGACATTGAACTGGACAGGCACTATCCTGATGATGAAGCTGAGCATGATGCCAGAAATTTAAATATATCAGTGGAGAAGGCAAAGGAAAACAGGGCCAGTGGGATTCAGAAAAGAATCGAAAATGTTAGAAAGGTTGTGAAAAGGGTATTGAATCCACCAAGAAGGATCCCTCAACCAAGAAAACCACTGCATAGAGATGCTGACCTTAGAACTTTTGTTGAACCAACTGGCGATGTATCAAATGATGACATCAAGAATGCTGTGCTGGCTGCTGGAGCTGGGAGTATTAAAATATCAAATGAATCTGAAGCAAGAGAATACTACTCCCAGATCATGGCAACCAGAAGACACAGTGGGGCAATTAATGGTGTTCATGTAACAATTAAGCCAGGCACCAAGTACTTTCATGTTGAAGTCAGTTATGCCAGAGGGCCACTGGTTAGAACTGACAATCCTGGTGCAATGCAATATGGGTTCTCAGAATGGGTTGAAATGGTGAACTTTTTGGAGGCTAAGGCACAAAAGAATAGGTTTGAGAAAGCTTGGGTTAACTTCTTGAAGGGCAAGATTCAACACAAAGAAAATCTGGAGCTTAAGTTGAATATTGATCCTGAAGACTCTCAGCCTATCTCTTCAGTGTCAAAAAGAAGGAGAACTGGCGAAGGGCCATCTGATTAAGTTCTCTTTTCAGTTTATCTGCTTGTAATTTTGTTTACATTCTGTAACTTATGTATATTTCATTTCCTTGTATAAATGAAGTTACCAGTTTGTAACCACAAGATATATAATAGATTAGATCTAACAAATTTAAAAGAAAAACCCAAGGCATTTATTGATCAATAAAAATGCCTTGGAAAACTTAGATACATTTAATCGAACAAGTCTCTCCAGTTCACACTTGTATAGATACAAGAACTGAAAAAGACTTGGCAATATTTCAGGACAAATAGGGGGAATTTGTTAGGACCAGTTTTAGTGAAACTGGCCAGTCTCCAGTTGCACCTGGAGACCCAGAAGATTTGTCCAGAAATATATTGAAGTCCAGTTGCATCGTACAGTTAACGCAACTGAAGACTTCCTCCAGTTGAGAACTGACCAGTTGAATAATCATTCCAGTTGAAGTCGAAGACAACAAGTGGAAGATAGAGAATGAAATGGCAGCGAAGCCCAGTTGACATTCTAGTCAGTTACAAACTGAAGACCATCAGTGGAAAGCTGTTACAAAGCTTTACACTGATTACGAGGAATTGACTTTTATGCTTTATGTGCTATTACCCGGATAATAAGATTTATCTTATTATTTAAGTACAAAAAGGTACATAAAGCTGGTTGAGTAAAGTTGCTTTATACTGCAACTTTACACTGCATTTTAAGGAATTAAATGTTATTCCTTAAATGATCTCAACCATATTTGTACGGCCAAAGTTAACATCCCAATGTTAACTTTGCCTATAAATACAAGTCATTGCACAACCAAGAATAACACACAGAACACATACTTTGCAAACCGCAATATTCTTGGTGAACTTGTGCAATCTTCTCTCAATCGTAAAAAGGAACATTTCACAACTTTAAGTGTTTCGATTGTTTAGAGAAATTCCAAGTGTAGATCAATTGTAGTTCATAGGTTGTTAGGATATTTACATACTTTGTATTATCTTGGTTCCGCAACAACCTTGTAATTTATTTAAAGTTAATAAATAAATTACACTTGAAAATTACATATTGTCTCACCAATTTACTTTACAAGTATTTTATATTATTGCATTGTTCTTTACTTATTGTCACTTAAATAAGTAATCTATCTAGAACTTGGTATATACTCACTGTAACTGGTCGTCTCCAGTTCAGCGCTTATATTGCAAAGTAACTCCACCATCGACATAGAGGTGTCTTCAGGTAGTACCATCTATTGAGTTGGGACTTACACGTACAGTTAGCGTCAGACTTCTGAGGACTATCGTATTATTAGTCCTAATTGTACTAGACTGTCCAAATGTTATTATTGTATTAAGTGGGCCCATTTCCAATTGAGTATAGTTTGTATCCGTGTATTGGGGTCCACATCTGAACGATTATACTTGTAATAAACTTGTATTTGGATTAATGGATGTAATCTCTATTTACCTTTTGATTAGTACGCAATTATTTGTTAACCTTGTATTTCCGATACAACGGGGTGTGACAATGATACTAGACAATGCAAAAGAGTTTACACCTATATGTAGTGAAAAGTTAGGTTGAAAACTCAAAAATTGCATGAACCTTTTTAGACATTTTTAAATCAAACTCAACCATTTAATATTCTTTACATGGTGATTTTTTTTGAGTTATTTATGTTCAATTTTGGATTTTATAATCATTTGAAGATATTGATCTTCATCTGCCATAGAATTATGTGAAGACATGGATTTATGAGAATACGTGCATGAATAGTGCTATGCAAGTCGAGCATATGCATGCAAGTATTTTGTAAATAAATGTTTCATGAGAATAGTTTATGTGATTAAGTGTACATAGAGATAGTAAATGAACATGTGTAAACAATTATATAGTAAATGATAAATGATTTTATAAATGTAACTATGTACATGAATAATATTATAAGCATATGTATGTAAATAGGTTTCTAAGAGTTCATGTAATTTTTGAGGTTCTTAAATTAACTTTTCATTATATATATTAAGAATTAGACAATTGTTCTATGTGTAATTTACGACCGAACTAGATTCATATTGTAAAAACATGTATTACGAGGTAAAAATGAGTAAATGGAATGAGTAATTGTTTGGACTTTCGAAAAAATTTGAGTTTTTAAACTGTTATGTTAGCGGCATAACTTGTATCCTCATGGTAGTTTTCTGAAAATTCTCCCAGTATATTTTCTTGAACTTTTGAAACATTTGGAATACCTCGCATTAAACAGCCTTAGAGATAAAAAAATAATTTAAAGGTGAATTTCGCTGGAAACTTCGTGTCGTGATTCGACAGCGGGAGTTCTAGCATACGTTGTCTTAACCGAGTCTGCGCTAGAGAGCTCCCTCGAAGTAGAAAAGTCAATTTCAAATACCCGATGGGGGAAAACCCCCTACTAATCCGCTCAAAGCCACGACGATTAATTGGGGTAAACCCTGTCCCCTCAGACTTGAATCTGAGTATACCTAAGCCAAACCTTCATAAAAAGGACTTCCTATGAATGATACTAAGGCGTAAACATAAAAGAGTTTAAAATTTTTTGGGTAGAAGGATTTGAACCCGTTATTTTTTATTTGAATTCAAGGGAAGGGTAAACATAACAAAGTTTAAAATCTTCCGAAGAAAATCTTCTTGCTATCCATATTCTCCCAAAAATCGTCCAAAAAATACGAAAAAAGATACGTTGTTCCCCAAAAACAAAAATGTCTCGCATTTGAATTCAATAAACTCCTGGTATACATACGAAATATAATTTCATTTTAGTCAAGCAAATATAGCAACACCACTCATGTTATTTAAATATGTTCTTGAGTAATTCTATCTTACTCACCAACATAAAAACTATTTTAAAGTTAATTAACGATATAAATTCCAATAAACATATATTGATGCCTTAAACACGCACTAAATAAATGATAAAATACAATATTGACATTTTTATGGAATACTAGCTTGTATCCAACAAGAGAAGTTAATTCAAAGGTATGCTGCATAGCTAGCAATTAATCTTGATCCAATAAGAAGACGACAATAAACAAAGTAGACAAGATTATACATCTAGTTAAATATTAATTATTTGATAGAATTAAAGAATTGATAAGATATTAAAATTAGGGAAGCCGGCTAATGGTGTAACACCCCAAGCCAAGGCTCAGAATGTCACGGAAATCATACAGCACCAGGTGGAATTACAATAGAACAACTAAATGCAATTTAAGATTCAGTGAATCCAAAACACAATGAAAACAAGTAACAATATACAACAGGAGCAAATAGTCATCAAAGTTTACATAATAACATCCAAAGATGGCGAACAAATCCTAAGTATAATGCAAAAGACAGGCCAATGAATCCTTGATCCATGAGGTCCATAGTCCGGGTTTACAGCAAGCCAAGCAACTAAACTCCACGCCCTGGGAGAACCTGATTACCTGAAAAGTGTACTAAGCATAGTCAACACAAGGTTGGTGAGTTCGTAGTAATGGTTCGTAACGAACCAACATCAACAATCACAATATAAACCAACTATACGTACATATACTTCAGAGGATTCTACTTTCTTCAAGTCCCAGATGCTTATGTATAGGGTCACCCGCAGCCTTCCCACCACATCTAAAACCCAATGAAGGCATAACCGACTTCCATGTATGTACGTCTATCCTAATGTATAAGTAACACTTAACGAAAACACAATCCAAGTCAAACAACGAAAAGACACGTCACATCAATCCAACAATCATGTCAAACAATCAATACATCAATAGATACAAGTAAACACGCCAGGTTTACACTTTTCAGCCCGAATCCCAAGCGGGTAGGGAGATACGAAACTCACCTTGATCGGCAAAGAAGTTAGTAAAAGATTACAAACGAGTAATAGGGTCCACACCTCCACAACCTATAATTATACATCAATATACTGGAATGTCAATTATACAACCTCAACAATTAGAAAATCGACACACATAAATCACAGTGACTATCCACTGCGCCGCAGTGGAGCAGAACTAGGCCCACTGCGCCGCAGTGGCTAAACTGGACGAGGACCAGAAACAATGCACTGCGCCGCAGTGGCTAAACTGGCCCAGAACCAGTAGAAAAGCACTGCGCCGCAGTGAGCAAACTGGCCAGAACCAGTAAATGCACTGCGCCGCAGTGGCTAAACTGAGAACCATAAGCACTGCGCCGCAGTGGCTAAACAGCAGAACTATGCCCACTACGCCGCAGTGGCTAAACTGGACGAGGACCAGAAACAATGCACTGCGCCGCAGTAGGCAAGAACTATGCCCACTGCGCCGCAGTGGCTAAACTGGCCCAGAACCAGTAGAAAATGCACTGCGCCGCAGTGGGCAAGAACTAAGCCCACTGCGCCGCAGTGGCTAAACTGGACGAGGACCAGAAACAATGCACTGCGCCGCAGTGGCTAAACTGGACGAGGACCAGAAACAATGCACTGCGCCGCAGTGGCTAAACTGGCCCAGAACCAGTAGAAAAGCACTGCGCCGCAGTGAGCAAATAGAACCATAAGCACTGCGCCGCAGTGGCAAACTGGCAGAACTAGTGCCCACTGCGCCGCAGTGGCTAAACTGGACCAGGACCAGAAACAATGCACTGCGCCGCAGTGAGCAAAGGTGAGCTCACTGCGCCGCAGTGACTAAACTGGCCCAGAACCAGTACAAAAGCACTGCGCCGCAGTGAGCAAAGGTAGGCCCACTGCGCCGCAGTGGCTAAACTGGACGAGGACCAGAAACAATGCACTGCGCCGCAGTGGCTAAACTGGCCCAGAACCAGTAGAAAAGCACTGCGCCGCAGTGGCTAAACTGGACGAGGACCAGAAACAATGCACTGCGCCGCAGTGGGCAAGAACTAAGCCCACTGCGCCGCAGTGGCTAAACTGGACGAGGACCAGAAACAATGCACTGCGCCGCAGTGAGCAAAGGTGAGCGCACTGCGCCGCAGTGAGCAAAGGTGAGCTCACTGCGCCGCAGTGACCACCTTCTGCAGCCAGCACCAGCAGCTTCAACAAGAAACACGAACCCAAAACCCCCAAAATCGACCCAAACCAACCCAAATCGATTTGTAAAGACTTTTAACCTGCTTTGAAGCATAACTAAACATCAATGACCATAAATACACATAACCCAACCCACAAATTTAACCAAAACATCACAATCACTCAAGAATCAATCAAACCCTAACCCTAAACCTAATTTCCATTTTTACCATAAACATGTCTTGAAATCCCTTAAAAACGACTAGAAACATTAGAACAAGTATAAATAGAAGTAAATGGGATGAATTTGACTTACCAAAACGTCTCCTTGAGCTAGAACCCGAAATTAGGTCAAATGGATAAAATGGTAAGAACTTGACTTGATTCTTCGATATGAAGCAAACGAGGTTAAGATGGCTAAGATTCTTGTGTTATAATCGACCCACTACTAGTTTGATGCAAGAAATGGGGTGAAGATTTAAGTGGTTCTTTTGCTTAGTTCTAGAGAGAAAGAGAGAAAGAGAATAGAGATAGATAGATAGAATGAGAAGGAAAGAAAGGATAAGGGGGGGGGGGAAATGGGTCATTGGGGCTGGTGGGTCATGGACTACCCACGGGCCGACCCGTTTCTCCCACAAGCCATATAAACAATCATTTACACTACTAAACGCCAAACGACATATAAACGACTCGACTAACATACCACTTAGTCATAAAATCGTAAATGGGCCCAAATTACTTCATTCAATAAGTTTGTTAGTCAAATTACACAAAAGTCAACGGGTCAAAATTCGCGGATGTTACAAATGGTATTCGTATGTATAACCAACTAACATGTAGAGACAGATGGAAAGATATAGGCGCCCGTTTTCTTTGCTGACCTCTACTTAATTATTGTATCAAGAAGATATTAGCGTCGTATAGCATTTTTACATGAATAAAAAATTTAAAGAGTTGGGGGCAAGTGTCTAATAATCTTTGAATTGAGATTTTTTAAAGTTGGAATCCTTCAATAACAAGAGAATTTGCTCCGGTCCTAACAATACCACAATCTTATCCCATTTTTACTGTCACATCATCGTTACATTAATTTTTCCTCCCAGAACACCCTCTAAACACTTCCCTAACCAACAATGACATTTTCTCTATTCACTTTCAAATATTTTATTTTTAGAGAAATGCTAAATACACAAACCAATTACAAACAAACATCTACAAACTGATTTGGATAACTAAATGGACCAATCACATGCAAAATTATTTATTTTTTCACCATTCTCTCTCTTCATGTTATTGGTCACACATGAGTTTGTACAAATGTGTTTGTAATTAGTTTGTCATTATAGCATTACTCTTATTTTTATTCACACACACAATTGCCCCATTGGATCCACACTCACCTCATTCTCTTTGTTCTCCACATGCCGAGCCTTCCAAATTGGGGCCAAAATATAAGCCGCGCCAATGGCATTCTCAACGCCACGGCAGAATAGGGCCAGAACGAGCTCTGTTGGCATATCGTAGGCCTCATAGCTTCATACGATAATCAACGGAATCGATTAATGGGCATTGTCATTGTTTATGGCTAGTATTAGGCCCTATACATATATATTAGAAAATATGTGTTGTACATGTGAATAAATATATCAGTACTATATGGTTTGAATGCAAGTTATTATAATTAGACAAGTACAACTATTAATTTCATTCAATTTAAATGGTAAAATATCTGTGGATTATTGAAACTAAGTAATGATATATCTTCTTTTAGGTTATATGAAATCGATGTCTTTTATAGAGCATGAAAGCCAATCCGGGTAATGATGTAAATAGAACTTATTGTCTGATGGAAATGTAATGTAATCATGGTCTGAATGACAATGTCGGTAACTAACGCTTAACAAAAGGTTGGGGTGGTTGCTTGGAAGGTGGAAGTAGTTGGTCGAAGGATGGATGTTGTCGGCATGGACGAAGGTTTTTTGAGGAGGGGCTTATGTTGTTTTTCTTTTAAAATATAATTTTTGAATGAATAATTTTAAGTTCGGTGATATTTGAGTTTTGGCTCCATATTTAATTTTCTTGATGTTATTTTTAGGTCTTGTGATATTCTACAATCATAGGTGGCTCAACAGTACTATGGGACTAGGCGATCGCTTTAGGCCCCAAAAATGTAAGGCCTCACTATTTTGTATACTAGACTTAATGTTTGGATTTTGGACGAAGTACCATTACATAATTTGCATTGCAGTAACACTCTTATTGGTTTTTACATCAATATCTGCACCTTTTCATTAGTAGTAGTTCCATAACATAAGGCGAGTTACCTCTTTTTCGTTTACTTTAATTTATATGCTAATGAACTAGGCCTCAAAAACTGACCTCGTTTAAGGCCTTCAAAAATCTTAAAGCACCACTGACAGTCATAATTTTCATTTCAAACGTCATCACTGGTTGGCGTTAAGTATGAATGTTTAATTAGACTGGATATACGAAACTCGATATTTGGATAAATGACAAGAAAATGGAAATAAGAGTTATAAGGTAATGTTAGATACATGATAATGGTAATGAACGTTGAATTGAAAAGAACCGATAGATCGGAATTGGAAAAATGTGGTACCTGTTAAATTTGGAATCAATTAGCCTACAACTATTGCTCATTTTAGGTTGTGATAAAAAAAAAATCACAATAAATATTTGTGTAGTTACTTATAATAATTCTCGCAAATCGTTGTAGCCAATGATGACTAGTCCAACCCGTCAGAGGCATTCCAGGTTTTACCCATGGTCTTGAGTTCGATCCTTAGGTATGGCAAGTCTTGGAGTTTTTTCCTCCGAATACTTGTAACGGCCCATGGTCAACATCTCGTTGTCTAGGGTACGTGCAAGGCTTCACCATTATACGGTGAGATTTCTCTGATGTCGCATACCGACTGAATGTTCGAAAAAAAAATCGTTTATGTAGATTGTTATTTTTTTTGCCAATGGGGTTGGTGGCCCATTGGTAAGGTCTTTGACCTTGGGATGATCCACCTGGGTTCGAGTCCCACTTCCCATATTTGTGGGGTAGATTAATAGGGGTTTTTCGAGAGTCCTGGTTTCCAGCATACGTGTAATTTAAGAGTAGGAGTAGGATAAACTGCCGTTCCAAAAAAAAAAAAAAAGATTGTTATTTTTCAAGAATAACACATGTATCTCTTTACTTCACAAATTATCATTGGATTTTCATATTGTATCAATGCTTGTCCATCTATCTAATTTCGTTGGTTGCACAAGTTTATTCACCAAATACTTTCATAAACTTCTTATTCACTAAAATTTATATTTTTGGATCTTAATCACGCTGGTTTATTAGGTATAATGTTTGTGTATACATATTTATATATTTTATGACAAAAGTAAATTAGAAAAAGAAGAAGAAGTTGTAGTTTCGGTTGGAACAATATTAATTGAAGAGGTAGAACACAAAAAGTTAATAATGTTGTTGTGATACGCGGTTGGAACGTCGTAAAGTCCGAAAATCTTGTATGCTAACTATGAAGCTCAGGACCCTGCCACGTGTCCTTATATCCAACTCCTTGTTCCCTAACTTATATTTATAGACCAACAGAACTAGTTACAATCCAAATACCCCCTTTACTATTACTACAACCTTTTTGTAATAGACTAATGATTAAAAATTTTAAGAAAATGTTAAATGAAACTTTCAAAATACTTAACGTGTAAAATAAAATTATACTTTTTTATATTAAAAACGCACTTTTAAAAATTTATGATAATTATACAATTATTTAATATATCTTAACAAAAGCAAAACCTATAATTTTAATCGGTATACTTACAAGTCTTTATTTTTATTAAAGGGAAATCTTGAATTTTCTATCAACTATTTGTCATGTAATTAACCCATCGATCCAACTTAAGTTGTAAGTAAATCTTCGATTTTTTAAAACTCTTTAATGACGAGTTAGCTATTAAATAGGTGGAAAATTTATAATGATAATAAAAAGAAGCGGCATACGAACCTTATACTCATGCTACTAAAATTATAACTTGTAAACTTTTTATAAATATCATGGAAGGACCAAAAATTTAAGCATGTTAGGGGCAAGGGTGTAGTGCCACAAATTGGCTCTTTGGCAAGTTTTTGGCAAGTTTGTAACCTATAGGAGAATGCCATGTGTACATGCCGATTTTTTGCCAATTCTTGCCAATTCCTTGCCAAATTGTATGGTGTAGTGCCATTTTTTTGTCAATTCTTGCCAAACAAAATATTACCAAATACACCCTAAAGTTTCATTAAAGTTAAAAAACACAATACAAATACAAATTAAAAACATTACAACTAGGAATAAAAAAACAATACAACTAGAAAATAAATAACAAACTAATACAACCCGTCATGAGGCCACCCGTATTTGTCGGTGATGTCGCGTTTGCGTTGCAAAACTATGCTACGCACGGGATCGACCAAATGATCGTGAGGTTGCGAAAAGATATGGATGTCTTGATCCATCGTCTTTTGTCGTTGCCATTCGAGTTGGGATTGTAGCAAATCCCGCGCAAGCTTCTCACGTTCTTCAAGGGCGGCTATAAGTTCCTGGCGGATCGTGATTATGAGATCTATACGTCTTTTACATGTGCGGAATCCATGTAAATACGTTGATAATGAAGCAGCAAAATACACACATGATACAACAAGAATTGAGATAATGACGAAAGTAATTCTCTATTGTTACTAGTCATAAGATTACAAAGATATAATCCGTATGACTACATCACTATGTTTACGGATTACAAACATAGTGACGACTTAATTAAGAATTACATGATAGTGGCGGAGTAACAAGGCATAGATCTCTACCTTGCTATCCTTGGACGATACAATAGCTATTGCTAGGCCAATTCTGCCTAACCTCGTCAAACTCAAACCTAAGACCTTTACATGTATTTATAATGACATTACACAAACCCTAATGTTACACATCAAAGACGGGCTGGGCTTCACAATTCGTGGGCTTGCAACACTTACAACCTCGCATTTACATATCTAGGTCGTATTTTGCATGTTGATTACGACCCCGCAAATCCTTGAGGTCGTATTTCAGCCCTAACAGAATTCATATAACAACGACCATAAATTGTGCACCAAAACATGCACTTACAGCGGCCATCCTCATTTGCCGATTGACCCTCTTTTCTTCTTTGTGTGCCATACTCACCTCCTTATACTCTTCAACGGAATCAAGCAAAACTTCTTTGTTTTTGCCCGAACTCGCTCCCTTACTACGTGTTTTGCGAGAAAACGATGGCATCGAGTTCTCATTCAAATCGGGAACTCGAGTGTAGTGGCTCGACTCATCGGTTCGAACCCTTTTCTCACTCCCGCTAGTATCTTCGGTGCGAGGAGTGCCGACCGTAGGAGTAGTAGGCTCGGTCGAAGTACCACCAAAACCACTCGCCGGTGGAACATACGAGAACTTATCATGTTCCTTCACAACTTTCCAAGCTTTAAGATGTTTGAATCCCTTGTTCTTGTGTCGTCTCGACCACTCTTCCAAACTTTGTGTCAAGATATAGGCCTCATCGGCACCGCTAGCCCATTGATGTTTCTATAAACACATAAAAACAACATATATATTATATATAAATAAAACAACATATATATATATATAAACGTAAAACAATATATATATATAAACGAAAACAATATGTATATATATATATATATATATATATATAAGAAGGAAAATTAACCATCGTATTGTAGATGCCGGTAAACTCGTTCAATATCGGTTGCATTTTCTTCCACTTTGTGTTGACTTGATGGTACGTTCGTTGATGATTTTTTTGTTGCTTATTGTAGTGTTCATGAATCCTATTCCAAAAGGATTCGTATCTTTGTTGATCGGCGGTGGCGGGATCCGTAGAGATATGAAAATAAGATCGGGCCAACAATTCTTCATCATCGCCACTCCAAGCGATCGGGGGTGTTCTTGTGGTTGTGGTGGTTTTTTTCGCCTTCCCACGACCGGGTGGAGGTGGCGCCTCCACCTCCTCGCTAGAGGTGTCTCGCACATCGTCATATGCCTCGTCGGGTTGCACTTGGTCGTCATCATCATCAAGAAACGTGATCGTGGGTTCGGTATTAGGAAGTTGAAAGTGGCCCGTGTCGACTTCCACGGGGAAATCCGAGGTCAACAATTGAGAGATGTCGTCAATGACGTTTTGACTTGATGAACCGCCGAAATCGTATTGTGGTTCGACGATTTTTGGTCTGCGAAATGGGAGTTGATTTCTTGGTGCTCGGTATTTTTTGGATGTTTTTTTGTTAGTAGGAATCATTTTGAAGAATATATATGAAAGAGATAAGTAAGAAATATATTAGAGAAGATGTGAGTATTTTTTAGAAGTGAGAAGAAATGAAAAATTAAAAGGTATATATAGTTAATAAGGAGAGGGGTAAATTTTGTAAAATTTTTAAATATTCAAACGGTCATTTGGCTAAAAACAAAAAAAAACGGTCAAAAAGACGCTCCCAACGTTTACTAACATCGGCCAAAACTAGCCGATCCAACTTGCCGATTGACTTGCCAAAACTTGCCGATGCAAATGCTATAATCTTGCCAAAGAGCCGATGCTAGCCGATCCAACTTGCCGATAAAATAAGGCGACTACACTCTTGCCCTTTATCGTATGTAGGAAATGCAAAAGTAAAGATAAACTTTTCACCCTTGCTTTCCAAAATCAAGCTGACAAGTCACATGATCACAGTAATCTATTTAGATTTTTTAAACCTTCCCATGAGAAAAACAAAAAGTTTGGTCTCTTATCTGAAAAGAGAAAACAAATTAAAAACCTTATCCAAAACCATATTTAATCATTTTCACAATAGAAAACAGACTAGATATTTCATTATTACATAATTTAATATTCCATTTACACTTATCCTACAGGCTACACAACCAAACCTTTCACACTCATAGTATTGTACAACCATACATACACAACATACAAGCTATTTAACAAAAAGGAAATGATTAATTCTCTTAATTTATTAGCTTAAAAATCCTCCTAATTTATTGGACGGTGACATGTGAAAATTTAAGGGGTGAGATTAGGAAAGAGATTAAGTGGAATCCACTTGTCACATTCATAAGGTTTTAAGAGGATTTTTAAGCTAATATTTAAGAGGATTTATCATTTTCCGGTTAAAATCATTTAATAATCTTTTCTTATCCAATGATAATGATAACATATAAATAACATTATAATTACCAAAGAAATTTCCACTGACCAAATGCAATTTGTATATAACAAGCTCCATAAAGCTCAGAAAGTCATAACAGTTTTGTCTCCCTTCTTTCTCTTTTTCTCCCCTAAGGTTATTGTCTTCCAGGTTCTCTCCTGGGATTCAAAGTGTCCAAAAATATAATCTCTATCAAAAACGTTCATCTAGTTATATATCAAACCTCAACAATTACCATGTGAGTTTTTTACTTTGTTTAGTTGTTTCATGTCTAGTGATCTCAATGTTCCAATTTCCATAAACTTTTCATTTTTAATATACATACCTATAAACATATAGATATTTTTGTTAACTATCTATATATATAAGGTTGATAAGTTTAGTGACTATTTTAGTGCCTGTTTAAATTAAATGGTGTCACGATCATATTCAAACTTATTAGATCTTGTCCCCGGGGAATTACCTTCACCGAAATTTACCCGTAGTATGACCCGTCAGTTCCCTCGGATCATGACTGTATCTGGTGTAGATGATAGCGAGTCAACCGAGTCGTCATCGTTACTGTCACCGTCGCCATCAACGCAAAATGACCGTTTGATAATAGTCGCTAACCAGTTACCTATTCGTTGTCATAAAAAAACCGATGGCTCGAGAGGCTGGACTTTTAGTTTAGATGAGAATTCACTTCTTTTACAACTTAAAGATGGTTTAGGACATGATAATAGTGAAGAAAATATTGATGTTATATATGTTGGTTGTATTAAAGAAGATATACATCCAAATGATCAAGATGAAGTATCACAAATACTTTTCGAAAATTTTAAATGTGTCCCAACTTTTTTTCCACCTGGGTTATATACAAGGTTTTATCATGGTTTTTGTAAGCAACAATTATGGCCTTTGTTTCATTATATGTTGCCATTATCGCCTGATTTAGGAGGTCGGTTTAAGCGGTCTTTATGGCAAGCTTATGTGTCTGTAAACAAGATTTTTGCTGATAGAATTATGGAGGTGATTAATCCAGAAGATGATTTTGTTTGGATACATGATTATCATCTGATGGTTTTACCGACTTTTTTAAGGAAACGGTTTAATCGGGTTAAACTTGGGTTTTTCTTGCATAGTCCGTTTCCTTCATCCGAAATTTACAAGACTTTACCTGTTAGAGAGGAGATTCTTAGAGCCCTTTTGAATTCGGATTTGATTGGGTTCCATACGTTTGACTACGCCCGTCATTTTCTATCTTGTTGTAGTCGAATGTTAGGGATTTCATATGAGTCGAAAAGGGGTTATATAAATTTGGAGTATTATGGGCGAACGGTTAGTATTAAGATTCTCCCAGTTGGGATTCATTTGAGGCAACTTCAATCTGTCTTGAGCATGCCGGAAACAGAATCAAAAGTGTCCGACCTCATTAAGCAGTTTAAAGATAAGGGGAAAACAATGTTGTTAGGGGTTGACGATATGGACATATTTAAAGGAATTAGTTTGAAGTTATTAGCCATGGAACAGCTTCTGATTCAGCATCCTGAGTGGCAAGGAAAGATAGTTTTAGTACAGATAGCGAATCCTGCTAGGGGAACCGGAAATGATGTCAAGGAGGTGAAGGCTGAGACGTATTCAACTGTCAAACGAATCAACGAGACTTTTGGGAAGCCCGGGTACCAGCCTGTTATCTTGATTGACGAACCCCTTAAGTTTTATGAACGGGTCGCATATTATGTTGTTGCAGAGTGCTGTTTGGTGACGGCTGTTAGAGACGGGATGAATCTTATACCTTATGAATACATTATAAGTCGCCAAGGAAACGATAGGCTTGATAAGGTCTTAGGTTTGAAGCCATCTGCGTTAAAGAAGAGCATGTTAGTTGTTTCTGAGTTCATTGGGTGCTCCCCGTCTTTGAGTGGAGCCATACGGGTCAACCCATGGAATATTGATTCGGTTGCAGATGCAATGGACTGTGCCTTGGAACTGAGTGAGCCCGAGAAGCAATTGAGACACGAGAAGCATTATAGGTATGTTAGTACTCATGATGTCGGGTACTGGGCTCGTAGCTTTCTGCAAGATTTGGAGAGGACTTGTAAGGACCATGTGGGAAAAAGATGTTGGGGGATAGGATTCGGGTTGAGTTTCAGAGTTGTTTCTTTAGATCCAAACTTTAAGAAGCTATCGTTGGAGCATATAGTTTCGGCTTATAAACAAACTACAAAAAGGGTAATTCTTTTAGATTATGATGGTACACTAATGCCTCAGTCTTCCATTGATAAAAGCCCAAGTTCTAAAACAATAGAAATGCTCAACACTTTGTGTAAGGACAAGAACAATATGGTTTTTGTTGTGAGTGCAAAGAGCCGAGCCACACTAGGTGAATGGTTTGCTTCTTGTGAGAAACTTGGGCTCGCCGCAGAGCACGGCTGTTTTTTAAGGTACGTGACTACTTATACCTTTAGTTTCACTAGGGGTACATTCATCAGGTGAATTCCGTATAATTTTGTTGGTCTTTTCAGGTTGAGCCGAGATGAGGAATGGGAGACGTGTGTACAAGTTGATGACTTGGGATGGAAGCAAAATGCTCATCCGGTTATGACACTTTACACAGAGACAACCGATGGATCAATGATTGAAATGAAAGATACAGCAATGGTGTGGTGTTATGAAGATGCAGATCCTGATTTTGGATCTTGTCAGGCTAAAGAGCTACTCGATCATCTTGAGAGTGTGCTTGCTAATGAACCAGTTACAGTGAAAAGAGGGCAGAGTAGCGTCGAGATTAAACCACAGGTATACTTATCTAAACGAGTAGATACAAAGCTGAATCTTGTTGAGTGTTGACTATATAAGAGCCAATTTTATGGTTTATTTCAGGGTGTAAGCAAGGGACTGGTTGCAAAGAGACTGCTCGCCACAATGCAAGAAAGAGGAATGACTCCAGATTTTGTGCTGTGTATAGGAGACGATCGATCAGATGAAGATATGTTTGAGGTGATTGCTGGTTCGGTAGCTTCCAACAACTGCATTGCACCAAATGCAGAAGTTTTTGCATGCACAGTGGGAAACAAACCAAGCAAGGCCACGTATTACCTCGACGACACTGTGGAGATTGCTAGAATGATGCAGGGATTGGCTTCTGTGTCTGAACAATCTGTCAACATCCTTGGTCTGCATTAATAGTTTTCGGGAAAAATATACTTTTTTTTTTCTGCCTGTCAAGTTGTATATTGCATAGCAGACTACTAATAGAAGTTACAGGACTGAGGTTCTGTTACCTCTATTCTTGTTAAAGCTTATAGTTTAGTAATGTGTAAATATAACGTATGTTTCATGTTACTTTCTTCATTATAGAGTTAAATTTTTTTTTAATCAAGTGCATGCATCTGGGTCACAAAGCATTCCTGCTTTTGGCAGTTCACTTCCATGGCAACATTCACATACAGTATGCTGTGGAGCTATGTACACCCTAACTTACTAGATCAAAAAAATAAAAGTAAAGCTAGCTGCATTTTGATGACTCGTTGCTTCTGTAACTTCTGAGGATCAAGCAGAACTGAACTGATCAGGACTAGAAATTGAAAGGATTGCTCAATAATCTGTTGTGAAGTCAGCAACTTAAGAAGAAGAAACTAGCAGAAACACAGAGGAAACAACTCATTATGGCAACTACAAGTTTTCGTAACTTGCGATAGGTTTGAAGGTTTATGAAGACTATGAAACATTAATGATAATGATCAAAGGTGCGGGTAACCAAACATTACAGAAAACCATAATCATCGCTTTGGGTTGAGGTTAATATAAGTGATAAATCTTATAAGATCGTAGGAACAAGTAGTCAGAGACAAAACTTCGCTTGTAATGATCTACCGCAGGTAAGCAGTGAATACTAGAAACATTTATTCAGACCCTGCAACTGCACCACGCCGTAATGAAACCAATAAAATGAACCTTTCACCGAACAAAATGACTCCAATTCACTCTCATACAGACATGTGCATGTTCATGTATTCTATTGAAAATCCAGTGTTACATTTGATTCCCCAAAACCCCATCCACCACAAAGAACAAAAGGCAAGGATGCAGAAACAAGAAACGCAGCAACCAATCTGACATCACCGAGAAGTGATGTGATCATGATATGAATCAGTTGGATTCATCTTAAAAATATATATATATATATATATATATATATAAAATAAAAAATAAAAACTACTACCTTTTATAAAACTAACAAATAAACATCAATAAAAACAAAGCTCCATTACAATAAAAAGTATCATAACCTAACGCAAGTGATAAATCGAAGTTCTAAACTTTGACACTAGGCGATTACAACTACCAGATCAGCTTATATCAATATGCATACATATTACTCATACGCGCTTTGGTGGATTATACTGCACCCGCTCTTCATCACACACACCCTGCAAAAAGAAATAAATGATTAATGTTATGTACAACACCCCTATATTCAGTATACTTGGTTTTAGAAATGGAAAGACAAAGATGATTCATAAAACCTGCAGCTCTTCTGATAGTGCCTCTGAGACAGCAAGTGTGTAGCATCCAGGAGCAAATTTGCCTGCAAAATTTTGCCAATAATCAGAAATTCCAAGTCAATAAAAACTCTACGCTTCTTACAAGAGAGTCTTTGTTTAATAGAAAATTATGTTGCCAATAATGGTTTTGTTGGAACAAAAACTGGAAACGGGAACATGTAACAACTTTGATTCTTTTAATTGGTCAAGTTACAGTATAAATTTTTAGTCGATAGCTGCTTCACTAATTAACGTTAAAGTGGTCAAAGATAAACCCAATCAAGACAACAGGTCTAGGAAAAACTCGTTTACTATTGATATACAATGGTAACGAGGGTGTTGCTTTTATTGCTTATTATAAAAGCAAATAAGCAATCGCAAACAATCTTCTAAAAAAAGTTTATCATTGTAAGAACTAACTTTATAGAACAAGGTAACTACTGATACTAAGAATCAAAATCCTAATCTTAATCTTCAATATACTCGTATTGTATAAGCACTTTATAAAACACCCGTCGTTGGTACCAACTTGATCTGATTAAACACGCGACCATCCATATTAGATAAACAAATCCTAAACGACCAGATGTAAATATTCACAAATTTCTCTTAATGGGTCACCTTACATATCACTATGTCAAAGACTCGCTGACCGCAGTCTTGCAAATACGAATGTTAAATTAAAAAAAGCGGAAAATAACATAAGGCGAATACGAAAATCAGTACCAATTCGAAGCCACCTTGCAGCCCAACTTCGTGCAGGATCCATTACAGAGATTATCCTACATTATCCATTATTCAGACACAAAAATATTTAGTACCCCCAAAAAAATCAAATGTCTTCTTATTTTTTTTTTCAAATATAAAATATAAATAATATAATAATAATAAATAAAAATACCCAGTGAAATTAGGGGTAGTGGCTTCAACAACACGGTCTGAATCTTCTTCCATTTTAAAGAAAGGGCAATTCTCACATCCATTATCTCTAAACTATATATATATATACAAATTACAGTAATATATCAGGTTTAATTAGTAATTAATTAATACTGATAAATAAAACCCTAAAAGTATAAACAATTTATTGTAGAAAGGCGAATGCAAGGAACCTGATCAAAGGTTTTGACTAGACGGCAACGGAGACATGCTCGGAGTTCGTGGCCGAAGCTTGTCGGAATTTGGGCTGCGTTGTTGGTCGCCATTCTTTTTAGTTTT
>CM067167.1:291143526-291146026 GCA_034093135.1 Erigeron breviscapus
TATATATATATAGCCAAAAGATAAAATGAGAACCACATAAAATGTCGAGAACTGCGAGAACTAGTTTTTAATTAAAAGGGTAGGGATAGTATGGTCAATTGATAAATACAATTATTATTATTATATTATATATTAACTAATAAAAGGGGAAAAACCCACATGAATCGTTCACCATCACCCCCTTTTACGCTTCTGTAGTTATCAAGAGTAGCAGTTACAAACAATTCCCCCTTTTATATCCATGAATTCGTCTATACATCAAAAGGATTTACCCGTGGATTATAAATCGGTTTTCTTCGAAAAGAGGTCAAAATGGATTACAATAATGATATCATAATTCATACGGAGGAAGTGGATAGCTTGGATAGAATATATGAATTAATTGTCTGCGTTCAGAGTCATGAGATGATTGAAGATTTTCATTATTCATCCCTTTTTTAATTTGTTTTCTGCTTTAGTTTGTATCATATTGGAGCTGCTCGATTGGTAATCCTGTACATATGAACAGGTGATTTCATTTTACAATTCAAATATGTCACTAAATTAAGTATATTATAATCCTATCCATGAATCTTCTTTGATAATAATCCAGTTCTTATCACAATTAGGTTATTTTCAAACTAGTAAAACACATGTGTATATGTATTTTCTTTAAAACTAATTACTACTCGTAGTTAGAGGTTGAATCTTAAGCCCTATATGTGCCCGTTCTGGTTTCTTCTAGCTTTGTTAATTAAAGTGAGTTTACTTTCTGATTTACATACCATTTTCGTTGTTTATTAGATCAGGATTTTTTTTTCTATATCTGATTCAAATGGTAGTAGCGTGAATGTCATGAACACCAAACTGGACCTGTTTTTGGATTCCAGATAATGTTCCCGAAACAGTATAAACCTATTGAAGATTCTGTTTGGGCCAATCCAGAGGACGCTTTTGCCATGTATCAGAGGTACGCTGAAAAAGGTGGGTTTGATGTGCTAAAAGGGTCCGAAAAGAAGTAGAACGATACTATTGTGTCGCACAGGTATTTTATTTTCCACAAAGCAGGCTAATGCCCAGGAAAAAGAATGTTACCGATACACTAGTTAATGATTCTAATGAGAAAGGTAGATTGCAGCGGAACTCCAATTATAAAGTTACTAATTCTCAAGCGTGTATTAAGGTGAAGTTGATAAAAGGGACAGAAAGCTACCAATTAATTATATGGTTTTGAAAAGGCACATAACCATTTGGTAGTTGGTCCTAATCACAACCATTTATCTCGGGCACGGAGACAGAAAGCTACCAATTATATCGTTTATTATTTTAGTTCATGGATTTTGTTTCATTTTTTTCTTGTTACACTAAATAAGTTTTCGAGATGCATGTAATTCTTTACGCTTACACATGACTTTGATGTTTTTTTCACTCATTACAACTTGTTACCAGCCATTTGGATAGTACATATGCATATGTAGAGTTAACTTGAGAGAATCCCCTCCCCATATTTATAAAGAATCCAAGTCTTTATTCCCTTAATTGGTATTTTCCCTTTATATGGGCACATGTGTGTACACCGATACACACATGTGTCCATATTTACCAAATCCGCAATGTGTACACACATGTGTGGATAATCTTGAGACATGTAAAATAATTTTACAAACATGTGTAAACCAAACCACAAATGCGTATTTATCCTATTACCAAGTATGATAACTACAAACACATGTGCCCAGAACAAAAAAACATGTGTCAGGCTAGTTTTAATGTAACAAACATGTGTACTCATTGTTATACTCATAAACTGCACATTTGTATCGTCTCATACCTAAAATCGGTACACCCTTATAACCTATAAACCCATGTAAGACGATTGTACAAACAAATGTATACACCGAAACATACGACTTATTACCACATATGATAACTGTACAAACACAAATATGCATAAATCTAGCTTGTTTTACCTTACAAATATACCCACATTACTACCCGTTCATCATGAAACACGTGTACACACTGTTTCCATGTAAACAATAAACCAACCACACTATAAGACTAAAAAAATAAAATATGAAAAAATAAAAAACCCAACATCTTGAACTTTTAAAAAAATAGAAAAAAAACAGTCTTAAAAACTAAAAATAACCTTTAAAGTAGGCACTTGACAACCGCAGACATAACCAACATATAGGATAAAATGGAATAATACCATGGATAACTAGTTTAAGTTTTATTTATTATATTGAACCATCCGATTCTTCACTTCATAGTCTTTGGCAGCTTGCAAAATCGTGTCACGAGTGACACTGTGTTCTGACAGCAACAATTTTGGTGCATACTTCTTTCGCAACTTAGCCAACCTTGCATTATGTAATTTTCCTTCAACATCCAATCCACATTCCCACTTTGCACCAGTTTCTCCCATGTACGTTTCCATATGCCTCATCACGAAAATACCGCCGTCGACGTCATTTTTAGTTGTCTGCCACTTCATTTCAAGTATTTTCGGAATTGC
>CM067167.1:291151026-291181279 GCA_034093135.1 Erigeron breviscapus
TTTTACTTGTGGTTTTCTAACTTAAACTTACCATCTACTTATTGGTTACAATTTGCAACATATATATACAAACTGAAATGTTTGTTACAAATGTAAATATATTACAAGTACATGATAAACTGAAAAGAAACTACTTCTTGGCAGGCCTTGAACCAGAAGTTGCCTCAGTAGGTTTTCTCTTCAGTGGAGAATGATCCTTCTTTCCAAACAACCTGCCTTCAATCTCTACCTTGGCCTGCATCTTTTGTTGTATTCTGGATAACCATGCACCAATCAAGGCAGATTTCGGCTTCCCCTTCAGAATCTGGATCATCTCCCTATGCTCAGAAATCCCAAACTCGTGCACTGAAACCTGATGGTATTCTTCAGCTGCCCTTCCTTCTCTTTTAACAACCAAGTCAAAAAGCTTCAATCCATCAGCTTTTGTTACTTCCATATCAACTATTTTGGCTGAATGAGATCGATGCTTCATATAATGCTCATATTGATCCCTTTCATGTTTTCTTTCAATTTCAATAGCATCATCAGACATTGGTTTGAAGGTAGAAAGATCAGCATCACGAACATTCTTTCTTGATGATCTTGGTCCAGTCACTTTGGGCTTAATGGTTGGTCTGAGCAACTCTTTCTCAACCTTCAGAACTTCGGCCAGAATTTCCTTCCTTTTGATCGCCATTTCTTTTTCTCTATTTTTCTTTAAGTCTTCAATGGACAACTTAAAGGTCAGACTTTCTAACTTTTGTTCCAGATGAGAGTAGTTCATCCCACACTCATACTCAAGCATATCAACAATAGCCTTTTGCACTCTTGGATTATTTTTGATTTTCAAGTATCTTTCCAATGATAAACCAAGAGCTGCAGCATCTATATGATCAAGGGTCCCCATCTTCAGATGTTGTTCCCTTTCTCTTTCTTTGTTTCCCTCCACATAATAAATTGATTGGAAACCTGCTTTTGCAATGCTTCTAACTTCTTACTATCAGCCTCAAGATTGTGCAAGGGATAACCATGCTCATCCACATTCTCACCAACAATGATTCCAGAACCCTTAGAACTTTTCTTTGGTTCTTCTACTACTTGAGCCTTGCCTTTGCCCTTGTCTTTCTTCTAAACTTGTTCCCCCTGAACTGAGGCACTACCAGATGGTACCTCAGTTTGCTTCTTGGTTGCTTCAATCATTTCTTGAGTACTAGCCAGCAAACCAATAGGCACACTTCCCCCTTTGGGAATCTCTGAAGGCATTTTAGCATAAAGGTCAATTGAAGTTTTAATTGCCTTCAGTGGTTCCCAACTTTGTTGTTCTAGGCAATCACATATACCCTTTGCCATTGTAGCAAACTGAGCCCTTAATCTGAATGAAGAATTAAGGTTCAGTGCTTCTTGATCTTTTACATCATTCAACATCTTTCTATCTTCTTCAGTGAAAGAAGCAGGGGGAGGAGGAGCAATAACAGTTTCTTTCTTCAGAAGAGTTAGAATTTCATCTAACTGTTTGGACTGATTCTGAACTGAACCTTCAAGCTTGGACACTGAATCTTTTACTTCATTTACAGCCTTGTCCACTTTGTCATTTGTGTCTTTGGTTAGTTCAGCAATCATCATTCTAACCTCCGCACCAACCTTCTCAGAAATGGATTCTGAAATCTGAGCAACTAGATTCTGAGTTAGTTCAGACTTCAGATTATCCAAAATACCAATACTTATAGAAGCCCCAAGTTCTTTTTCATTTATACTTGGCTTCTGAACCAACTCATGCACTTCTCTTCCAACAGCCAAAAAATCTTGCTTCAACAACTGAACACAAGATGTCAAGTTTGCAACTACCGAAGCTTGCACATCTCTTTTTGTTAGCTTGAAGGCTTCTCTGATTGCAGAGCTCACCTTGTTGCAAGTCATCACCAGCTCATTCAGCTTCCCAACTACTAGTCCTTCGTTTCTAGCAACCTTGGTTAACTCAGTTCCAAGAAACATCTGAGCACCTTTCATTTCAGCCACTGAACTAGTATTGACAGTTAGAGACTTGGTTAAATCCTCCACCCTAAGAATAAGGCTTTGGACTTCGGTTTGAGTCTTCTCTAACTGTGCTTCTATATTTAAAGGAGGTGGGGGCTGTGCAGAAGCAGGAGCAACAAATGGCAGATTACCAAGCCCTTTAAGTACATTATCCATTTGTAAATCAGTTGGACTCTCAGATTCTGTCTCAGAATCCAAGTCCTTCTCTATTGGGGCATCATAATTGATAGGCGGTGGGATGTTGTGAATTTGGGGGTGAAGAAATTGAAGTGATGGAGTGAAAGTTGGATCGGTGACATAGGCAGGAGTAGTGCCTGGTGGAAAAATTGGATGTTGATGAGATGGAGGTGGTGGAACATAAGGATTAATATCTTGTTGGTCAGGTTGAATTTGGATTTTTGGGGGAGGAGGAGGGGCGTTTGCGAGGATGGCGGCTGGCTCAGAATCAGATTGATTCGCCTCCAATAATCCCTCGTCAAACTCAAAATCAGCAAGGGAATCGAGATTCCCCTGAGGTAGCTCATCGTCATCCCAGAAAGTATTCACTTTTACAATCTGGTCAGATATGCTCTGGTTTGGGTCACTAGTACCCGCACCAGTTTCTGGTTCAACATCTGCAGAAGCAGGTGCATCGTTACCAGATTTAATGATTTGCTCAACCTTATCTTTAGGTCGACTAACGGGTCCCACATTCTTTTGTGGCCCACTTAGTGACCTTTCTGAACCAGCTAGTGTGGCTGAAACAGTTTTATTAAATACCTGAAGCATAGCAGAGGAGAGTTCAGGCTCATCTGCAGCAGTGGATGCCTTTGAGAAATCTCTGCTGTATTCTGGTACTGAAGCTTCAGGTCCAGCTTGTTTATAAGCATCACCAAGAATATCCATGAAACATAAGCTCAGAAATCTTGGAAAGGCAATATGCAGACTTCTCTTTCCTTTTAATTTTGTAATAAGCTGAGAAAAGAGAATCTCAGCAAAGTCTGCTTGTATCCCATTCCAAATATAATACCCCATCTCAACTTGGGGTAATGAAAGTTGGTCCAACCCTCCATGGTTGCCACCAAGACTTTCCACAATTTGGGTCCAGAAGAACCTCCAGCAATTGCCAAATCCAGACATAAATATGTGTCCGGAGGTCTTCAGATTACCATCAGCATCCTCCATATCGCCATGACCGGTGGCGACTAGAACCTCCCTGAAATTGACTCCTTTGAGTCGTTTAGCAAATACCTGGGAAGGTTCGAGGTAGTTCAGATGAAGGGAATTTCTGAACCCCTCAAGAGTGATAACACACTGCTTGGTGCCCTCATTGAGAGTGAAGGAGATGGATTGTTCATCTTTGCTCACCACAGCAGTATACCAGAATTCAAGCAAGTATCTATGATACAATGCCTGAGGATTAGCGGTCAGAGCATAATGAAAAGGGGATTTCTCCCAAAAATTATTGATTCTTCCCATTAGCGTTTTGGATTTCACATTTAATTGAGCCAAGAAATTGCTCATGTTAAATCGAATTTGTGAAGGAGTGAAATTCTTTGGCCAAATGGCAGATGTTTTCACATCATCCGATGGAGTATATTTAAAATTGATGAGCGATTTAGGTTGTGAAGAAGATGATGATTTAGACATTTTTAAGAGTCGAAAGTGAAAGTGAAAAGAATATGAAGAGTTAAGGAATTTTGAGAGTAAATATGAGAGAGATTGATGATTGGAAAGTAAATGAAAAACGAAGTAAATGAAAGAATGAAAAGGAATTTGAATTTAAGATGGAATACAAAGTGATTTTCCAATTAAAAACAATTTCTGGGGTCAAGTCCGCATTAAATGCAGAGACGTTTGAGTGACCCCACCCTGCAACACTTTTTCAGAAAAAGTACTCATTTCTTTCCCTTTTACGGCGCAACTTGTGTGACACATAAGCATGACCAACGTAAGTTAAAACATAGTATGCAGTGGGTCACGTGTACACACAATTGACCAAGTATCAAAAATATCTTGAAAAGATTGTTGTATTTCAGTGATGACTAAACAAATTCTGAGCATGGTCAGTTCCAAAGAGATCTGAACCATCTCAGTTAATAAAATTCAACTGAAATAATTTTGATTTTCTGAAGTGCTTCAGTTAAATACATCAGTGAACCAACCATACCACGATATTTTGTATGGTCCACTGGTTTTCCATGTGGATCAGAATCCAAAGTTAATGGAGCAGAAATAGGAGTATCTTTTGATGAGACTGAATCAAATTGATATTTCTTTAATAAATCTCTGACATATTTTTCCTGGTTTATGAAAATACCATCTTCAGTTTGTTTTACTTGAAGTCCCAGAAAATATGTCAGTTCACCCATCATACTCATTTCATACTCAGAAGACATGATTTTAGAAAAAATTTCACACATCTTCTCATTTGTAGAACCAAACACAATATCATCAACATAAATTTGTACTAAAAGGATATCACTTTTATCATGCAATATGAACAAAGTGTTATCAATCGCACCACGTTTAAAACCATTTTTAAGAAGATGTTTAGTAAGAGTATCATACCAGGCTCTGGGTGCTTGTCTCAGACCATATAAGGCTTTGTTCAGTCTGTACACCCAATGTGGTTTTTCTTCATTGATGAACCCTGGTGGTTGATACACATAAACGACTTCTTCTAGTTCTCCATTCAGGAATGCACTTTTGACATCCATTTGATAGACTTTAAACTGATGATGAGCTGCAAAAGCTAAGAATATTCTGATAGCTTCAAGTCTAGCAACTGGTGCAAAAGTTTCATCAAAATCTATTCCCTCTTCTTGTGCATATCCTTTTGCAACAAGTCTTGCTTTGTTTCTGATGATATGACCATCTTCATCCATCTTGTTTCTGAAGACCCATCTTGTCCCAATTGGTTCCTTCTTCAGGTTACTGGGACAAGGAACGAGTTCCCATACATCGTTTCTTTTAAACTGGTTGAGCTCATCTTGCATGGCTTCAACCCAGCTTGGGTCTTGCATAGCCTCGTCAATCTTCTTGGGTTCAATTAGAGATAAGAAGCTGACGTTTAAGCATTGATCGCTTGTGGCTCTTCTGGTCTGAACCCCTCTACTGGACTCTCCAATAATTTGCTCGATTGGATGTGCTTTTGTCCATTTAGAGTATTGACCAGGATGAACAATGATATCAGTGCAAGAACTTCTCTGAGTACCTTCAGGAGGAGCTTCAGAAAATACATCTTCAGCTTCTTCTTCTTCCTGCAGATCATGACTTGCATCATGAAATTCTTCAGATTGATGTGCTTTTTCCATTTAGAGTATTGACCAGGATGAACAATGATATCAGTGCAAGAACTTCTCTGAGTACCTTCAGGAGGAGCTTCAGAAAATACATCTTCAGCTTCTTCTTCTTCCTGCAGATCATGACTTGCATCATGAAATTCTTCAGATTGATGTTTTTCATTTAGAGTATTGACCAGGATGAACAATGATATCAGTGCAAGAACTTCTCTGAGTACCTTCAGGAGGAGCTTCAGAAAATACATCTTCAGCTTCTTCTTCTTCCTGCAGATCATGACTTGCATCATGAAATTCTTCAGATTGATGTGCTTTTATCCATTTAGAGTATTGACCAGGATGAACAATGATATCAGTGCAAGAACTTCTCTGAGTACCTTCAGGAGGAGCTTCAGAAAATACATCTTCAGCTTCTTCTTCTTCCTGCAGATCATGACTTGCATCATGAAATTCTTCAGATTGAGGTTGCTCAGTGGAGCCTGATATCAGAGGAGAAGCAGCATGTACATCTGATCCAATAGTCAGTTCACCATCATACTCATTTCATACTCAGAAGACATGATTTTAGAAAAAATTTCACACATCTTCTCATTTGTAGAACCAAACACAATATCATCAACATAAATTTGTACTAAAAGGATATCACTTTTATCATGCAATATGAACAAAGTGTTATCAATCGCACCACGTTTAAAACCATTTTTAAGAAGATGTTTAGTAAGAGTATCATACCAGGCTCTGGTCTGAACCCCTCTACTGGACTCTCCAATAATTTGCTCGATTGGATGTGCTTTTGTCCATTTAGAGTATTGACCAGGATGAACAATGATATCAGTGCAAGAACTTCTCTGAGTACCTTCAGGAGGAGCTTCAGAAAATACATCTTCAGCTTCTTCTTCTTCCTGCAGATCATGACTTGCATCATGAAATTCTTCAGATTGATGTTGCTCAGTGGAGCCTGATATCAGAGGAGAAGCAGCATGTACATCTGATCCAATAGTCAGTTCAGAAGGTAGTTTGAAACTGACTGGAGGATAAAATGGAATGTTGCTAGGCTTGTTTACTACTGGTTCTGAACGGAGATGTTCAGAAGCAGGTTCAGGTGACTGATCAGTTTCAGCAATAGGATCAGAATCACCAAAACTTATTGGACTTTCTGAGGGTGGTACAGGAATGGAATTTTTAAAGATTGCAGAATTGGATTCATCAAAGGTAACATGAATTGACTCATCAACCTTTTCAAGTCTCTTGTTAAAGACTCTAAAGGCTTTGCGATTTGATGAATATCCTAGGAAGTACCCTTCATCAGCTTTTGCATCAAATTTTCCAAGCTGACTTGAATCATTCAGAATGTATACTGGACACCCAAATACATGGAAGTATCCAATATTAGGCTTTCTATTTCTGAGTACTTCATAGGAGGTCTTCTTGTGTCTTTTGACATAAACAGATCTGTTCTGAGTGTAGCAGGCAGTTGCAACAGCTTCAGCCCAGAAATTCTTGGGAAGACCAGATTCATTCAACATACTTCTAGCAGCTTCAATCAGCGTACGATTCTTTCTTTCTACAACACCATTCTGCTCTGGTGTGTGAGCTGAGGAGAAGTTCTGAGATATGCCAGTTTCAGTGCAGAAGGACTCCAGAGTAGCATTTCTGAATTCAGTGCCATTGTCACTTCTGAGCTGACAAACTTTTCGCTTGTGCTTGAGCTCAATTTGTTTGATGAGAGCAATGATTTCAGCAGCAGCTTCACTTTTGGACCTGAGGAAAATCACCCAGCAGTATCTTGAATATTCATCAATGATAACAAGGGTGTACTTCTTCCCTGCTCTGGTCTGAACATTCACTGGTCCAAAAAGGTCCATGTGAAGCATATGAAGAGGTTCAGTTATACTAAAGCTTTGTTTTGTCTTGAATGAAGCTCTTTTCTGCTTACCCATTTCACAACCTGGACATGGCTTGTCTTTATTGAAAGACATAGAGGGTATCCCATCAACAAGTTGTTTTCTAGACAACTTATTAATATTTTTGAAGTTCAGATGGGATAATCTCTTGTGCCACAGCCAGTTTGTGTCTTCATCTGCCTTTGAGTAGAAACATTGTTCAGTGGTAGAAGGATTCATATCAATGACATAAATGTTTCCCTTCCTTGGTGCAATCAGTACCACCTTTCCATCTCTGTTGAATATGGTGCCTTGTGAAATATCAAATAAAACCTTGAAGCCATCATCACACAGTTGACTGACACTGATCAGGTTATATTTCAAACCGTTCACATATGCAACACGTGTGAATTTGACTTGACCATTATTCACCACACCATATCCCTCAGTTTTTCCATTACCATCATTTCCAAAAACTATTGAGGGCCCCTCTTGCACCCTATATTCCTCTAGCAGGGTCTGATAACCAGTCATGGTTCGGCCAGCAGCACTGTCCAGAAACCATATATTCTTCTTTCGGTCTCCCTGCACACAAACAAAGATTAGTTCTTTTTGGGAACCCATCTTTGGATGGGTTCACTAGACTCTCCCTTAGCAGTCTCAGATTTCTTTGGTTCATAAGGAACAGAAGGATCAAAGGGGATTTCAGTCATTATTTCAGATGACAAAAAAATAATTGGTTTGATGGGGTTTTCAACCTTTTTCTTTTCAGATTTCTGCTTGATTTGCTTAGAAAAAGGTTTTGTATTTTGTTTAGGTTGAAGAGAAGGAGTTTCAACATTTCTTAAACGTGCATTACAACTCTGCACTTGTCTAGCCAATAGTTGAAATTGACTTTCTAACCTTAACAAAATTGATTCTTCATTAGACACCTGAGCCTTACCTGAATCTGAGGTAGGTGGCTCAGTAGGGGAGAAATTTTTCTTCTTCTTTAGGTCTTTAGGAACCTTAGATGAAGTCTGAGGGGATGGCTTTTTGGATTTAGCCTTCCTTTCTGAAACAGTTATCTGAGCTGTTTCAGATTTACCCTCAGATTGTTCCTGGGCTTTATTAGTTACAGTTTTCTGCTTGCCAACTTTAGGAAAAATGATTTCAGGTTTTATTTCCTTTGGAAGTGCATCTAAATCAGTGATTATGGATGCCAAATGAAGATCACCAGACTCATATGCTGCTCTTTGTGATGCAAAAGTATTTTTAATTGCAGCATCTGGCCTTGGTGCTTTCATCCAAGATTTAATAATTGCTTGTTCTTTTTCAAGGATGGATTTTAATTCTTCCTTTTCCAATTCTAAAGTTGCAACCATAGACTGATAACTTTTTAGAGCCAATTGAACATCTTTCAGTTCTTTCAGTCTGGCATGACTGGCGTTTAGTTCAGAAGCATTATTTTCAAACATTTTTAGGCTTTCTGAACGCACTGTCTCAACAAATGAGATGTCAGCCTCTAAAAGAACCAAAAGGTCCAGTTTGTGTTCCTCATTATTTTCAAACATTTTTAGGCTTTCTGAACGCACTGTCTCAACAAATGAGATGTCAGCCTCTAAAAGAACCAAAAGGTCCAGTTTGTGTTCCTCATTATTTTCAAAGCCAAAATTACTGACCTTTTTCATTACAATATCCACCCAGCGACCAGATTCAACATCGGATTTGACCAAATGACCTTGATCTTCTTGTGCCATGAAACACATGTCCCTAACTTCTTCTTCATCATCAGATGATTCATCAGAATCTTCCCATTTTTCAGTTTTGGCAATCATACAACTGTTGCTTGAGTTGTCTTGTGCCAGAAGAGCCATATGTGCCTTTAACTTCTTGTATTTGGCCTTATAGCTGTCGTCAGATTTCTGAAAAATAGAATGGTTAGGAGCAGATTGTGATGATGATGGTTGACTAGATCTGCATTCCTTCATGAAATGTCCTTTCTTGCCACATTTAAAGCATTCAAGATTAGACTTGTCAATAGAAGCGCTGGAAGCAAAAGGTTTGCCAGCTCGATTTGATTTGGCCTTAAAACGATTGAACGTTTTAGCCAGCATGGCAACCAGATCATCATTGTCATCCTCATTACAATCACGAGTAACATTACCAGAGACACCAGTTTTTAACATTTCAGAAACCATCTTCTTCATCGAGTCAGAAATGTCACTCTCAGAAGATAGTAGAGCAGTATTATGTGGTTCAGAATACTGAACCATACCAGAACTGGTAGAAACATGATTTTTGGCATCTTGCTCAGCCAAAGCTCTCTCAGCTTTGTTTTCTTCAGTATATCTGAAGGCTCCATAAAGGGAAGCAAGAGTGTGACTGTGCAAGGTTTTTCCTTGTCTTAAAACCAAGATCAAATTTTCCCATTTGGAAGGTAAAATGTCACAAAATTTTTCCAACAAAATTTCTTTATCTTTGGTTACACCCAGGGCTTTCAGTTGATTTACCAGATTTGTGAATCTGATGTAAGTTTGAGTTAAGGTTTCCCCAGGGATAGCAAAGAAAGACTCATATCTTTTGTTTAAAGCAACTTTTCTTGTGACAATTGTCTCATTTGTGCCTTCAAACTGTGTCATTAGTTCCTCCCACATTAATTTGGAATTTTCAAGTAAAACAAGAGTGGGCATAAGGGTTTCAGGAACTGCATATAAAATCATATTTTGTAACTTAGTGTCAAGGTCTACAAGTCTATGATCTTCCTCAGACCAATGATCCTTCTCCTTAGGTGACTGCCTAGGAGTCCCATCGGTATTTCTGACAACAGTAGAGGCATTCATGGGGACAAAGGGTCCTTCTTTTAAGATATCGGGTAAGTGTCTTTCAACACCAGCAATATACTTTAGCATGCATGCTTTCCATGTTTGAAAGTTTTCACTGTTCCCATCAAACTTGGGAACAGGATTATTTGGAAAGTGTACGTATACATTATGCGATGGTATATTGTTGTTGATGACAGGGGGTGGAGTAGTGTTATTAGGGTCAGGTCGTTCTTGTTGAAAGTCAGCCATCTATGCAGATCAAAGGTTAAAGAATTGATATAATTCAACCTTGCTGCTCTGATACCAATTGTGAGTCCCAAATATAGATGATTAACTAAACCCGACTGGCAAGTACAACTAATCTTGATGGACAAGTTAAGTTTACGATCCAGATATGGATAACAAGAAACAAATGACTTAACGTAAATAACAAGAACTAAATGGCAGAAACTATATAAAGATATATATACGTATAATCAAGTATGTAGCATTGAGACACGTTGTTTCCTTTCTAATGTATTTGATTTATTGATATATAAACAAATACAAGGATTGTTGCGGAACAAAGATAAACACCCAAGTGTAAGTATCTAAACAATCCCGAAAAACAAGTGATCTAAATAACTTGGAAATACTCGTAAGTTTTACTTAGAGTATATCTCACAAGTTGCAATGCTAAAGTTTCAAGCCTTTTGCAAGTTGTGAGAAGACTTTGTATTTATAGACCAAGTCCATGATGACATGGACAAGATCGTATAAAAGTGGTTGTGAGCATTTAAGGAATTAAACCTAATTCCTTACATGCTTGTACTAGGAAGAGTATATAAGTCAGTTGATGTGACTTATAGTACTATGTTCCAAACCTATACTTTTACCTTGTACCTTTTATTAATAGATAAATCTATTAACTGGGTAAAGGTATGTAAAGTAAAAAGTCTTCCTCGTAATCAGTGTAAAGTGTTGTAAATACTTTACACTGAGATGCTTCAGTCTTTGATCTGGTAGAATCACTCTTTGCTCGCTTCTGAGATGATTCTCTTCTTCATACTTCAGTCTTTGACTTCAGAATGAATGCTTCAGATTTATCTTGATCTGAACTGAAGTGAAGCTTCAGTGAAGGAATTCTGAGACATCTCAGAATTCTGTACAAACGTCTTCACTAAACTTCAAGCTATTTCTGAACAAATTATACTTGGTCGATTTCCGACCTAACACAGTTCTATTTAGCCGTTTCCTTACATCGCTACTACCTTCTCCTATAAGAAATTGAAACATCTAAATGATAAGCAAAACACTTAGTGAATGCATACACATATAATCATAAACAAGTTACGAAAATCAATTGACTAGCATTATAGCCTTCAACATTCATCATGTCATTTCTTGCATAAAAATAACAACAAAATTATAAATTTTATGGATCCATAATCAAATTGCTAGTAGGACTTTTCTCACCTACTAGTCTTTCGCAACAAATTGCTAGTAGGACTTTTCCCGTCTACTAGTCTTTCACAACAAATATGCTAGAAGGACTTTACCTACCTACTAGTATTTCACAATTCAACAAACAATTGAGTCATAAAAATTTACCCACCTATGACTTCCATTAACACGTGAAGTGTGAAATCGAGTCTTAAAATTTATAAACACGAATCACCTAGCGACTGACTATAACACACTTACAGGACCCGTTCGTATGCAGTATAGTTAGCTTGGTAAATCCGAGGTCGATCACAAGGACTAAGTAAAGTAATTGTTAAAATAAAGCAGTTCAAGTAGAAATGAGGGGGTTTTGTGACCGAATTATCACGTTGCAAAAGTTAGTAAGATCAGTTAGTAATCCCTCAGGATTAATCGAAAAGAGAGTTTGTAATTGAAAACAACAATTTAAAAGGCATCCATCTCGAATCCGCTCAACAACATATTCAGATTGCACATTAATGAAGTTCAATTTCAATTCAAGTTGATTAAATAACCGAGACTCAAACAAAGTACCAACCCCGTACCCGTCAAGTTAATGATATCATTTGACTCTCTTGCTTAAACTAGTTTCATTACAAAGACCGGTACCCCAAGACATCTTTTATAATTTCCCTAATCAAACAATGGTTTTGGTTATTAAGATAACAATTATATCTATCGATTGTACCCAACCGTTAACACATTAATTCCTATTATCATTGAATGATTATCTACCGTACTCGTCATAGATCCAATCATTTGTACCCAAACAATCAAAATGATACATGTGTAAACAATAATTACCATTAAAGACACACACACACCACCAACCAATTCAAGATAAATTAAAAGGAAGTAATACGTTAAGATCACGATATAACGTTAAATGAAACCAACATTGAATTATAAAATTGTGCAATCCTTACATATTGTCTCACTTCATCAAGATGGATGATAAAGTGATTAGCTACTCATTATTGAAATGAAATAACAAATCATAATAGAAGAATTCATTGTTCCGAATGATAATAAATGAAAACGAATAATGGAAAGCGTCCAATCGTAATATCTATCTTCAAAGGTGAAAGAACTGATGAAAAATCTCCTTTTTGATCTTCCAAAACCGCTGGGAATGGTAGAATAGGGTTTAGGAATGTTTTTTTGCAAGCTATTTATATTTTTCCCAAATATTACAAAATTCCCGTAGGGCACTGCGGCGCAGTCCACCCACTGCGGCGCAGTGTGTCTTAAAGCATTTGACTTTCGTTGACTTGACCGCTGAAGACTGCGGCGCAACACAAGTTACTGCGGCGCATCTCAACTCACGTCCAAATAGATGCGGAGCAACACATAACTGCGGCGCAGTTACTTTTAATCATTCCCACTGCGGCGCAGCTTCAAGCACTGCGACGCAGTTGAAGTCTGTACAGTAACTATCTTCATATTTGTGCCAAGTAATCCTTCCGTAAGCACTCATTTCACTTCAAAGTGTCGTTTTCTCCAGAAATTATGCTCAAGTACCTGTTAATATCATGAAACACTAACAAATACCATAAACGCACCAAATGTATACGAAAACTACTCGAAAAGCACTTAAAAACAACTAAATACGATGTGGGAAATGGGTATAAAATAAGGGATATCAAATCCCCCCACACTTAAGCTTGGCTTGTCCTCAAGCAATTCCAAGCTTAAGCAACCTTAATAACCATTTCAAAATATGACAAATCAATATAGGTTATTGTGAAATTTCCTACCAGGCGGTGTTGAGTACCAAAAGCAACTGCGCTTAAAAATTCTTGAGCAAAGTTTAAGACAAAATCAGGGAATCCTACCAACCTAGTATAGAACCATCTTTCATTTACAATCAGAATCCTTCCTATGTCTGTGTTTACCTCTTTAACATTTCTATCCCTCCAATTAAACTTAAACGTGTTCTTACTAAACATACAATTTAATTTACAAGCATCAAAAATTTCTTTTAGCAACATAAGTAATATTCCACGATGATTATTGGTATATTTGTCCTCTTAAACACTTGCGCCATCAGTTTCCATTCGGTCTATTACTGGCCTACTTATGTGTCCCATGAAAAAATATACTCCCATGGTCTAGAATTACAGCTCTAACCACACATCAGGTGATCATACGAAAGTGTACTTTAAGCGCCTAGCCAGCGGTTCGCTACGGATACGTGAGTATCGTTAAGAGACTTACACTTAGACTCAAGGTTGGGTTGCATATCCAAAGACCATGCTCTAAATACAAACACATACGAGAACAAAATTTTTATAATTTAATACCCGTGAGTTTCTATGGGACCCGTGTAACGGACTTTCTGCCAACCTATCCCAAGTTGGAAGCTTTAGGTAGACTAGGTAAAACGAGGTTACCCCAAGGACTTACTTGTCCGAATCCCATAGCCCACATTAGCATTAGACTATTGAAAAAGGTTTTGCGCGTGTTCCCGCATGTGCCACCCGTTTGATGCCGAAGCACCCCAGACACCCCAATATAAAGACCAAACATAATGACCAGACCCGCAACCTATAACATGGGAATTAAGGAACCGGAATACACCGGTGTGCAGTCCATACATTAAGTCAAGTTACCCACAAGTATATTTATCACAAGGGTGTAAATGGAAACTTTCAAGCGTAGTGCCTACCAATACATCATATAGTGAAGCTATTATTCATATTCCTTTTATCAATAAAGCACAGTTTAGTGTCACATAGTGTCACCATATAGCAGGTAATTTAAATTATTTGAAGTTCAGAACAAGCTTATGATCCCTTGGAACGATGAAATGGCACAGACACTAGAAAAGGATAGCTAAAGGTAAATGATCTCAAGTTCTACGCTACCTTACTAGGATTCAATCTTCACTTCTTGTCCTTGCACTAAACCTATAGCCTCAAAATTTTAAAAACATAACTAAGTTGCTAGTAGGGTAGGAAAACTTCAAACTTTCTCAACTTTTTAACAAACCCGGCTTTTTCCTATTTGCCACCCCCCCACACTTGAGTTGGACAATGTCCTCAATGTCCAAGGAACTAAGTAAAACTCTGGGAAATAGGGAAAAACAAACAAAAGCGAAAAAGGAACAAGAGAAACTTGTCGGGTGATACGGGTGTTTCATGCTTGAATGATGCCAACAAGAATATAGCGCTGAACTTACTGCCAGCATATGCATATGACAAAACTTGCTATTCAACATGAACACACGATTAACGGGTAACAGAAAATAATATCAAGCATGCAAATCACTACCCCTACTTATTCAAAGTGCAAAGTAAAGACAGAAAATACGAAGTCTCATCACCCCTTAGGGTGGATACAAACCAAACCAAATAAAAATAAAGTACTGAAAAGGAAATAGTTCAAACAAATAAGTATGCAAGCCATCATAAATATGCAGACGCGCTCCTCGTCATCATCTTCAACATGCGGATCAGCTGGTGGGTGGGTATCCCGGCATACCACTACCTGGTGGACCAAAGAAAGACTCCAGTGCCTGGTCAGCTATAGTCTGAGCTGCTGATCCTCCTGCACCTGCATCTCCACCCTGGGTACCTTCATAAGAGCCAAAAGAAACAGGATGATCTGGCCCCGTTCCCCCGAGGTCGTGGGAAGGAGGCTGCTCGTACTGGCGCTCAGGTGGGTAAAAGAATCCACCAGTCCTCTGCTCTGGAATGAAAATGTTGGGAGGCATGTAATCTGGAAAAGGCTGGGGCGGGGTGAAATCACGCCTCTGATAGCTAGCCTCCCACATCGGCTGGTACCTCTACTGATCATACATCACTCTGCCCATCCCACAACCTATCCATCTAAAATCCCGATCGACCCTGTTCTGGAACTGCTGTTGTGACTCCCATATATAGTTCACAGTGGACTGTAAGTAGAAAAGTCCCAAGAGGCAGAAGGTCCAGCTGATGAAGATGCACCTGCAGTAGAAGTGGCACGACACTTAGGACATCGTGCTGGCTCTGGTGGCTGCTCTGGTGCGTCTGCCATCTCCTCCTCATCATCATCGCCCTCAGGGGCGGAACCACCAAACGGGATCAAGACATGAATATCCCGATGCTCACTAGGTAGGAGCAATCTGTAGCGGGTCAAATCATTATAGGTGAACGACTTCATAGGTTTCCAAGTCAAGTGAAAAGCCGTGTTCACCCTATCATTAGCACAGTCAAAGAAATGGACCATTTTTGTGATAAAATGGCCACAAACCAAACCCGCATCTCTCATACCCCGGGTGCCCATGTGCTTGGCCAAGACATAAGGGGCACAAGCAGTCTTATACGGGTCACCCTCATCAAAGAACCGAAGCAACCAGAGATCCTCCAAGTAAACTTTGTCCCCATGATTAGAACGCTGGACAAAGAAATATACCAACATCTTATGAAATATCCTCAGAATGGGCGATTGAATAGTGTTTGCCCCACTAGTCGAGAACCAAGTCTTTCCCCCAGAAATCCTCGTGTAGTAATCCCTCTGATCACCCTCATCCTTAGTAAACCCCTGACTATCCCTAGTAGCACGAGTCAACAAATTCTTAAATGTGGGGTTATTCTCTAACATCTCCTGAGAATACATACCCGTACACAAACCAAATTCAGCAATAGTAAGTGACCTGTCCTTACCCCCACACCTAAAGAATATAACCTTATCATCAAACACACTCCTAGCAGTATCAATCCTGTTGGTGCATGTTTCTCGGTGACAAGAGCATTCTAGATGTGTGATGTATATTTATATATATTCAAGTCTTGTAATTTATCTTGTAATTACCGTTTGTCAATAATATTACCTTGGCATATATTGTTGATCATATTGGGATCCATTTATGTTTATATGTTTGTTTATTATTTATGTTTTGCAGGTACTAAACATGAATGTAGACATTACATGTAAACAGTCATTAAGTTAATATTGTTTCTGCGTTTAATAGCAGTTGAAATATTAACTTAATGTACTTCCAAAGGGAAGTTAAGTTAATGTGTTTCTGCGTATTAACAGCAGGAGAAACATTAACTTAATTAATACTTCCAATAGGTAATATAGACGATGTTGTTTCTGCGTATTCACAACAGTAGAAACATTGCTGAGTTAATGTTGTTTCTGCGTATTCACAGCAGTAGAAACATTGTCGTAGCTAATGTTGTTTCTGCGTATTCACAGCAGTAGAAACATTGTCGTAGCTAATGTTGTTTCTGCGTATTTACAGCAGTAGAAACATTGGCTGAGTTAATGTTGTTTCTGCGTATTAACAGCAGGAGAAACATTAACTCAAATATTCATAAGTGTCATTTGAGAGTTCTTGGGAACAAGCAAAAGTTTGCTTGTTCAAGAAGAACACTCAAATGGTTTGAGAGTTCTTGGGAACAAGCAAAAGTTTGCTTGTGGAAAGAACACTCAAACAGTTTGAGAGTTTCTGTGGAAACAAGCAAAAGCATGCTTGTACACAAGAACTCTAAAACAGGCCAATACCCTAATGGGCTTGACATGAGAACACTCAAATCCATTGGATTTGAGAGTTCTTGGTCCTTGCCTATAAATAGTGGGTGTGTGTTTGTGTGTTCTTAACAAGAGTGTAGAGAGAGAAACGAGCAAAACCTAGAGAGAGAAACCAAAGAACACGCATGGTTTATCTTGTGGGTAGTACTCGACTCACGCACGAACCGCAAACACACACCCGGTTTGGTTGGCTTGTAGACTTAGATTACCACGTTGGTTGGTAAGGTTTGTCCGGAGAGCCGCCTCACTATATTAACCAAATACGAGTGTTTATATTCACGCAAAATATATATATATCATAAAAGGTAGATATAAAAACTATCTAATATATATATATATATATATATATATATATAGTGATATATATATATCATAAAAGGTAGATATAAAAACCGTGGGTTATCTCGAGGAATTCCGCACCTCGACATATCCTTAAGTCAATCTCGGTTCGATAAGAGAATAAGACCCGAGGGACTTACAACTGGTATCAGAGCCATAGGTTTTTAACAACCTTGGTTCGAGATTGATCACGGTTTGGATATCCCATTTTTGCGTGTTTCTTAGGTGGAGATTGTTTTCGGGTTCGTTTGAAATAAAGGTTCAAACTTGACACCAAAATTAAACACATCTCATTCCTAAAACCATTTTTTAAAGGTTTCATTGATCAAGTAACAAAATTGGGTTCTAGATCTAAGAAAGATTGAAAAAGTGGTGGTTTGCGTGTTCTTGTACTTGTACTTTGCGTGTTTGTGAGGTACAATACCATTTGCGTGTTTTCGATACTACCTAGGCAGTTTGCGCATTCTAGTGGTTTGCGCATTCTGTTTGAGTGTTCTTGTGGTTTGAGAGTTCTGGTGGTTTTGCGTGTTTTGTACACTTTTGCTCGTTTCATTTGAGTGTTCCCATTTGCGTGTTCCTGTGTTTTGCGTGTTCATAGGTTGAACCACATACACAATGGCAGCAAACTATCTTAACCAATTAATACTAATGGACCATGAGACCGGTAAGGGTAATTCACCACCCAAGCTAATGATCATTGACCAATACTTTTCTTGGAAAGGTCGATTCGAATCCTTTATGCAATTCACGATATTAGAATGTAGACTTGTATGACTGAAGGATATAGTGCCCCAACATATGAGGACAGTGGTGTTAACAAAGTATATGCTAACCAAGATATGACTGAATCTAATAAAAAATTGTATGAGGCAGAGAAAAAGGCACTATCATGTTTAAAAATGTCATTGCCACAAGAAATATTACATTTATTTAATGGATTCAATACATCAAAAGAACTTTGGTTAGCATTAAAAAATCATTGTGAAGGGGATGAAACACTTAAAAAGAATCGTAGAGACCTTCTAAAGCATCAGTATAATGTATTTAATGGGTTAAGAAGTGAAAACTTAGATCAACTAATTACAAGGTATTATCATTTGTTAGCAGAGTTGCAAGCATTTGAGGTTACCTATTCTGAGGAAGAAAAAGTCGAGAAAATTTTGAGTTCCTTGCCGGAAAAGTGGAGTAATTACATTACCACTTTGCAGGAAAAAGCAGATTTCTCTGATATGTCTTTGACTCAGATAGTTGCTAAGATTCGGGGACAAGAAATGAAACTAAAAAGGAGGGAAGCAGGATATAATAATGCTCAGATTCCCGAGCTTTATTACGGTAGTCCTACGATCAATGTAAGTCCAGGTTCCCCTGAAAGAAGCACAAGGGCATTCCTGAGTGAAGATGTTGACTTACAAAAGATCTCGTTTGACTCTGAGGGGAACATATGTCTTGTTTCAAGTCAGAGCGACAATTTAGGCAACCGTGGATATCCTACCTCCAGTGCTAGTTCCACCGTGCCTATAAGTGTCAAATGTGCGGAAAGTCACTTATCCGTTCTTGCGTCATTTGTGACATCATATGAACAGTTTATCCAAGGAAAGGTTCAAGATCATAGTCTTATAGATGAAGACTACGAACAAATTGATCCTTTAGACTTAGAAGAGATGGATTTGCAATGGCAAATGGCTATGCTAACTCTTCGGGCTAAACGGTTCTTATCAAGAACAGGGCGAAAGGTCGTGGGTTCCAAGCTTGGCTTTGACAAGTCAAAGATAAAGTGTTACAATTGTGAGGGCCTTGGACACTTTGCTAGGGAATGCCAGAGACCTAAGAAGGATAATAGGGCTATTGTGACTCGTCAGAACTTCAATCAAGGTGGGACAGTACCTTCATCTTCTAACACCTCTAGACAAAAGTCATATTATGATGGATCTAATGGAAAATAAGGCTTAATTGATCAAAGTGCTTCAAGAGGCTTGGTTGTCCAACAACAAGACGGATCATATGATTGGAGTTCTAAAGTCAATGAAGAAGACGATGCATATCTTGCAGAAATTTACTCAGACATTGCTATAACTGATGATCTCAATGATTCATATCAAGATGATGAATATGTAGACAATGTTGATTATTCAATGATGAATGCAGATGATGAACTCCCTGAGGAAGATTACACCATGACAATCGAAAATGATCACTATCATCAGGAAGATAATGAGGAAGATATGAGTGCCATTGAATTTACTCTGTTATCTGAAGACTCAAACGTTCCTATTCGACAAGAGCAAGATTATCCAACAGAGACAGAACAAGGCAAGGAGAAAATCTTTGACACAAGTATTCTTTCTGAGGATGATGAGATATTGGAATCGGATGAAGATAAAGGCTGCCAGAAGGTGGAAATTCCTCAAAGACTCGGTACAGAGGAACTTATTGATTTCATTTCTAATTTAGATGTACCCGGGCAATTGGTGAAGATCTCACTTCATGCATTAGTGAAAGTTTGTGAATTCACCAACATGCTATCATCAGAAGTTAGCAATCTTCAGAATGGTGCAAAAGACACAAAGGTTTTACTTGATGATTCAGTCAATGATATATCATATCTCAGGAAACAAATGGCTATGTTGACCCAAAAGGAAGGAGAGTTGAAGAGACAAGTTAAAGCAGATCAAGAAAGATTGACTGCCATGAAAGAGGAACTCAGAGAAGTAATTCTTAGAAAAAAGCTATGCCAAGAGAATTCTGGAAAGATATCTAAGAAACTTACTGAGAAACAAATGGAGCTGGTAGATGCCAAAAATGAAATAACTCACCTAAATGGGAAACTCAACAAAATGAGAGATATGAGATGCATGATAAACTATCTATCAAAATCTCAAAGTACTAGCAATCATCAAGGCCTTGAGCACATTTTTGAGGATTTTTCACAAGAAAAAGGAACATCATCCTTGACCATTGAATCAACTAAACAATATGAAGAAAAGGAGACAGTTTCAAAGTTTACAGAGGAAGTGCTAAATCCTAAGTTGATAACACGAAAAAGGACTGTTCCTCAGATACTAACTCCTGAACAAGAGAGTCTTGTTAAGAGAACACACTTTGAAAATACAAAAGGTCCAGTAGTTTGTAGATCAAAGAAGTCTATTAACAGAATCTCTTGCTTCATATGCAGAGAAAAGGGACATGTGGCAAGCAAGTGTCCACAGAAGGGTATATTCAGCAGATCACGGCAGTCTAATGACTCAAGTGACAGAGATGTTGAAGATACTGATGTTCAGTTGAGAAAGAACAAGGGTAAACATGTTGAAGAAAGATCAACGAGTGTTTCACCTAAAAAACTTTCTCAAGGGAACTCACCCGCACGGAGTGGATCACCTAGAAATTCTTCGGGTTATGTTGCTAGGGAACATGGAAAACCAAGAAGTGTATCTCCTAGGAAGCCTTCAAATGGTGGCCAAGTTCGTAGCAAGACTCCAAAGAGGAATCCCACTCCCAAACGAGAAGTCTTTAATCGTGTTGGTGAAGATGATACATGTTTTTATGATTGCTTCACAGGAACGGTAAAGACTGGTCGTTCCTCAATGTTTCAGAAGCATAGTCCCAGGAGAAAGATTGAGCTATCTCCTGAGAGGGTGCTAAGAAACAAGAGACAGACTTCAAAATCCAGGACTCCCACTAAGAGTGATGGATATTGGACGAATGTCTCAGTGAAAGATAAGGACGGTAAATTCAAGTCTACTGAGGCTTGGGTGCCGTTTCGCAACTAGGCGCTTATCTTTCATGCGAAGGACACAGTCAAGGAGGACCATGCATTTTCGGTGATCGGTGACTGAGTCCTAGGCACATTTTCATTAGATAACATATTGGGTTATCGAACTTTTATTGTATTTTCTTCATTATAAATCATTGTGCAAGTCCTATGTATGTTATTTATAATTTGTTTATAAAGGAACGTATTTGGGAAAAACGAGTATATATATAAAGTGCTACTTTATTTTATGCTTGTTAATAAATCATTTACGATATCATGTATATTCATATAATGGTTGCTATCCTATGATGAATATGCAAAGTTGATTTATTTATGATGGTTACACTAAGGCCTTTGATCGATCGCGTTTCAAGTTGCTAGTCCAGTTGACTGGAATGAGAAACCCTTAGTCACCATCTCTCAAGAACCATCATATATTCAGAAAATGCAACACAAAAATATAATAAAGGTTTAAGGGGGAGTCGTTACTGCAAGAGAAATGAAGAAAACATGTGGCATTTAAGTTTACTCATTTGCTACATCCGATCTCTTTTGTAAGTAATTAGTCCTTCTAAAACCTACTCAGTGTACCAAAATGATTTAAGGGGGAGTCGTTACTGCAAGAGAAATGAAGAAGACATATGGCATTTAAGTTTACTCATTTGCTATATCCGATCTCTTCTGTAGTAATTAGTCCTTCTAGAATCAACTCAAATATGCCGTATTAAGCATGACTATTATAAGATTGGTTAGAGTGATTTTGATCCTAAAATTACTGTGATCAATTTTTCAATTTTATGCTCCGTAAGGTATATTGCAAGGACAGTATTAAGCATGACTATTACAAGATTTGTTAGAGTAATTTTGATTCTAAAATTACTATGATCGATTTTGTAACTTAATGCTCCGTAAGGTTCTTGCTAATAATAAAAGGGTTCTATTGCACGAGAGATAATGTTATTTAGGGTATCTGGTTTCTAGGGGGAGTTAGCTGTGTTATTTGTGAACACTGAATAAATGTGTATCGTGATAAGGGTGTAGTGTAAGTGAAGAATCTAATTTGAGTGTGTTTGGTACACCTTGAATTAGGTCTTGCATGTAAATTGCTCGAAAGATTAAGTTTAATACTTAAGGTTTCGGTCAAGATAGGTCAAACGGAGTCACTGAGTTGATGTATTTGACAGATATTTTGATTTGCAATTTACTTTGAATAATTGAATCGAACATACTTAATGTGTGAGCTAACATGATAAAGGCATTGATTCTAATCTTAATTGGGAGAATCAGCCATTAATTATATGTTATATATTGGTTTAAGTGTTTTCAAGTTCAATTATTTACCATTGAGATGAATACATGTGTTGTATGGATCTCATGAGTTTGATGATGTGTTTGCAGAATTATTTATCTTAACTGGATGTGTGTCAACCGCTAAGATAAAGGATCTCCAAAGTGTATGAAAATTGAGTCTATCCAGTCCGGAATGGAGAAAGCTCAAGCTTAAAAAGGAAGTAGAGTACACTTACATGTCGACAACTCATCTAAATTCAAACGGAGACAAAAATAATGATGGAGAGATTGCTTATCATGTTATTCAATCTTGTGTCATTTATTTTTGTTGTATTTGAATTTATTGAAACAGCATTGTTGTGTCCAATGTCTGTTATTGTCAAATGCTTAACAATGGTACTTTGTAATTCATTAATTAAATAATGACATATTGGGTCTTAATTTAATGATTTTACATCGTAAATTTGTTCAAGTAGTGACAATTATCGAGAAAAATGCTAAGAATAGTGATATAGAATTTAAATTCGGTGTCTGTCTTATTGTGTTCTCTAAAGAATTCTTTACGTTAATCATATCGGGTTCGAGAAAATTTTTGGTGAATTTTCAAAGTGTTAATCAAGTTCGTGAAAGTTGACTTTTTGGGAAGTCAAGGTTCACATGAATCGAGAAAATTAGGCCAAGTGTTAAATGCGTGTTAAGCAAAGTGGGCTGGTACATGCGTGTTTCATGACTTAAAATTTTTAAATTGAAAAATTTTATAAAGTAAAATATGAAACTAAAACACGCATTGACTAGTCAAACCCGACACCATATGTGTGTATTGTCACCATATGTGTGTACACCATATGTGTGTATTGTCACCATATGTGTGTGTATAAGGAATTTGCTTGTTCTAGGACTTCGGAAAATTTTCAAAATGGGAAAATTCTCAAATGAGTCAAATTAGAAAGTGTGAAGTACCTTATAATATTGAACTTTAAAATTTGAGAAAAACAAATGGTTTTAGTTAAATTTGATAAAGTTCAATTGGTCGTTTATTAAAACCAAGAATGTTTTGGAAGATTATGAAACAAAGGTTTCACTATCTTGGAAAACATTAACAGTTTTAATTTCGACTTGTTGATTCGATAAAATTGGTCTTGTTTTGGATGATTATGAAACAAAGGGTTTCACTATCTTGGAAAACATTAACAGTTTTAATTTCGACTTGTTGATTCGATAAAATTGGTCTTGTTTTGGATGATTATGAAACAAAGGGTTTCAATATCTTGGAAAACATTAACAGTTTTAATTTCGACTTGTTGATTCGATAAAATTGGTCTTGTTTTGGATGATTATGAAACAAAGGGTTTCAATATCTTGGAAAACATTAACAGTTTTAATTTCGACTTGTTGATTCGATAAAATTGGTCTTGTTTTGGATGATTATGAAACAAAGGGTTTCAATATCTTGGAAAACATTAACAGTTTTAATTTCGACTTGTTGATTCGATAAAATTGGTCTTGTTTTGGATGATTATGAAACAAAGGGTTTCAATATCGACTGGATAAGATTTTGGAGATGATTTTCTGCATTTGCGTGTTCTTCACCATTTGCGTGTTCTTACGAACCCAGTTCATCTTAAAGTTTTTTCCAGATTTTACGTGTTGTGACATATGCGTGTTTCATGACTTAAAATTTTTAAATTGAAAAATTTTATAAAGTAAAATATGAAACTAAAACACGCATTGACTAGTCAAACCCGACACCATATGTGTGTATTGTCACCATATGTGTGTGTATAAGGAATTTGCTTGTTCTAGGACTTCGGAAAATTTTCAAAATGGGAAAATTCTCAAATGAGTCAAATTAGAAAGTGTGAAGTACCTTATAATATTGAACTTTAAAATTTGAGAAAAACAAATGGTTTTAGTTAAATTTGATAAAGTTCAATTGGTCGTTTATTAAAACCAAGAATGTTTTGGAAGATTATGAAACAAAGGGTTTCAATATCTTGGAAAACAATAAGAATTTTATCGTTCAACTTGTTTGTCGATGGTTAAAGTTGATAACATTCTCAGAACCAATGAAACTATGAATTTTCAGGGGTTTAGAAAATGTTAGGAGCTTTAAAATTCGATCTTAATTGTTGTTTCTAACCGATTGTTGGTTGTTGTTTATATCTTTTTGCAGATGGCTGAGAGACAGTTCCATAAGAATCATAACTATTTGATTAATTTGGACGTCCACCAGGAGAATGCAGCAGAGTTTGTTCCTATTTTGGAGTTCTTTCAACGATCCAGAATTCGAAGGGTTCTCACTGCCAACCCGGTGATACAATTGACGTATCTTTGTCAATTATGGGCCTATGCTAGATATGTTGCTGGAAATAATCAGAGGATTGAAGCTCGGGTGAATAATCAGGTCATCCAGTTCACTCCTCAGGATTTGGTCCAGATACTTGGTTTGGGTACTGAAGCCCAAGAGGGAGGAGCCAATGGTCCCATCACATACCCACTGGCATTAAGATATGGAGTTTACAGAAGAATGGGTTATGTTGGTGATCCAAACCAAAACACCTTCACGAAGAACTGTATTCACGGGAAATGGAAGTTCTTCAGTCACGTGATTTTGGTTGCTCTTAGCAATAGGAAGTCGGGGTACGACAAACTGAATGTCGAGACCCAGTCTCAGGTTGTCTCCCTTGTGCTGAACAAGCCGTACAGCTTTTCTCGTTATTTCTTCAACGAGATTAGAAGGCAAATTGGTGCAGCTGCCAACGAGCGCTTCTTGATGTATCCTCGGTTCATCATGATGATCATCTACGCTCGTCTGCCCAATCTTCCATAGGTGGGTCCTGTCGAGCATGTAACTACAATGCCGAATCGCATATTTCGAGATAGTTACAAGTATAGAGGTCCACTCCCACCTCCAGCACGACCGACAGACAGACATCTATTCGGTGCAGTTATAAATCCAGCATATGTGGCACCAGACAATGACGGATTTGCACATGATGGGTCTGATGTTGAAGAAGATATTGATGCAGCTCCACAGCAAGTTCCTCAACCACCACCCGCAGCACACCAAGTACAACAACAACAACAACAACAACAACAACCTCCAGTGCAACAACCCCCAGTACATACTGAAGCTTTCGATGATCTGTTCTTTCAAGTAGAACAGGGTCAAGGTAATGCTGAAGATGTTGCGGAGGTTGCACAACAAATGTTAGAGCCTGAAGATGATATCCATCAGGTTCAAAATTTTGACACTCGTACAGATCTAGAGGCAAATATCGACGAGTTGTTCGAGGATCACGAGGCCGATGATGAGGCAAGTAGTGATCCTCATGCCACTGCGAGCGATCAAGAGGAGAGCTCCAGTGATGATGATGATGGTCATGAGGACCCTCAGGAGAGAGCACGTAAGCTTTTGCAAGAAAAACGTGCTGCTCAATCTGAAAGGGAACTAAAGGCTGATGCAGATTTCCAGCCTGAGGAGGAAGAAGAAGATAGTTCGCCTCCACCACTCAAGAGGAGAAAGAGAGCTGGTGAAGGCACATCGGGCACATATGAGTCACCCTGACTTAGTGCAATGATGAGTGTGGCAGTTGAAGAGGGAATGGGGCATATGTCTGAGCATGTGCATAGTGATACTGAGGAGGTAACTGCTAGACCTAGGGGAGCAGGTAAGGGATTGATGATGCGACCACCGGTTGAGCCAACAAGAACAAGAATCAGACTATCAGCAACAGGGTTTGCATTCACATCTTTCACCAGTGCTTCTACAACATCAGTTCAGCATAGTACAGTTACACTTCCGGTTGTTGGACCTTCTGCAATCCAACAACCACATGCATCCACAATCAGACCGTATGAGTCAAGACCGACTGTACCACCGACTATCCCTCCTCGACCATCGGTGATTTCTTCCCAACCAAGCACCTCAAGCACCGACGATGATACTATATCAGGGTTGGTAAAGCAAGTGGCTGAAATGAGAGCTCTGGTTGATGGCTTGACAGAGAATCTGTCCAAGTAGGAAGACTCACATCGTCAGGAGCTTGAAGAGTGTTGGTGCATATCCCTTGGTGACAAGAGCATTCTAGATGTGTCATGTATTTTATATATTTCAAGTCTTGTAATTTATCTTGTAATTACCGTTTGTCGATAATATTACCTTGGCATATATTGTTGATCATGTCGGGATCCTTTTATGTTTATATGTTTGTTTATTATTTATGTTTTGCAGGTTCTTGACATGAATGTAAACATTACATGTAATGAGTTATTAAGATAATATTGTTTCTGCGTTTTACAGCAGTAGAAATATTATCTTAATATACTTCCAATGGAGGATTAAGTTAATGATTGTTTCTGCGTATTTACAGCAGTAGAGACATTAACTTAATGTATACTTCCAATAGGTAATACAGACAATGTGTCTCTGCGTATTTACAGCAGTAGAAACATTGTCTGAGCTAATGATTGTTTCTGCGTATTTACAGCAGTAGAAACATTTACTGAGCTAATGATTGTTTCTGCGTATTTACAGCAGTAGAAACATTAGCTGAGTTAGTGTTGTTTCTGTGTCTTGACAGCAGTAGAAACATTAACTCAAATATTCCTAAGTTTTATTTGAGGGTTCTTGGGAACAAGCAAAATAGTTGCTTGTGGAAAGAACACTTAAATGGTCATTTGAGGGTTCTTGGGAACGAGCAAATAGTTGCTTGTGGAAAGAATACTCAAGTGGTTTGAGAGTTCTCGGGAACAAGCAAATAGTTGCTTGTGGAGAGAACACTCAAACAGTTTGAGAGTTTCTGTGGAAAGAAGCAAAAGCATGCTTGTACACAAGAACTCTCAAACAAGGCCAAAACCCTAATGGGCTTATGGGCTTGACATGAGAACACTCAAATCCAATAGGATTTGAGAGTTTTTGTCACTTGCCTATAAATAGAGGGTGTGTGCATGCGCGTTCTAGACAAGAGTGTAGAGAGAGAAACGAGCAAATCCTAGAGAGAGAAACTATAAGAACACGCATATAGTTGTCTTGTGGGTAGTACTCGATCTCACGCACGAACCGCAAACACACACCCGGTTTGGACGGCTTGTAGACTGCAGATTATCACGTTGGTTGATAAAGTGCGTCCGGAGAGCCGTTTCACTATCGTAACCAAATACGAGTGTTTATGTTCACGCAAAGATATATATATATATATATAGTGATATATATATATCATAAAAGCTAGATATAAAAACCGTGGGTTATCTCGAGGAATTTCCGCACCTCGACATATCCTTAAGTCAATATCGGTTCGGTAAGACCCGTGGGACTTACAACTGGTATCAGAGCCATAGGTTTTAACACCTTGGTTCGAGATTGATTTCGGTTTTTGGGTGTCTAGCCGTTTGCGTGTTCTTAGGCGGAGAGGTGTTTTCGGGTTCGTTTGAAATAAAGGTTCAAACTTGACACCAAAATCAAACACATCTCAATCCTAACATCTTTTTTTCAAAGTTTCATTGATCAAGTAACAAAATTGGGTTCTAGATCTAAGAAAGATTGGAAAAAGGTGTTCTCGTGTTTTGCATGTTCATACTTGTACTTTGCGTGTTCTTAAAGTACAAGTACTTTGCGTGTTTTCGTTACTACCTAGGCATTTGCGCATTCAATTGGTTTGCGTGTTTCTGAGGTTTAAGAGTTCTTGTGATTTTGCATGTTTCATACACTTTTGCGTGTTTCATTTGAGTGTTCCCAGATTTTGCGAGTTCTTGTGTTTTGCGTGTTTATAAGTTGAACCACATACACAATGGCAGCAAATTATCTTAACCAATTAATACTAATGGATCATGAGACCGGTAAGGGTAATTCACCACCCAAGCTGATGATCATTGACCAATACTTTTCTTGGAAAGGTCGATTCGAATCCTTTATGCAATTCACGGAATGTGGACTTGTATGACAGAAGGATATAGTGCCCCAACATATGAGGATAGTGGTGTTAACAAAGTATATGCTTACCAAGACATGACTGAATCTAATAAAAAATTGTATGAGGCAGAGAAAAAGGCACTATCATGTTTAAAAATGTCATTGCCGCAAGAAATATTACATTTATTTAATGGATTCAATACATCTAAAGAACTTTGGTTAGCATTAAAGAATCATTGTGAAGGGGATGAAACACTTAAGAAGAATCGAAGAGATCTTTTAAAACATCAGTATAACGTATTTAATGGGTTAAGAAGTGAAAACTTAGACCAACTAATTACACGGTATTATCACTTGTTAGCAGAATTGCAAGCATTTGATGTTACCTACTCTGAGGAGGAAAAAGTCGAGAAATTTTTGAGCTCCTTGCCGGAAAAGTGGAGTAATTATATTACTACTGTGCAGGAAAAAACAGATTTCTCAGATATGTCCTTGACTCAGATGATTGCTAAGTTTAGGGGACAAGAAATGAAACTAAAAAGGAGGGAAGCAGGATATAGTAATGCTCAGATTCCCGAGCTTTATTACGGTAGACCTATGATTAATGTGAGTCAAGATTCTCCAAGTGGAAGCACAAGTGCATACCTTAGTGAGGATATTGATTTACAAAAAATCTCGTTTGACTCTGAGGGGAACATATGTCTTGTTTCAAGCCAGAGTGACAGTCTAGGCAACCGTGGATATCCTACCTCCAGTGCTAGTTCCACCGTGCCTATAAGTGTCAAAAGTGCGGAAAGTCACTTATCAGTTCTTGCGTTATTTGTGACATCATATGAATAGTTTATCCAAGGAAAGGTTCAAGATCCTAGTCTTATCGATGAAGACTACGAACAGATTGATCCTTTGGACTTAGAAGAGATGGATCTGCAATGGCAAATGGCTATGCTGACTCTTCGAGCTAAACGGTTCTTATCAAGAACTGGGCGAAAGGTTGTGGGTTCCAAGCTTGGCTTTCATAAGTCAAAGATAAAGTGTTACAATTGCGATAGATTTGGACACTTTGCTAGGGAATGCCAGAGACCAAAGAAGGATGATAGGTCTATCGTGACTCGTCAAAACTTCGATCAAGGTGGATCAACAACTCCTTCTTCGCTCAAGGTGGATCAGCAACCCCCACCCCCCCACACACACTTACCTTTTTGTGATCTTACCGTAACATGCGGGAATGCCTTTAAACCTGTAAATCTCGACATAAACACAATAAAAACTGAGAAATAAGCAAAATTTATTGAAATTAAGAAATACGAAACACGGGTTGCCTCCCGAGAAGCGCTAAGGTTATTTATGAGTCGTTAGCTCGACTCCAAGACCTTCTTTTATTGATCCATTTCGAAGAATGGAAGCTCGTCAAATACGACTCCCACCTCTTCCTCTTCTTCACTGTAAAGCTTCAACCTGTGACCATTGACAATAAAAGTAGATCCATCCGATTTTAACAATTCAACATAACCAGACGGATAAACATATTTGATCACAAAAGGGCCAGTCCACCTAGAAGTCAACTTGGGTTGCTTAAACTTATACTTTGAAAGAAACAACAAAACTTTTTCACCGGCTTTAAAATCCTTCTTCCTAAGCCTACGGTCATGCCACACTTTAGTCCGTTCCTTGTAAAGTCTAGAGTTATCATAAGCATGCAACCTAAGCTCATCTAGTTCATTCAATTGCAATGATCTCAACTTACCGGCCTCAACTAGGTCCATATTACAATTCTTGAGCGCCCAATAGGCTTTATGCTCAATTTACATAGGAAGGTGACAAGTCTTTCCTTAAAGCAACCGGTATGGGGTAGTCCCAATCGGTGTCTTGTAGGCGGTCCTGAATGCCCATAGAGCATCATCAAGCTTGGTAGACCAAGACTTTGGGTTGTCTCCTACGGTTTTCTCAAGAATCCTTTTTAATGCCCGGTTGGTATTTTCAACTTGGCCACTCGTTTGCGG
>CM067167.1:291182279-291202279 GCA_034093135.1 Erigeron breviscapus
AAGCACAACTTTAAGACTTCGCAGCTCGAAGAAAATCTCACATCATAACATGGTGTTCAGAAAAAGGAAGAGCTTCATGGTTAAAAGGTTCATTCATCCATAGCGTTATCTTCTTTACTTGCTTCAGCTTCATCATTCTTTAACCCATAGATACACGTCTACTCTTCACGTGGTTAATTATGCCACCAACCAGTGATTCCATCATTCCCATCTTCACTCCATTCAGATCAGCACAGACACAGTCTCACAAACACACAAATGTCGTGATACATTTACAATTACGTTCGCGACCGGAATTGTAACTGTATCCTTCCATACATGTGCCCGGTAACCCTTCTATGCGTCACCTACTTATAACCTTCAAAAATCCAGCATCAACTCCATTCATCAACTTCAAGTCCATGTCCTTTAAACTAGTAGACTTAACAACATTGACTACTAATCATTTCACTCCTCACTTATCTCAAAACTTCATTTAACTTCATGTACAACATAATCCTCATAAACATTTAATACGGCTATCACTTTCCATCGATCTTCTCACATTTCAACACACTTGAGGCATCAACATCATTATAATTGTAACACAGTGTTTACTCTCGACACATAAAGATTCACTACATAGAAATCTCTCCAACTTCATTACTTTGTACACCGGTCAACACAAGCATGGCCATACAAACACGCTCGCGTCGTGATACACTTGCAATTATGTTCCGGACCATAATTGTAGTTGTATCCTTTCACATGCATGTTCGTTACCACCATTGTGTATCACCTTCTTTTCACCAATTCCATTCATATAATCCTCCAACTTTTGTCCATCTCAACAACTTCTCACATAATATAAGGCAAAAGTTTATCAAATTCAGTTAGAGGAATAGAAGATCACCTCGAGGACCGTCTATCGTAACAATAGAATAACTTAGCGACGGAGAAGCGAGAAACGGAAGAATAAAGACTAAAACACATATTCACATATCAATAAACAATCATCATATAGCCTTATTCCCACACTCTCACTCATCCCAACCCGTCCTAAGGTATTTCATCTCAAAGGCTAAGCATACCTACTTAAGCCTAACCTAATCTCTATCGGTTTAAGTCCAATTCCTATGGCATACCTATAGTCATTGGTTCACTTAAACCATTTCTGTGATACCAACTTGTAACACCCAACATTTAAAAATACGGATTTCCAAAAACTTTTCACCTAGCGGTGTTAAAGAATGCGGAATATCATTTCAAAAGTCCAAACCATAAAATCCAGTTTGGTCTGTTCATAAAATAGAAGGTGTTACTCGTCACATCATCAAAATAGTATAAATGGAAATCCTACGGTTGCCCAACATAACACAACCATATACAAGTCATATCAAAACATAATAGTCATAACGAAATCAAATGTCTAAAAGGAGCAGCAACTATGGGTAACTAATAGCATCTTCAAGTATTCTACCCATGCCTCGCTCATTATCCATCAACACACTTCTAGCTTGCTAAACCTGACGGGACAACACATTTCAAGAAACAAGTGTTAGCTAACGAATTAGCTAAGTAAGATAACACTAAGTCAATAAAACGTTTGTCCAATTAAAACTTGGTAAAGCAGCTTTTCATATTAAAGACACATTTCGCATATCATCACATACATATCATAGCATCAACATCTTTCATGGTAGGATTAACCATCCTAAATGTGCCTAATCATCATTTCATCATCACATATCATCACGTTAGGTGTGACATAAGTCACGCATATCATATAAGGTGTAAGTTTGTGTGTAGGCGGTCATAAGACCTAACGGGAACCTCAAGTGTCGTTAAGGAATGGCAAGCCACTCCAGGAGTAGTCCGTATGTTCAAGACATTGGTGGGTAATCACTCCACCCGGAGATACTCTAACCACGTAATTACGTTGCAAGGAGCCACCCAAGCAACAACATATACGCACCCACCCGGCTAAGGTGAATATGGGTTAAGCTTAACACTTCATCATATATACGAGCTCGATTTCATCACATATAGTTTAGGTGACAAAGTTACCTAAACATAACATATAATCATCTTTTACGTTTGGGCCCTTAAACGTGCACGTGACATGGCAACCTATAAAGTCTAGTGAACTAGATGACCAAGCCACACATACATGCACATCATAATCAACATATACTTGCATCACATTTCATTACATTGCATATCATTTCATAACATAACTTTGCATTGCATATAAAGGGGAATGCATTTCAGGTCTCATAAGTCAAATACATATCCCGTATAACCTCCCATATAACCCGATTACTCTTAAGTATACAAGATAAGATTAGAGAAGTTATATTCTGAAAACCATGCTTTTGTTGAATCCCTCAGCGTGTCAAAGTAGTGTATCTTACCTCAAAGAAGCGCACGACAAATGATAACTACGTTACCGTGCAAAGCAAGTATTCCTGACCCCCTATAATCATTAAGCGATCATTAGACAAGCTAATACTCACATCATTAAGGTCATAACTCAGACCTAAACACCTATAAACACGACCCATGACAATGCTTTATGCATTGGAGGTTTGATTAATACATAAAGACTCATAGAATCCGACGAAACTCGAACTTCACTCACTAATTCAACCTTTCAGGAACTTGACATCAAGATAATCTTTTAAAAGCATTACCATTAGAAAATAGACTCTCTCACGATTCCGTGGATAGCTTATTTGTCAAAAACGGAGTTACGGTTCAAAAGTTATGGCCATTTGAAAATTCAGTCGCTGTTGCGCCGCAATGACTCATTGAGCCGCAACTTATCTCTCTGGAATCCAATTACGCCGCAACTATGTAGTTGCACCGCAACTGGCTACGAACCAGCACAACAATCATCTTTTAACCTCTAAAACTTAACAAAACTCAACCCAAACAACCCCAAACCTTATGAACAACCTTTGAACCTTAAAATCCATCATTTTAAGACCATTTTGATGCAATAAAATCCTTGATTAAACCACACATGAATTGCATCATAAAACAAGCATTATTTCGACATCAATTGACCCTCCAATGGTCTAGATCTGATTTCTAATGACTCATATGATCAAAAAGACATAAAATCAAAATCAATATACCTCTATTACCTGAAGATCACAATGGGGATGCAAAATACTCGATCAATCACTCCTAAATCACACGTTTGAAGGATTTTTGGCTTAGAATTTTGATAGGGAATCAAAGGGGTGGCTAGGGCTTGCGAGAAAAGTAATATTTCTGCAAATGATGAACTAATGGCTCCCTCCAAGACCCTAAACCCGTTTTTGACTTTTACACCATGTCAAAATTGGTCCCTAAGCTTCATAAAGTCATATTTCTTGCCCAAAACACCTCTATGGACTATATACAACTCATTAAACACTTTGAACACCCCAAAAAGGCATTTAACTACATCTTAACCACATTACTACATCAATCAATAAGACATTCAAGTCCCACACGCATAACACATTAACTACATATAAGCATTTAATCCACCGCAGACTTAACAAACACGTTATGTTGACCTAACGACTCAAGTCAACCGTTAAATAAAAGAATTGGGATGTTACACATCATCTACCGCCTCCTCGTCTTCATGTACCTGCACAACTGGGGTAACATCATCAGGTAAAGGATTAGCTGAGTTATAAGTATTACCTGCTCGAGTTGTGATGGCATTGACATGCTCATTTCTAGCATTAGGAGAGGTGTATTTCTGCCCTTGGTTGTTTGATGGAGGCTTCGGGTTCTGTTGAGTGTTACTCGGTAAAGTACCGGGTGGTCTATTAGAGTTCCCTAACCTTTCAAGCCTCCCTTCCAAGTCCTTTATGGTGGCTTGTTGGTTCTTCACTCCTTGATCAAACTTGTACCCAAGACCATCTAATCGAGTAGTCAAGACATCCAGTGACGTCTGCATCTTCTTTGAGTCACTTGCCACTTGCTCGTTTGTTGCTTTTTGAGTGCTAATAAAATCCTTCATGATGTTCTTTAGCTCCGAATCAGGATCTTGCTGGTTTTAATTGTTGAACCCGCTCCATCTGTTGCCACTAATACCAGAATTGTTAGTATTATAAGATGAAGAGGAGGGATAAGAATTACCTGATTGCCGGTTTTGAAAATCGGTGTTGCGGCTGAAGTTCCCTTGCGGTTGGTTCTGGACAAAGTTCACATCTTGAGCGGGTTTCTGGGGGCAATCCTCTGTATAATGCATATCCCCACAATAATCACAACCATCAGCCAACATTCTGACATCCCTCTCTAGGCTCTTAAATCTACTCTCTTGACCATCAAACCGCTCATCCATGCGTTTCGAGAGAGCTTTAATCTCAGCAACTGTTCCTGAATCCTTGCTACTCTCTACTTTAGCAACAGTACTTATCCCGGATCTCTTTAGTCGGTCTTCATCCCGGGTTGAGCTCTCCTTGGGGAAATGTTATTGAAGCTTCCCCCAAATGCATAACTGAGCTCCCTCTTAGACCTCCTATCTAATCCATCATAGAAAATCTCAACAATTAGATCAATATTCATGTTATGACCCGGACAATTCCTTATCATCTCCTTGAATCTCTTCCATGCATCAACCATATCTTCTCCCGGATCTTGAGAAAAACCCCTAATCTGATTTTCTAACTTTCGTTTAGTCCTTATTGAATAGAACTCATCAATGAAGGCCTCTCTCAAACCATTCCAAGTGGTGAACGGGTTTTCCGGCAATTCCCTAAACCATTCCCCGGTAAGACTCAAGGGAAACAATTCCAACTTCACATTATCGGCTTGGTTCACTCCATACTGATATAGCCGGCAAATCTTTTCAAACTTCTCGACATGGGCATAAGGGCCCCAACGTGCAACCCCGTCGAATGTGTCTTCAGTGACACTCTTGAGATGATTTCCTTTCAAGGAGAAGTTTGCTGATATCGCAGGGGGACGGATAGCAGTGCCCCTGTTAGCTGGTATGGTTCTCCTTCGTTCCCCATAAGGAATGTTATTCATATCTCTCGGTTGTTCTTCACCCATTCCGTTTCCCCTTCTTTGTTGATCTTGATTCCTGTTAATTTGCGGAAGTACAGTTCTATTCGGCTCAGGTGTTTGAACTTTTTCTTCTCCTTCTGAGTCATCACCTATTCGAAATATCCAAGCTGCTTCCTCCGACCTATTAACCAATTGATCTTCTAAGGTCTGGCCCGGTGGAACTTGATCTGCGGTTTCTGAATCTATCTTGCCTGATGTAGATGGTTCTTGATTGTTTCTTTGCACTAATCTACGTCTGGCCCTTCCTGGATTAGATAATGGACTATGCAAGGGTAGGCCAGAGGCTCTATGTTCATCAACTAGCAAGAACCTGCACAATCACCACAAAACAAACCGTCAACCGCACCTGGTAAAAATGAAATAAAACTTAAAGTAAAATAACTTAAAATCTATCTAAATAAGCAAATAACTTTCTCACAAGTAACTGTGAGAAAGGGTCGAACTACAAAATTAAACAACTACAGAAACAAAAGTCCCCGGCAGCAGCGGCAAAATCTTGATGTGTGAAATCGAGTCTTAAAATTTATAAACACGAATCACCTAGCGACTGACTACAACACACTTACAGGACCCGTTCGTATGCAGTATAGTTAGCTTGGTAAATCCGAGGTCGATCACAAGGACTAAGTAAAGTAATTGTTAAAATAAAGCAGTTCAAGTAGAAATGAGGGGGTTTTGTGACCGAATTATCACGTTGCAAAAGTTAGTAAGATCAGTTAGTAATCCCTCAGGATTAATCGAAAAGAGAGTTTGTTATTGAAAACAATAATTTAAAAGGCATCCATCTCGAATCCGCTCAACAACATATTCAGATTGCACATAAATGAAGTTCAATTTCAATTCAAGTTGATTAAATAACCGAGACTCAAACAAAGCACCAACACCGTACCCGTCAAGTTAATGATATCATTTGACTCTCTTGCTTAAACTAGTTTCATTACAAAGACCGGTACCCCAAGACATCTTTTGTAATTTCCCTAATCAAACAATGGTTTTGGTTATTAAGATAACAATTATATTCATCGATTGTACCCAACCGTTAACACATTAATTCCTATTATCATTGAATGATTATCTACCGTACCCATCATAGATCCAATCATTTGTACCCAAACAATCAAAATGATATATGTGTAAACAATAATTACCATTAAAGACACACACACACCACCAACCAATTCAAGATAAATTAAAAGGAAGTAATACGTTAAGATCACGATATAACGTTAAATGAAACCAACATTGAATTATAAAAATTGTGCAATCCTTACATATTGTCTCACTTCATCAAGATGGATGATAAAGTGATTAGCTACTCATTATTGAAATGAAATAACAAATCATAATAGAAGAATTCATTGTTACCGAATGATAATAAATGAAAACGAATAATGGAAAGCGTCCAATCGTAATATCTATCTTCAAAGGTGAAAGAACTGATGAAAAATCTCCTTTTTGATCTTCCAAAACCGCTGGGAATGGTAGAATAGGGTTTAGGAATGTTTTTTTGCAAGCTATTTATATTTTTCCCAAATATTACAAAATTCCCGTAGGGCACTGCGGCGCAGTCCACCCACTGCGGCGCAACTTCAAGCACTGCAGCGCAGTTGAAGTCTGTACAGTAACTATCTTCAGATTTGTGCCAAGTAATCCTTCCGTAAGCACTCATTTCACTTCAAAGTGTCATTTTCTCTAGAAATTATGCTCAAGTACCTGTTAATATCCTGAAACACTAACAAATACCATAAACGCACCAAATGTATACAAAAACGACTCGAAAAGCACTTATAAACAACTAATACGATGTGGGAAATGGGTATAAAATAAGGCATATCAACATGTATATGAGTATGTGTATATGCACTCACCTCTAACTTGGCTAGAATGTTTAACTATGCAATCTTCTTCACAACCTAACAAAAAATATACATATAACATATAAGTTCTAATACACCGACTTTTCCATAGTTCAACATAATTCCATAAAGGAACTAACTCCCCTTGGATGTTTGGCTAATCAACACATTTCCAAGACAATTTCATATCACAATTTCATCATCTCAACTTACTAGCCAAACAACATAATGTAATAACCAAAAGAATGGAGGGTTTTTCTCATCACTAAAATATTCACTTACATAAATCCTCAATTTCTTAATTAGAAATGACTATGGCTTTACTTGAAAATTCTCAAATAAAAAAAACCCCAATTTTATGTGTAAGAACCCTAATTTCAAACAATTTAACAATAGAAATTCTTACCTTAAAGGAATTAACAACAAGATGGAAAGTTGAAAATCACTAGTTTTTCTTCCATTTCTTCCTTGTGGGTGTCAACACTCTCACCCCCCCACACACTCTTAAACCCCAAATTTAATTGATAGAAAGTTAGGAAGAAAAGATTATTATTATCACTTGATTGGATTCTTGATTGGAAATAGAAATAAGAAATCACACACTCCAAGATTTGAGGGAGGAAGAATGGAAATGATGGATGATAAGGGGCAAGGGTGCAGTCGGCAGTTTGCATTGGCTCTTTTCATTGGCAAGCATTGTCTCTTTGGCTTCATTGTACCCTATCCATTGGCAAGCATCGACACTTTGTTCATTGTACCCTATCCATTGGCAAGCATTGTCTCTTTGGCTTCATTGTACCCTATCCATTGGCAAGCATTGTCTCTTTGGCTTCATTGTACCCTATCCATTGGCAAGCATTGTCTCTTTGGCTTCATTGTACCCTATCCATTGGCAAGCATTGTCTCTTTGGCTTCATTGTACCCTATCCATTGGCAAGCATTGTCTCTTTGGCTTCATTGTACCCTATCCATTGGCAAGCATTGTCTCTTTGGCTTCATTGTACCCTATCCATTGGCAAGCATTGTCTCTTTGGCTTCATTGTACCCTATTCATTGGCAAGCATTGTCTCTTTGGCTTCATTGTACCCTATCCATTGGCAAGCATCGACACTTTGTTTTGGCTTCTTCCACCGGCTATATTTCACCGATTGTGGCTTCTCTTTTTCTTCACAAAATCAAGTACAAGGACCCACCATTTTTTTTGTTTTTTGTGTTTAGCAACCTTTGGCATTTTGGCAAGGTTTTGGCACTACACCCTCCATTTTGGCAAGGTTTTGGCACTACACCCTCCATTTTGGCAAGGTTTGGCAAAAATTGTCAAGTAATTGGCAAAGACACGTGGCAACGTATGAATGGTTAAAGCAAGCCAAAGAGCCAAAATGTGGCTCTGCACCCTTGCCCCTAAGAATGAAGTTGATGAGTAACAAAGAAGTACATGGCTTTGTCCAAGTTTTTTTTTATCAAAAATATATGGGTATTATACCTGCTAGCCACTAAAGTTCCAACTAAATTAACCCTATATCTCAAAACAGAATACTAGGAATTCATTTTAATGTCAAAATTACAATAAGAATTAATAATATTTACCTTTAAAATATTGGGATGTTACAATAACTTTAAAATATTTTGTTTTTTCATAAGTTTTTTTTATAAAATAAGTACATAGGCTTTTATTAAAAAAACTAGATTAAGCCCCGATCGTACGATGTACGGTAAACTAAACATAAATTATTACGAAATATATAATGATTAATCATCTATATATTATCAAAATATAATCTATAAAGTAAAAAAAACATTACTTGATTAAAAGACTAAAACGTTTTATACCTTTTACTCGAATAATATAGCATACGATGAATTAATATCATTTGATTTTACTAATACATGAAATCATTATAAAATGGGACTACTCAAGCATACTTATAAAAAAAACTCAAATATCTCATCTATAAAATTTAAAGGAAGAATAAAATAGTTTGACTAAAAAGAAGATATTGATAAATGATATCATAGTTGTTTAGTAAAAAATTCATACATAATAATAACCCATACGACGGATTATAAATTGTTCTAACTGTATAAGTTTATTATTAAAAAAAAAGTTAAACAAAAACACATTATTTAATAAAATCATTAAAATAATCAGGCGAAATTACAAATCTATTAATAATTCATAGATAATTACATTAGTTGTAAAATTAATTATACTGTCTGTCCCAATATATTGTTTGTCCAATGTTAAAAATTTCAAACTTTCCAAATTTTTAACTCTTTAAAACGAGATGTATGATTGACCGTGAGTAAAAAGAAAAATCTCATTACAATATTTCATTTTACAAGAATTACATCCTTAATTGATCGACTATAATAAAGAAAAATACAAAATCAATATAAAAAAAATGTTGAACGGCAATGGAAGGAAGAAGTAAAATTTAAGAGACAAATTTTAAGTTGAAAACTATATAAAAGAGGGTGATGTGAATCTAGTTGTTATCATATATTCGACTTGTAATCATGTATTTTTTTTTTTTACTTAAATTTTTTTTATTATTAATTATTGATGATTAGGATAAAGAATAATTTTTAAAGGAATGCTTCAAATTAGGAAATTAATGTAAGTATGACACATAATGAAAAATTCTATATGACATTCTCTCGTAATTACCAAGTAATCCAAAAAATATCCTCTCTTAGTTATAGATAGAGATATTAACAAAATAAGGTGCGATGGGTTTTTAAGCCAAATTAATAAAAGTAAATTTGTCATTTCCCAGGAATGTAATGATGAAGGCCTACAAGACGAGTAGACGTCGCCACTTGAAAGAGATTATAGCATCTGACAGCCCAACTAAACGGTTCATTTTCTGCTTAAAAAAACATGATGATCATATTATATAGCAACCGATAAACTGCTTTCATGTCTCATGTAAATTTAATTTCTCATATTCTAACTGATCAAGCTTACTAGTGATGGATGATACTTTAGTAACTAATTATATGAAGTCATCACTTATTAGGAATAATTGCAAAGAAAATATGAAATATAAATGCTATATTCCTGGTGCAATGTTTGGTCAGTTTTCATTCATCAATGTTTTTTCTGGAAAAGCCGTTATTTTGGATGCTGAAAATGATCTAGGCATGAAAAACATGGTTGAAGTTGCAGTTATTGTAAGGATTCTGCAGTTACTCTATAAAGGTATATATATATATATGCTACTATATGAATCTCATTTTGAGACTATATATATATATATAGTCATTAGACATGTTATTGGGTTGAATCTCGAGTTCGAATATCCCTAAGTAATTAAGCTATTGGGTGGCCCTGCCTGGAATATATATGTAGCCTATGTTTATATGTTTATCTATTTAGATGCATGCAATATGTATGTAGCCTATGTTTAGCAATAATATATAGATCTAATAATTATATATTATATACATATACAAGTACTAATTATTTTGTAACATGTTGTTACAGAAAGTGCATCATCAAAGCATAGGATTAGCATTGCAGTGTTATCTCCATATCATGCTCAAGTTGAATGCATGCAACACAAAGTTGAAAATCACTACAAAAACAATGAGTTTTTCAAGGTAAAAGTAGGTTTTGTTCGTAAATGTGAAGATGAAAAAGTGGATATTTTGATAGTATCAACTGTTGGAGCTGATAAAGATGAATGCATTGAGGAGGTCAACAGAGATCAAAACAACATTAGTGACCTTTTCACTTGGCCAAGGTTAATTTTATAACGATTACTCTGTATTATTTTGGGTAATATTGCATAAGAAGTTACTAAAATATATCCAAATTTATAGTTTTTTTTTTTGAAAAAGTTATGGATGTTTTTCGGTCTGCAGTCTTCTTAACCAAATGAATTTTTCAAAAATGAACTTCAGTGATTTTAGTTAAAGATTTTTCAGATTACATGTCAAAGTTACCTGCAGACATTGGAAGGTAATTTATTTGGCTAAAAAAATAACTTCCTTAACTTTCGGAACATAAAAATAATCTGAGCATCTCAATCGAAAGTAACTTTTTCAAAAGAGAAATTAAGGTTAGTAACTCGAATTCAAAGTAGGTATATTTGAGTAACTTTTTATGTAGTTCGCACCCTATTATTTTGGTTGCATTTCTCTAATGACCTTAGTATGAACTACTGTATATATACTTTGTGAACATTTTTCTGGCTGATGCTGTTGCAGGCATTGTTTGTGGATTTTAGGAGATGAAAAAGTGCATTTGAAGAGAGGGTCTATATGGGAATCATTGATTCTTGAAGCCAAGGCTAGTCGATGTTTCTTTCAGGCTGCTGAACACAAGGACCTTGCCAAGGTCATCATTGAAGTCAAGAAAGATCTTCGTCAGCTTGATGAGTTGCTTAGCGGGAAGACTACACTCTTCCGAAATACCACATGGAAGGTAATTAATTAGCCTTCTTAATAACAAAGGGAAGTTTGGTTATGTACATTGTTTTGTTTCTTAATATAGCCCATCGATCATTGGTCCTGCAGATTTTGTTTAGCAGCAGGTTTAGGGCCTCTTTTTTGAGAATCGAGTCGTGGGACACAAAGAAACTTGTACTTCTAATGCTTTTAAAGCTTTCTACTGGTTGGCGGCCGAAAAGGAGTTCGACTGTACTTTTTGTTAGTGAAAGTCTTTATTCTGATATTATGAGAGAGTTCAAAGTTAGAGGATTGCATCTCATATGTACAGTAGACATTGTTAAGGAAACACATTATGTCCAAGTCTTGAAGGTTTGGGATATACTGCCCTTTAACGAGATTGAGGAGTTAGTAAAACATTTAGAGAGAATAATTGGAACGTATACCCCGGAATACTTTGAGTGTTGCAAATCAAGAGTCGCTCAAAGGTATGAGGAATATCTCGGTTTCTTTTATTACAATGATCTGCTATATGGGAGAAATTTTCTTATGTGTTCTTTGTATTATCAGGGGTTCTGAATTACCAAAGACATGGCCGCGGAAACCTGCAATTATTCAGCATAAAACAGAAAGCCAATGTGATGAAATGTCTAAGGATGGTGCCTATGGAAATGTTTGTGTTGAAAATGTAAAGGTCCGAGAGAGTTTGATATTAATGAAGTTTTTTCCTTTGTCAACTGGATCAGTCAAAAATATGATTTCTGGATGTGATGGTGGGGATCTCGGGCTTCCATTTGAGCTAACCGAACAAGAAAAGGATGCTGTCTTTTTTGACAAAAGCAGCTTCATTCTTGGAAGATCTGGGACGGGCAAAACGACAGTGTTAACTATGAAGGTATTTCAAAATGAACAACTTCACCACTTAGCATGCGAAGGATTTCATGAGGGAATGGAAAGAAACGAGGAGAATACGCAGGATGTTTTGCGTCAACTTTTTGTCACGTTTAATCCAAAACTTTGTTATGCGGTGAAGCAACATGTCGATGAATTGAGAAGGTTGGTGAATTAAAATGGTGAATTATAACCATTATGTTAAATATGCTTGTCCAGTAATGCTTGTGAATCAATATGCACTAGTAATTTACTTCAGTTTACTGCAACTGTAATTTTGTTTCCTGTTTTAGTCATTTAAGTACAGCAGCAAAGGAAGATAAATACTAGTTGGTCTATAACTAACGTAATAAATACACCTATGAGTTGCATATAATGCTATTGTGTTTTAAAATGTATGTGTTTATGTTTATAGTTATTTTGCGGCGTACTATGAGTCTTGCTAAATATTCGCCTTCTAACAATGAATTTATACAATATGCAGACTAACATGTGGCGGGAGCTCGTCTTCTCAAAACACCTCACTGTCTATACATGATAATGATAAGATGATGTTTTCTGAAGATATTCCCGATCATTTTGTTCATCTTTCACACGATGTGTATCCACTTGTCATAACATTCCATAGATTTCTGTTGATGCTTGATGGAACAGTTGGCACTTCATACTTCGAGAGATTCCCTTCTTTCAGGAAGGTCATTTCTGGCAATCAAACAACTAACCCAAGACTTCTTGTCTGGAAACATTATATGAGCAAGGATGTTACTTATGAGAGATTTTGTTCCATTTATTGGCCTCACTTCAACAATAAATTGACAAAAGGTCTTGATCCATCCTTAGTTTATACTGAGATAATGTCTGTCATAAAGGGTGGATTAAGCTCAAGCAAGAATCCCAGTGAGATCCTCTCTAGAGATGACTATGTTCAACTTTTTGATAAACGAACTTCCATTTTCAATGCAGAGAAGAGAGAAATCATATATTCCATATTTCTTAAATATGAGAAGAAAAAAGGGGGAAATGAACATTTTGATTTGGCTGATTTAGTGAATGATCTTCATCGAAGGCTAGAAGTGGAAGGGTATACGGGAGATATGATGGATTACGTATATATTGATGAGGTCCAAGATCTTTCAATGAGGCAGATTATGCTTTTTAAGTACGTGTGTTCAAATGTTGATGAGGGGTTTGCTTTTTCTGGAGATACAGCCCAGGCTATAGCAAAGGGTATTGGTTTCAGGTTTGAAGATATACGCTGCATGTTCTATAAAAAGTTTCTTTCAGGTTCTAGAAAGGGGAAACTCTCCAACATGTTTCAGTTAAGCGAGAACTTTCGCACACATGCTGGAGTTTTAAATTTGGCACAAAGCGTTGTTAACCTTCTTTGCCACTTTTTCCCTACGTTCGTTGATGCTTTATCACCGGAGACCAGTCGAATTGGTGGGGAACTACCGAATTTGCTTGAAACTGATATAAATAACAATGCTTTCAAGATCATCTTTGGAACGAAAGGAGATAGCTCTCAGCAGATAGTAGGATTCAGTGCTGAGCAAGTTGTATTAGTTCGTGATGAATCTTTGAAAGAGAAGGTAGTCGACATTGTTGGGCAGAATTCTATTGTTCTAACAATCATGGAATCCAAAGGCTTGGAGTTTCAGGTAATCCACTAATCTTGTATCTGTATCAAGGGAAAATTGCATCGGATTTCCATTTCAGGAAACAACTTATTTTTCGATGACCTTTCAAATTATTTGAGTCAAGGTAATTGTGTAAGTTCAATGTGGATGATATTAAAACTATTATTTCTTTTTTCTTTTTAGTTTCTAAAAAACATGAATATTCATAAGAATGGTAAGTGGGTTTAGCCTTATAGGAGAAATATGGTTATACTTATAGCCGTTATAGAAGATTCTGTAATCTTATATATAGTCATTCGATGTAAAGTTAACTTAGTGTGGATACACCGAAACTCTTAATACAGGCTATCATCAACAACGAAACAACCAGAAGCCATATCTTGCATTGCTTGCTTTCAGAAAAAGAAAGTCAACTTGCTCAAATACCGGATCACATTTACCTTGAATCAAAATTTGGCTAACTAGATATATTTATTGTTTTGAATATTCGATTGGTTTTTATGGTAAAAAAGACTCAGCTTTTTGTTTATTCACTCAAAATTGAAACATGTCTAAAGCACGTACCCGTTTATGCAAATAGATATTGGTTAAAACTTTAAGATGGAAGTTACATGTTTGACTTTATATATTTAACAGTATTGCATATTTTGTAGGATGTATTGCTGTACGACTTTTTTAGTACATCTCCTTTCTCAAATGAGTGGCGTATCATATATGAATATATGAAGGAAAAAGAGTTGCTCAATCCACCCTCAAGTGAACTATATTCAAGTTTCAATATGGAAAAGCACGCTGTTTTATGCTCTGAGCTGAAGCAGTTGTATGTGGCCATTACTCGAACAAGGCAGAGGTTATGGATTTGTGAAAGTACAGGTTTCTCTGAACCAATCTATGATTACTGGAAAAAGTTGAGCCTTGTTGAAGTAAAGCAGCTGACTGACGTGTTTGTTGACAATATGCACATTCCAAGCATTAGCGAGGAGTGGAGATCACGTGGCGTCAAGGTCTGACTGTCTGACCCATTACAATCTTTTGTAATCGACACAATTTAACAAATTAACTAATATTGCAAATTATAACATATTCATACACACTACAACATCACTCAATTTATACATTTGGAACTGTGTAGAATTGTGAACATGTGTGAAGAATGTGTAGTGAGTCAGTGAGATATTAGTTTACTCTTAAATTTGTGTAGCTCACTTTTCCACACTTACGTGTGCAAAAGAAACAGTTTGAAGATACAAGCAATGTGCTTATCTTTTAGTTGTGACTTGTGAAGTTTGAAATTTTCTTAGGCACTTAGAATTGTTTACAAAATACATCACACGCTTTTCTGTTGCAAACACAAATGTCTCCCCTGACCAGTATATCTTTTAGTTGTGACTTGTGAAGTTCCTTCTACTTTTACATTCAACACTTTCCTAAGCGTATGCAAACTTTGAGCATTTAAGGTCATAGAGAAAAGAATAAATTCGGATAACTCAATGGTTTGTTGTAGCAAGAATGTTGCATGGTTTTTGGGAGATACCTAATGACGTCTACTTCATCTAATTTCAGCTATTTCATGAAAAGAACTTCAGGATGGCACGCATGTGCTTCTCGAAGGCTGAGGACACATATTCTGAAAGACTGTCCGAGGCCTATCAACTCCGTGCAACTGCTGATAGTACTTGGGCTTCACAGCTTGAAAGGAAGAAGCTTTTTAAGGATGCTGCCAACTTATTTAACCGTATTGGCGAGAAAGAGCTGGCTGCTGAGTGCTTATATGAGATGGAGGATTATAGAGCAGCTGGTAATATTTATTTTGTTTATAAATTCCATCCATTGTAAATTGCAATCGATGACTATTGAGGCCTACAAACAGATTTTACAATATTATTTAGAGTAACGTTTGGATAATTTAATTAGTCCTTAAGAACTACATGTCCTAATGCCTTATATGAACTTTTCATATTATACTTGAAAACTGATCGAAACAAATGTATTAGTGTGAATCTATGCTGGAAAATGATATTCGAAATTTTTCAATGGACAGGTGATATGTACCTGAGTGTATCTCAGCTTGAGAAAGCAGTAAGATGTTTTTACCTTGCAAACCGTTATGAGCTTGCAGTGAAAGCATACGAACAAGCTGGAGACTTTGCCAAGTGTCTTACTGCTTGCTGTGATGGGAAATTATTTGAATTGGGGTTTCGGTTAATTGGCCAGTGGGGGCTTAAAGATGATGCTGAGCTAGAGTTTTTGCGCAAAGCGGCTCTTTACTATTATGGTGTTAAGGATTTTAAAAATATGATGATGTTTGTTCGCTCTTTCCACTCAAAAGATAGGATGCGGGAATTCTTAAAGGGACAAAGTTGCTTTGATGAACTTATTATTTTGGAAGTAGAATGGGGTTATTTTGAAGAAGCTGGAAAGGTCTCGAGGCTAAAAGTCAGTCATGTGACCAAAGACCTACACAATTATGGGCTTGAAAGAGAAACATCATTAATAATCTTGTGGCATGTATTCTTGAACTCTCGTATTTTTCAGAGCACGGAGGAACCGTTTACTCAGAAAGATGAGTTACTAAGGAATGCTGTTTCATTTGCAGAAAGGGACTCTGATGTTATCTTCTATCAGTTTGTGTGCAAAGAGGCTGAAATTTTGTCTGAAGGGGAAACTGAGGAAGAGTTATTAAAAAGAGGTATTGAGTTTGTATATTGTTACAAAGAATTTGATTTGGCTGTTAGTGTAGAATGGGTCAAGTCGATCCATGAGATTAAGAAGATCGAGAAGATTGTGCTTGACCGGCTACGTTCCTTTCTCAAGTCTGTAAATCGTTTAAATGAGTTACAATTACTGGATGAAGTACGTGGAGAGTTTGTAAAGGCATCAAAAGATGATCAGTCACTACAAGCAACATCAAGAATACTCTGGTATGTCTTCTTTGGATCTCTTTGGGCTCATGGGCAAAGAGCTTTGCCTCTAAAGAACTTCAAACAAAAATCTGAGCTCCTGGATGCTGCAAACTCATTTTTAGTGGGTCAACCTGATCCACAGTATGCTGAATTGTTGCGCACAGAGATAAGGGTTTTATCCGGTGATGAAATCGACTTATCCGAGATGTGTAGGTGTTTGAGGGAAACGCCCAGAGAAAGAAGCCTTAGAATACGTTATTTGATTTCCCAAAGAATTCTGGATCGTCATATCCGCTTGATTAAGCCTTCAGAAGGCGTGTTATCAAAAAACTTGGAGTCTGTTGAAGGCTTGATCTACTTTTGGAATTATTGGAAGGATTTGATATGCGAACTAATTAACTGGTGCAAGACACATGGTCAGGACTGTAATGCTGGAATGATACACGAGGACTTCCATTTCAATTACTTTGGGATAAGGAGGTATGATGGGAATAAGAATGACAGCTACGTTGTGCTGAATACTGAAGCCCATTGGGTGAAAGAGATGCATCCTAATTTGGTCAGAAACGGATATTTGTACATAATTGGCGCTCGTGAGTTTTCATCTATGGCTGCAAGATATTGGTGTTCAAAACTTCTTTTTGTTGCCGAGAAAGTGTTGAGAGAACTGCAATCTCTTTATGCCTCCTTAACTGAGATTAGCTTCTCCATGCATCTTCAGACAAAAGTTCTTATAAGTTTGTTTGAGGTTGGAAAGTCTTTGCAGAAATACAAGTTTCCTTATAGTCAATATCAAGCTAGTCTCATGGTAGATCAATATTGCCAACCATGTGTTAATCACTTCTTGGGGAATGTTTTTCACATCAATTGGATAAACACACTATCAAAGGAAATGATATCTTTGAGGGTAAACACCAAGTCGCAGAAAGGTCTAACGTGTGGGCAGCTGGGGAGAATCGCGATGATCTTACTAGCATCCAAGTTGATTGGCTTTAATGATGGTACCGAGAAAAGAGTTGGAGGTCCTTCCCAGAACTGGAGAGATTTATTTATTCAACTGAATGGTTGCAGTTCAAGTTTAGGAAATGGGGAGCTGGTTATTAGTTTGCATAATGTACTGAAAGAAACTTATTCTGCAGGATGGGGAGACGGTGATTTTATGCCACCAGCTTGCTTCTTATATCTTATGGACCGACTTCTGATTTTGTCATTTAGCTTTCGGGGTTTTGTTGTCACAACAAGATCTTCGTGTGTAGACTGGCTTGCTTATGAGGCATGGGATATGGATTCTAGTAAAGGCTGTGTTACATCCTCGAAAATTATGAAGACCATCCATCATTCTTTAGCTTCAATGGTTATCGAAATGTTGACTTCTCAAGATGGGTTAAAGAAATGGGTCACAAGATCAAAGGAGCCGGAGTCATCCTACTCTGCTTTGGTCATGAGATTAACTGTTCTTCTATCTTTAATTTGTGCAAACTTAGGAGATTACTATTATGATCATCTGTTTCATCTCTTGAGAAGCACTCAATTTCTTTCATTAATGCCATCCAAGTTCCACGAGGCACTAACCAAGGGTATGCAGGAAGATTCCTTAGTCGATGCTGTAGCTGTTGCATGTGAAAAGATAAACAATCCATTCGTCATTATGAGTTTTACTGAAGATTTATCAGAGGCCCCATGTCATAATGCCATATTTCTGAACATGAAAGAGTTGAATTTTCACCAGGAATCGGTCATAAAAGTGTTGTATCCTGAGAAATGTAACGATGCTGCTACATCTAGAGATGACCATGAAGCTCAAGAGTCTGAATTATAACTTTCAAGAGTGACATCCCAAGTGAGTCGCTTTCTTTTGTGTACTTGATGTATGGTTCGTTCCACCCTTCGAGCCATACAATCTCATTGTACAAATTTTTTTGGTATTAGAAATCCATGCTAATCAAATTGTCAGTCTAATTAGGTCTGGAAATTTATGTATCATGTACTTCTTATAATATTAAATCCATGCTAATCAAGTTTTGACCCTCATAATAGTCATATTTTAGCCGCTTTTTTTATCTCCTTATGTTATTTTAACTTAATATATTTTTACAAGAAGTTAAACTCGAACCCTTGACCTCCGGTTTCCTTCAAACCACTGAACCACATATAGGTGGGCAATTTGTCATGTTTTAGCTTGTTGCATAACAAGGTTGTTGGTACAGATGAAAAATTATAAATTTAACAATCACTTATTTCTTATATGTTACTAATTTAAGTTGCTTACTATTTATCTTTAAAGTTCAAAAAAGAAGGCCAGATAAAACAATATTACATGTGATTATCTTATCAAGTTATCTAGTGTCTTGTGTAGTTTCTTTAGTCACCACCACTCATGTATGCTACATTATCCTTCCCTTCTTTCTTCCCTACCATTTCTCAAAATGTCACCACAACTTCAATCTTCATAATTGGCCGCGCTAATGCCTACTCGACCAGACCTCCAATACTCATTTGCCAGAGTCCGCAACTCTCCACCACTCGTTGTTGGGCTAGACGGCAAATTAGATACAATGATGACGAAGATGAAAACGGCCAAGAATATGGACACAATGAAGAAATAGCAATGTTGGAATTCTATAGCCAAATTGCACAAGAAGCACTTTTGGTTAAAGCAATGGTGGATGACCAAGAAGTTGAAGTTCTTATCTTCAAGGTTGTACAAAGATACTCATGTTTTTAGTGTCTATTTATTATTATTATTATTATTATTATTTCAACTATGATAACTGTATTAACATTTTGGACTTGTGTTATGTAGGGATTCTCGTCAAGCTTGAGCTCGGAAACTCCTCCCGACCCAACAAGGAGTATTCTTCCGGAAAGAGCGGTTATAAAAGGCATTGATCGAGTTAAAGGCCCTTTTGATCCATCTAATATCGACTACATTGAGAAGGACTTAACCGTTGAGGCTTTTAAAGAAGTTGTCGAGAAAATAAAAGCCATTCAACAATCCAAATGAGTGTCCATGTCTATTCTTGATTATCATGTGTAATGTAATTACAAACATAGTTGGCAATGATTTATTGATGTTTTTAACATTCAAATTTGTCCATAGTTGCAACATTGGAGCTATCATAACAGTTGAACTAGCATATATACTCGATACTGCGAAGAATGAGAGAGTTTTGAATTGTTCGCTGACGTATATCTGTTGTCTTATTTCGTGTTACGAGCAATAGTACCCGCGCAATGCGGCGGTGAGATGGTGTGAGTGATAGGTC
>CM067167.1:291209779-291429401 GCA_034093135.1 Erigeron breviscapus
ACGCCAGCCACTGATCAGAAGTCGAATTTTAAGGGTTTTAATTGTAACTTAGGGAATTAATCATGCACGAATTAACACACACACAAGCCCTAATTCCTGAGATCTAGAGCAGCAACCCACCATTCCCAAGCCCCAAAATCATCATCAAATCATCATTCAATCACAAATCTATGGAGATGACAATCCGAATTGAAGATTCATTGATGAACATGGAAGGCTAATCTCTCTTTAGATCATTCTTATGTGAACAATTATGTAAGACAATTGTATTCAACCTTTCTTATATTTATGTTGGATTAGATGTTTAATTCTTGATTGTGTTTTGCATCTAATGTTTGTTGGTTTGAATGAATGATTACATGTTTTTAACCTTGAATGATTTCCATCTATCTTTTGGTTTCAATTTATTGTTAATCATTAATTATTGGAAGAATCTCTTATCACTTGTAATCTGATTTTTGAATAGATATTCTAGTTGTGTCAATTCCTTGGTTTAATTATCGTGAATCATCACAACTCAATCAATCGGTTCTTGAAATTCATTCATTCCATACATTAAAACGAATCATGTCTATGTGATTTCCAACAAATATAAGTTAGATTATACTTTTGAAAGCATAATTGGGATCATAAGAATGGTCTTACCTTTTTATTATTAAATTCTTGTGTTAAGTTTATGATCATTTTTAGTTTAATCAAATCAATCCAAAACTCGATTTTAAGTTTATGTCTAGTTTAAACAACTTTTGTGACTTGTTCAACACTTTCCCATGATTCCTTGTGGATACGATACTCTACTTACCCTAGCTAATTAGTGGTAATTAGTTTTATTTTTGATCGGTCCAACGATAACGATCAAAGAGTTTGAGGGTTCAGAAGCATGTGTACCTGGGTCCCCCTGATTAGCAGATTGAGTGTCAGACCCAGATCGCGTCGAAGTAGGGACAGCTTCCCTTAGTGCTTCTTGCTCCTCCTCTCTTTTCCTGCAAAAATCAAGGTAGATCTGCATTGATCGGGTCAGACCCTGCACAGATACCTTTGGACTATTGAAGATGTTGTTATTGATAGATTTGCATTCAACAGTCTGACCAGTTGCCAGACTGAAATCATCGTCAAAAATGGCTTCAATGATAAGAGCAAGAATCCTACCATAAGGTATGGTAAGACTCTTCTTATGAACGCGATCAACAAGGTCCTTAAAGATTAAAGCAACAAAATCTATTCTGGTCATGGTGACCATTGCATGAAAAATCTGCAATTCTAGGATATTAGGCTGATCAAAGCTGTCTGCCTTTACTTGTAAGGTTTTCGAAATTGTGCTCAATAAGTAGTTCCAAATACCAGTTAAATGTTTCATTTTAACAACTGAAGCCAGTGGACCAGTATATCCAACTTCTTGCAAAACATTTTTGGCTTCAGTGTGAGACACAACATCATCATATTCATCATCAGGCATATATGACAGCTCAAAAGCAGACTTAAGCCTTTCGTAAGAAATGTATACCTTTTTCTTACCGTTGAGGATTGAGCCATAGATTGCAGCATCTCCTTTCTTATTCTGTTTCACGACACAGCTCGCCCAAAATTCACACAAGAGATCTTGAAACACCCAGTCTGGCTTCTCAAGCATCACTTTGCCAAATGGATGATACCACAAGAAAGCCACTATTTCATCGTATCCTTTAGCCCATGAAGGAGGATGAATATTGGCGTACACCAGACTACCAATCTTGATTTTACCAGTATCAAGATCAGCAGGAACCACTACTACCTTATCTCCCACCACATAAGGAGACAGCTTGTTTGCGCTTATCGGAGCTGGAAACTGACTTTCAGATTCGGAACTAGATGGAGAATCATTGGTATGAATAGAAACAGAAGATGATGCCATTTTGAAAACAAATTTTTAGAAGAAATTAAATTTAATAAAACAGTAATCAGATTTGAGAGAAAAATTGATTTAAGAAAAACGTGAACAAGTGATTTGGGAATTTAGGTTAAATAAATGTTATATACAAAACACAAAATATCTTTTTTGAAAAAGTTGGAGAGAGAAATATTTTGATTGGTTGATCAACAAGTAGTGGTGGTACTTTTTCAGTAACCGGTAGGACCACTACACGTGTCACACTCCAATAGGATCAACCAAGTACACTTAATAAAATAATGAAAGTAATAAAACGCACTGAGATTTAATAACAAAAATAACCACGAAGCTGGGTCAGACTCAGCTTACCCTCTTTCACTTGAAATGCACCAAGTGTGAAAGGGTAGTCTGGGTCTGACACAGCTTACCCTCAAAAATTTAGAATAACTCTAAGGGGTCAGATTTGCTATTACTTAGCTCACTACATTCTACAAATTAAGCATACCTAGCTTACTTATGAGATAGTTGAACCTTGATTCATCCAATGGCTTTGTGAACAAGTCAGCAAGCTGATTGTCTGTTGGAATGAAGTGGAGCTCAACATCTTCTTTCATCACATGATCCCTGATGAAATGATATCTTATATCAATGTGCTTGGTCCTTGAATGAAGCACAGGATTGTTTGAAATTGCTATGGCATTGGTACTGTCACAAAAGATTGGAGTTTTTGTTGCAGTGACACCATAGTCTTGAAGCTGATATTGCATCCAAAGAATTTGAGAGCAACAACTTCCTGCAGCAACATATTCAGCTTCTGCAGTGGAAATAGAAACTGAATGTTGCTTCTTGCTGGACCAGCTTACAAGTCTATTGCCAAGCAATTGACAAGCTCCTGAAGTACTTTTTCTGTCAATCTTACAGCCTGCAAAGTCAGAATCTAAATATCTAATTAGATCAAATCCTGAGTCTTTGGGATACCAAAGACCCAGATTGGGACTACCTTTAAGGTATCTGAAAATTCTCTTCACAGCTTTAAGATGAGATTCCTTAGGACTAGCTTGATATCTTGCACAAAGGCATGTAGCAAACATAATATCTGGTCTACTAGCAGTTAAGTAAAGTAATGATCCTATCATACCCCTATAAGCTGTGATGTCAACAGACTTACCATTTTTATCTTCATCCAGCTTATCACCAGTTCCCATAGGAGTTTTCATAGGTGAGCAATCAGTAAAACCAAATTTGTTTAAGAGATCTTTAACATACTTTCCTTAGTTTATGAAAATTCCATTTTTAGTCTGTTTAACTTGTAAACCCAGAAAATAGTTTAGTTCTCCCATCATGCTCATTTCATACTTTGTAGACATTAATTCAGAAAACTTTTTGCAAAATCTTTCACTGCTAGACCCAAATATTATATCATCTACATATATTTGTACAAGCAGAATATCACCATTATACTTTCTCACAAACAAAGTCTTGTCAACATTACCTCTTTTGAAGTTATTAGCCAATAAGAATTTAGACAAAGTATCATACCATGCCCTTGAAGCTTGCTTCAACCCATAAAGAGCCTTGTCAAGCTTGAACACATGGTCAGGAAACTTTGAATTTTCAAAACCAGGAGGCTGTTCAACATAGACTTCTTCTTCCAATTTTCCATTAAGAAATGCACTCTTCACATCCATTTGATAGACCTTGAAACCCTTGTGAGCAGAGAAGGCCAAGAACATTCTGATTGCCTCTAATCTTGCCACTGGTGCAAAAGTCTCATCATAATCAATTCCATCCTCTTGTCTGTAACCAAGAGCTACCAATCTTGCTTTGTTTCTGGTCACAACTCCCCTTTCATCCATTTTGTTTTTGTAGACCCACTTGGTTCCAATCACAGTCTTGTGATGAGGTCTTGGAACAAGTTCCCAAACCTTGTTTCTTTCAAACTGTGTTAGCTCATCTTGCATTGCATTAACCCAAGAGGGATCTTCCAGAGCTTCATCAACCTCAGTTGGTTCCATCTTGCTCACAAAATTGACAAACATGCAGAAGTTGCATGTTGCCTTTCTTCTTGTTTTCACACTAGAGAGTGGATCACCAATGATTTGGTTGATTGGATGACTCTTTGTCCATCTAGTAACTGGGACAATGCACTGATTCAGGTTAGATGGTTCAGCATGATCAGTTTGAGGAAGAGGATGATCAGCTTGGACAGGAATGGAGGAGTCTGAACCAGTTGGAGAGTCATTTAATGGATTCTGAATAATAACTTCAGTAGGAGTAGGATCAGCTTGTGCATCTTCAAAGATTGGAACTTCTTCTTCTTCAATGAGTTGCTCCCCCTGAGTTTGAGCATTATTAGTTCCAACTGGAGGATTTGTTGGAGGCTCATTCTCAGGTACAGCCAGTTCTTCAAAATTGGAACTTCTTCTTCTTCTTCAATGAGTTGCTCCCCCTGAGTTTGAGCATTATTAGTTCCAACTGGAGGATTTGTTGGAGGCTCATTCTCAGGTACAGCCAGTTCTTCAAAATTGAAGTCTTCATCTTCAGGAGGAGAGCAGTCTGGCTTGGAACAACCTTCATCAATGCTTACATTTACAGAGTTCTCAATTGTTTTAGTTCTCTTGTTGTACACTCTGTAGGCCTTCATCATTGTTGCATATCCAAGTAGGATACCTTTATCTGATTTCTCATCAAACTTTCCAAGATGGTCTTTCTGATTCAGAATATAGCAAGGACTTCCAAACATTCTTAGAAAACCAATTTCAGGTTTTCTCCCCCTAAGAAGTTCATATGCAGTCTTCTGGTGTCTTTTCACAATGAGGGATCTGTTCTGAGTAAAGCAAGTTGTGTGTACTGCTTCTGCCCAGAAATGAGACTTGACATTGTTTTGAGCCATCATGGATCTGGAAGCTTCAATAAGAGTTCTGTTTCTTTTTTCTGCAACACCATTCTGTTGAGGAGTTCTGGCAGCTGAGTAGACTTGTGAAATTCCCTTTTCACTGCAGAATGAATTAAGAGTGATATTCTTGAATTCAGTGCCATTATCACTTCTTAATTGCCTAACAGGCCTTTTGTAGAGAATTTCAGCTTGCTTAATGAAATGAATAATGTTGTCAGCAGCTTCACTCTTGTGTCTTAGAAAGAAAACCCAGGCGTATCTTGAATACTCATCAACAATTACCAAAGAGTACATCATTCCAGTAAATGATGGAGTACTGATTGGTCCAAATAAGTCCATATAAAGCAGATCTAAACAATTTTCAATGGTTGAGCATGTCTTAGACTTAAAAGTAGCTTTATGTTGCTTGCCTTTCTCACAAGCACCACACAGCTTGTCCTTCTCATAGTTAATCACTGGAAGACCAGACACCAACTCTTTCTTACACAGCTTGTTGATGTCTTTGAAATTCATATGAGACAGCCTTTTATGCCACAACCAATTCAGCTCATCTTGAGACTTTGAAATGAAACAGACTTCTCTTGTGACAGTTGGATTTCTCATGTCAAAAGAATACAAAGACTCATCCCTCTTTGCAATAAGAACCACATTGCCTTCCAAATCAAGAACAATTCCCTTATCAGACCTGAATCTCACTTCATAACCAGCATCACACAACTGACTCACACTGATCAGATTGTGTTTCAAACCATTTACATATGAGACTCTTCTGAAAGTAAGAGGACCATTTGAAAGAACACCAAAACCTTCAGTCTTTCCTTGAGAATCATCTCCAAAAGTAACATCAGGACCAGCGCGAATCCTAAAGCTACATAGCAGGGACTTACATCCAGTCATATGCTTGGAACATCCACTGTCCAAGTGCCAGGTATTATCGTTGTGACCGCCCTCAGGTGGAGCAGTCTGACTGGTGGATGCCTGGTGAGCTGACTCAGATTGCTGTTGTATTTTTACCAGATCTTCAGCAAATCTTTGAGTAGCTTCTTTAGCCATGAAACACTTGGCATCTTTGTACAGCTCATCATCAGATGATGTGGCACTTTCAGCCCAATCTTTGGCTACCAGACTCTTCTCATTTCTGTTCACCTTCTCAGTCAGCTCAGCTACTTGTGCTTTCAAGGCTTTGTACTTTGTCTTGAGCTTAGAGTATTTTTCACCTCTTCCACCTTTGGCTGGCACAGGTTGAGCAGTTTCTTTTGATCTACAATCACCAGCCATATGTCCAGTCTTGCCACACTTGTAACAAGTAACCTTGGACATATCAAATGGCTTCTTAGCTTTATCAGCTTGGCCACCTCTTCCTTTTCCTTTAAACTTGTTAAAGGATCTCCTTCTGATCCTTTCAGCCAACATAGCTACTTTATTAGCTAGTTCATCACCATCAGATTCATCACATTCAGATTCAGCACAAACAGAGTTAGGATTTGACATCACAGGAATATCATCATTAACACAAGGAATGATCTCATTACTAATTGAACTAGGGTGTTCAGTCATAGAAGTAACAAGTGCAGCAGCAGGCTGACTATAAGAATCACCCATAGCAATTAGTTTTTCAGCCTCTGAACATTCTTGGTTATGAAGCAAACCAAAAAGTCCAGGGAGATCAAGATCATGATAAACAGAACTTAATTTAACAGATGAAATATAGTTGTTCCATTTGGGTGGTAATGAATCAAGAAATTTGCTCTTTAAAACCTCATTTTTCTTATTAATTCCAACAACAGCTAAATCATTTACCAAAGCATTAAAGCGGGTATGAGTGTCAGTCAAGGATTCATTTCTCAAAGAGAAAAATCTCTCATACCTCCTGGTCAATGTAGTAATTGTGGATTCCATGGAGGTAGAGCAACCCTCAAACATAACAGTCAATGTACCCCACATTTTCTTTGCTGTTGAACACATTTTAACCGAATGGTAAAGGTCTTTGGGCACAACTTGGACAATGAAATTTCTAGCCTTCACATCCAAGTTTTCCAACCTCCTATCCTCATCCCCCCAATCTGCCTTGTCCTTAACTATAGATTTGACTGTGGCAGGAATGGTTGGTTGACCTTCTCTGACCACAGCTTCTACCACAATGGTTTGTGTAGGAACATAAGGACCATCCGTAAGGATGTCAGGCATATTGTTATCGATGGATTCAAGGAACAAAGACATTCTACCTTTCCACCCATTGAAATCATCTTTGTCAAACATGGGTGGTCGGGTTGAAGAACCATTATCAATATAAGATGACATTACGCTTTACTATAAATGAAAATATGCAAGGATCGAGTCAAGTTAATTCTCAACCACCGCTCTGATACCAATTGATACGTCCCACGGTATATCAATATACCAAAGTATATTAAACACAGAACAGTTGTAGAGGGGGGTGAATACAACTTTCCACAATCTTTACAAACTTTTAAACACAAAACGTTTTAAGATTCAGATAAAGAATATCAAGCAAGTAAGTAAAGTGCATGAATCATTAAAACAGTAAAGCAGTAAAGGAATCAAAACATTCTTGAACACAGATTGTAGTTTTCAAATGTAATCCTTTATTAAGAAATAATCTATACAAAGAATTACAGGGTTGTTGCGGAATAAAGATAGCCTATAGATATCTAAACAACCCTATGAAGTGACAAACAACAATCAATCAGTTTCAGCTCAAGAGAATCAGCCCAAGCTGATCTCGTACAGACTAAGCTGTGTGTAAGAGCAGAGAAACTAGTGTGAAGAATGATTCTCAGGAAATGCCACACATATGCAATCCATGAATGAGGCTTTTATAGGCACAAGCGCTCATTCATTAGGTGTCCGTTACAGCTACGTGTAATTCGTTCAGTGGTTGATGAAGGAATAATCAATCGTGCCTTTCATGGTACTTGTGGTCCCCCACGTACTGACGCACATTCTTCATCTACCAATAGGAGTATGGACACGCATATGTAAACAACCACCAACCTGGATCCTAGGATTCTTCCTAGTCACGTCATTTGTCCTTATCTTCAATCCAGGTTGTTATCTTCACTTGATTGTCAGACACAGACTGGGCCGTTTGTCAAGGCACCAATCTGCCTAAGTGTTTCCAAGCTGACTGCTAATCCCAAGTTGTCTTCCACTAACATCTTGGTCTTCTATCTTCAATCCTCCTCTTCGACTTGGACTGAATGCTAATACAATTTGATGCAGCTTGAATAACACTTGCTTCCATAAGATTTTACAATTACAAGTATGAAGCATGATCTGGGTCAGAGACAGATCGTAAGCTGTGTCAGCTTAGTCTGACCCAGATCAGATTACAAGAACCAAAAGATTACTAAGTGTTTATAGGTCAGATTTGTCATCATTAAATTTACAATTAACATTGGGACTCAACATATATATTATAAAATACTATTTCTAATCTTGATTATAATATTAGATATATATATATATATATGTCAAGTTTAAACAATATCATTCCATTCATGATAAGCTTAAACATAAACCTTAACATCAATATCTATATTCATAGTAGAAAAACCTTTTTGTTATGCTATAGAACATACCCGCGCGTTGCAGCGGTGTAATGACGGCGGTGGTGGTGGCGGCGTGCGGCGGTGGTGGAGGTGGTGGTGATGTAATGGCGGCGGCGGCGAAGATCGGTGGTGGTGGCGGTGGCTTCGGCGGCGAGTAATGTAGATTATTGATGTAATTTGGTTTTGATGAAATGTTGAAACTTAAAATGTTAAGCAAAGGCTATTTGCTTTATAATATGGGAAAAGAATCTGTGTGTGTATGTAACTTGTCTTCAGCTACTATTGTAGGAAAGAAACTTTGTTTTGGTTCATTGTATGTAAGTTTGTCTCAAAACTGAACGAATTGTGTAAGAAATCGGCCGGATACTAACGTGGCACCATCGAGCATCTGATACGTGGCCCAATGAGAGACCACCACATCAGCATTTTTACACGATTCGTTCAGTTTAGCAGGTTACTTACATACAATGAACCAAAACAAAGTTTCTTTCCTACAATAGTAGATGAAGCCAAGTTACATACCCACACAGATTCTTTTCCCTTATAATATAACAAGATAAAGTACTCGCGCGTTGCGGCGGTGAGATGGTGGGTGTGATAGGTCATAGAGTGTGATAGTCAAATGCCTTAGCCGTACGGGTTCCGCCTCGGATTTAAAAATTCGTCGAAAGTATATCGAATGACATCTCTAATGAAAGAGCATGAAATTTTAAGAACACCCATATAATTTTTATAATTTATCGATGTACGGTTTTTGAGATAAAAGATTTTGAATGAATTAGAGAAATAAAATGATTTATGGATGAGAGAGAAAAAAAATGAGTGGTTGAGATTTAAGGAGAGAGATGAAAATGAGTGGCTGAAAAGTTGAAACAATTTGACGGGAACAAATATTTTATAATGTAGTAGAGATATAGATATAGTGTTCTAATAGAATTACCTCCCTATCATAAAATGATATGAAAAGATTTTATTAAAAGAAAACAGCAAAATGATATGCAAAGTAATGATTAAAATGGAAATGCCATTGTTCATATAACTTTTACTTATAAGTACGAAGCTTAATTACCGTCTCAAAGGCTACAAGAGGCTACCCAATGCCCATCACTCATCCCTTAAGGACTAGTCCCTGTCAGCGCCACATCAGCAAAAAACACTCCAAGGACTAATCTCCCCAAAACACACCCAATACACTCATCCCTCAAGGACTAGTCTTGGATCCACTTATTTAATTCTACCCTTTTATCTAAACTTTACACTTTTAACCCTCTAAAATTATAACAAAATCTATATAAAACACATACTTCACTTTATTTTACAAACTAAAACATACATACTAGATTATTAATAAATAAAAAAACACATACTTCATTTATATTACAAACTAAAACATACATACTAGATTATTAATAAATAATAAAACACATAACACTAACACATAAAAATAAAACACATAACACTAAAACATACATACTAGATTATTAATAAAACATAATGCTTAATAAAACATAACACTAACACTCGGAATAGTTCGAGTCCACCGTATTGTCGCCGTCGTTGCGATGAAATGGTTCAGGAGACCCGACAGCGTCACCGGGTTGAGGAGATGCGTACTCCTCCCAGTGTCAGTCTCGTAATCATCAGGACGACCACCACCGATAGCGCCTTGCCATATTAACGCTTGGTTTAGAGTGTTGTTTAAAGTGGTAGTGGCAGCGGTAAGCTGGAAAATGGTTTAATCTATCCAATCCATATTTTGTCGAAGATAAATAAGATACTCATCTTCGACGGCGTTACAAATCCGACCTTCAAGTCGTCCGATTTCGGCTGTGTAAGCCGCCTTGTTGGATGTGATGCTCTGAATCACATTGCTAACTTCAGTCTTGTGTCTGTCATCGTCAAGCATGTGACCCTGCATGCCCATTTTTGCATCACGGATGGTCATGTTTGCCATCGAAAATGTGTTTGTGTATAGCAGAAAGGGAAGAATTTATGAGTATATGAAAGACTGGTATGAATTTTAATGGAATGGAAGTGTATATATAGGATTTTAGGAAAACTAGCCATTAAAGGACTAAAAGTGTCATTTTTTTGAACTTGTTTTGGTCAAAAAGGCCGTTAAGGGACCTGTTTTGCCAAAAGTTGAAACTTCAAGGTTTTTGTCTTCTTCCTTTGAATATAGTCGTTGCAAGTTTAAAAAAAACAAAACAAAACGATCTTATACTCGTCCCTCCAGGAACGAGCACCTCGGACGAGGCACCCAAACGAACCAGGGATGAGTCCCATCCAATGGTGTGGACTCGTCCCTCGACACCAGACGAGCCTAAGGACGAACCCATTAGGTACCCTCTAACTGAAAAGGCTCTTTTCTAAAACGTCATTTGTGAAATTGCAAATCTATCCCAAAACCATAATTTAAAACACTTAAAATTATACAATTTCTAAGTTGACATTTTTTAAATAAATAAATTAATAAACAAATAACATTGTTAACTATTTATAGAAAATAATATATCGGCATAATTGATCAACATAAAAATTTTTCAATAATAAAATGATGATATGTGAAAAAATCAAGAGATAAGATTGAGTTAAATAAAACAATGAAATATACATATCATATTCTTGTAATTTAGAAAGATTTTTTTGGTTAATACCAGCACGATGTCCGCGCGACGACGACAACAGTCTGGTGGTGGCAGTGACTGGTGATGATAGCGACGAATACTGGTGGTTGTGCCAAAGTCGAATAGTGTATATTGATGTAAATGTAATTGATGTTAAGATGTTAATACAAACTATTTTAAAAGATAAAGATTTATAGTGTAAACTAGTAAGATAAAAGTTTAAGATGTAAATTTGTTCATTAAGGTAATCTTTTATACCTCTTTTAAAAAAATAAGTTTCATTCATCAAGTATATTGGTGCGTATTCTCTCTCTGCCCTCTCTCTCTACCTCTCCCTCTCTAACGGTCACATTTTCCAGATCTGAGATCGGAACTTGTGCACCGGAGATTGGGATCGAGCTAGAGATTGAGAGTTCGAGATCGAGATTATCACCATCCGGTTAAGGCTTCCACTCCGGTGGATCTAACCCTATTTTTTTCACCCGGGCCGGAGGTCCCTTCCACCTCGGTGGATCTGGAAGCAGCCTCCCTACCTTTGTGTAGGGGTAAGGTCTGTCTACATCATACCTCCCTCATAGCCCGACTTATGTCGGGATTGAGTACCTTGTTGTTGTTGTTGTTGTTTTTAACTAAAAAAATAAGTTTATTAAAGGTAATTAGGTATTTTCAAACTAACATTTTTTAAAAGAAGGACCAGAATATTTTTAAAGAAGTATAAATAAAGATTTATATTTATAAAAGTTTGCCAATTATTATAATTATTTAATTTAATTGCTTATACCTTAACTTGAACAAAATATGGAATAAACTATGTTCTTATTCTATGCTTTAGGCGACCATGAAGTGCCAAACTTCTTGACGGGACTTTTTTGGCTTTATACTCCATGATGTCTTCTTGTGTTACATCATATTTTTGGTATTTAAAATAAGAGTTAATTACATTTTCCGTGCTTGTGGTTTGCACCAACTTTCATGTATCATCCTGAGTACACGAAATTACGTGTTTCATCCCTGAGTATAAAATTCCGTTAACAAGTTTAGTCCACCACCCAAACGGACGTTAAAAATAACCGTTAAGTCAGACATGTGCCTAGCACATGAGGGCATATTTGTCTTTTCATCATCATCTTCATCAATAACAACTTTATATCTTCATCCATTTCCAGATTTCTTTAACTTTCTTCTATTTTTTTCATCATTCATCTCAATCAAATCAAAAATCATAAATTTCATAAATATAAAATTAAATATATATATATATATATAATCAAGACATTTTTGAGTCAAATAATACATACAAGCCATCATTCTTTTATATCATCCTGATCAACATCAAAAAAGAAATTTTTCTAGAGACACCATAACCCATCTCCTATTTTTTATCAACCATTATCTTCAACAACAAATTAAACATTCATCATCAATAAAAATAAACAATCTTGAATCTTGCTATTATATTAATCATATATATATCATTCTCAACCAACCTATGTATAAAAATAATACATATTAAATCAAAAATACAATACTAGAATGAAATGCAAGCAATAAATATATAGTTAGTAGTCTGTAATCTGTATATTTATATCTATATCAACATATATAAACATAAGTAACCAGATTTCAGTTTCCATTGAAAAATACCCTACAAGAATTACTTCTGTTCCGTCTTCTCCGATGACCCGGACCCACTAAACCCGAATCCCAAAATTTACACCCAAATCCTAACCCACCTAATACTCCAACAATCACATCCAAAAGCTTCCAATTTTTCTGTTTGTTTCGGTCCCAAAATCAGTAACGCAAGTGGTTGTGGTGTGTGATAGTTCGAATGGTAGTTGTTAGTGGTGCTTCGTGGCGGTCAAGATGTACAAGAGAATAATAGAGGCGGTTTGGTGTTCCAAGAGTGGTTCAGGTAGTGGTGATGACTGATGGTGGTGTTGTGGCGTTTCTATTGGCGCTCCGGCGTATGGTGGAGGTGGCAGGCGGAAGTGATGTCTCGCACAAGGTGATTTTGATTTTCAGATCTACATGTTTTTTAAATTTAGGGTTTTTAACTTTTTTTTTTAAAGATAATTACTTGTTTTTCTTTGGATTTTGATGAAGACATACGTATGAGATATAGATGATAGGGATATGGATGGATGTGAAGATGATGATGATTTTGGATTTTGATTAAATCTGAAAATGGATGAATATGAAAATGATGATGTAAAGAAGATGATGATTTTGGATTTGAATTAAACCTGGAAATGAATGGATATGAAGATCTTCATGTTAATGATATTTAATTATATTTTTGGTCCTGTGATATGTGAAATTACCATTATGTCCCCGGTGTGCAGGTCACGTGACCGCCTACTTAACGTCTGTTTGGGTGGTGGACTAAACTTGTTAACGAAATTCCATACTCAAGGATGAAACACGTAATTTCGTGTACTCAGGGATGGTCTATGAAAGTTGATATAAACCACAGGGACGAAAAGTGTAATTAACTCTTAAAATAATAAGTAATAATGTCGACTTTGCAAGACTCAAATCTGTGATGTATAGACGTCATGGAGCTCTATCCCACTTCCTAATAACCATTAAGCTAAAGCTCCTGGACATTTGTCCCATACTCCCATTTTAAATGTTAACTTTCTCAAATAAACTAGTTTCCATTAATATCATTAATAATTGCAAATAACAACAAAATTATATCACTCCAAAACAATTACATACAACAATATTGAAAGGCACAATGGCATTTAAAAAAATAATAATATTACATCAATTCTATTCTTACTCCTAAAACTATTTTAAATATGTTATCTCAAGGTTTGAATTTTAGTTTTTTTTTCACTTGATTAATTCACATTAGCTTTAAAGGTAAATTAATTAACTACAAAAACACTTTATTCTAACCAAACGTTCTATTGATTAACATGGACACTTGTATAGTTGTAGTCGACTAAAATTTAACTATTTATATCAATAAAGTATAAATGTTGAGAAAAAAAAGGTCCAATGGGAAAAATATCTAGTCCTAGTATGAAAAAGAGGATTTGGAGCGCAAAGAATGATTCCTGCCATGTCATGCACAGAAATATCTAACTACTAGGCTAGAAATATATAGGTGACGTGGAAGAAGATGAATGGCTGAATAACCTTGAAGATATTTTGTGTACTGAAGACTCAGAAAATATCTTTCGCTAAACAACACGTAAACATCTTGTCACTTGCCATTGCACCGCCCCATACCCCCCTCATTTTATTTGTATATTTTAATCTAAACACATGGAAGTGATATTTATTCCAACTCTTTATATTTAACTTTTGTAATCTAATAATTGACAATTTGATATATAAAAAACATAATAATTAATAAATATTACTCCGTTTGTTTTGTATTAAATAAAATTTGATATTTGTTATATTATTAATGTTTTATTTTAATTTTTTAAGTTTTAAACGTAAATATTTATATATATATTATATAATATCATTGAAATAAAGTTTTTTAATCATATTCATATATTTTACATTAAAGTATCAAATATTATACATTATAAACAAAAATATTTACGATTAAAGTTATTACTGTAAAAAAAATACTCGAAATGTCATACTAAAATATTTAAATTGGAAAAAAAAGTAATATAAAAGTTTTTTTTTAAAAGCAAATGTATTAACACTACTAAATTACATCAAATAATCTTAAATTACATCATTATCAAGTATTAACCTTGGTATCAATAAATTAAACTTTTTTTTAAAAAAAACTTTCAATTTTAATGTGGTGAGTTCCAAATTATGATAGTTCACAAACTAAAATTTTAATGGTGGCTTTGAAATTTTTGGAGAAAAAAAATAAAAATAATAATCATAACACAGAGTTGTATTTAAACTTTTAATTTTTTTATAAAAGTATTATACATTGAAACATATTAACTATAACCAGATATTTTTGCTGTTAGTTTCCTTTCATAAATATCTCTCTTTCTCTTTCTCTGTGTCTCTCACATACACAATATACATCAGAACACAGCTTTCTCTTTCAATTATTTTTTTTAATAGAAAAAACAGTATGGGAATCCTTGCTAAAGAAGAAAATGACGACGTATCAGCTGATGATGTTCATCTAACAAAAAAGCTCAAATACTCAGCAGTTCAAGATCATGAACAAAAGAAATTACTATCAGAAGAAGAAGATTACAGCAGCGATGAAGAAGAAGAAATTGATGATAATAATGATGGATTTGTGTTAAGATTAGGAGAGTTTTTTAATCCGATGATTCCGACGTCGATAGTGGTTTCAGATGCCATGGAACCCGATTTACCTATTATTTATGTCAACAAAGTTTTTGAATCCGTCACCGGCTACCGCGCCGATGAAGTCCTTGGCCGCAACTGGTATTTTTCTATAATTTTAATTTTCTTTCTTTTTCATACCATTCTTTATTCTATTATTTTCAAATCATTTTAATTATATATTTGTTGTTACTTTTATATATGTTTCAACTTATGGATATCCTGTTAATTTGTTGAAATTAAATTCTAGCAATTAGGAAATACTTTTCAAAAAAAAAAAAATTATTAGTACTATATATATATATATATATATATATGGAAAAGATAAAATGAGTCCAGCTTATTTTGAGTCCAATTTGAGTCCATTGATTTTCTTCCATCTCCTCAAATTCCAACCACCTCCTACCACCACCATCATCTCCGACCACCACCATGATTTTCCGGCGACGGCGACCACCGCCACCACGACTTACATGTGTAAGTTACATGGACCCTTTTTGGACTCAAATTAAGCTTGGACTCAATTTATCTCACACCTATGTATATATATATATTATATGTGTGTATTAAAATGTATTAATTAAAGTTGTTATTATGTTTTGTTATAATATATAATCGGCTTTCAAAGTTTATATTGTATATTTGTATTTGTATGTATGATATATCAAAGTCTTGCTCTTTCATTAATGCTTTTTATTATGAAAATAGAATTCAATTGTTATCTTAAGTGTAGTGGTGCTACTTATCAAAATGTATGTGCATTTTTTTTTTACTTGATGGATGTTTACATAATAATCACATGCATTACCAAATTTATAATTGCAGTGGAATAGTTTAATAATTTCTATATGTATGTATATGGTTTATATATGTATATATACAACTGGTTGTTGTCGATCATGGTATTGATTTGGAAGTGTTTTGTTTTCAGTCGATTTTTGCAGTACCGAGACCCACGGGCCCAAAGACGGCATCCTTTGGTGGACCCTGTTTGTGTTTCGGAGATCAGAAGGTGTCTAAATGAAGGCCTTGATTTCCAGGGAGAGCTTCTCAACTTTAAAAAAGACGGTACTCCAATGGTGAACCGGCTAAGACTTGCTCCGATACATGACGATGATGGTGTAGTCACGCACGTTATCGGTATTCAAGTGTTTACAGAAACGAAAATCGATTTAAATAGTGTGTCATACCCTGTTTTTAAAGAAACTTGTAAAAACCAATCTGATCAGGAGGTGGGTAAGTATTCTCCAAAGAGTGGACAAATAAAGTATATAGAGTGCCAAGAGATATGTGGGATTCTTCAGCTGTCTGATGAAGTAATGGCTCACAACATTTTGTCACGTTTGACGCCTCGAGATGTTGCTTCGATTGGTTCTGTTTGTAGAAGGATACGTCAACTTACAAAGAACGAGCATTTAAGGAAAATGGTGTGTCAAAATGCTTGGGGGAGAGAAGTGACAGGTGCATTAGAAAACATGACGCATAAGTTAGGGTGGGGTCGTCTAGCTCGAGAATTAACCACTCTTGAAGCTGTTTGTTGGAAGAAACTTAGAGTCGGTGGTGCGGTTGAGCCTTCACGATGCAATTTCAGTGCTTGTGCTGCTGGGAACCGACTAGTTTTGTTTGGAGGGGAAGGAGTTAATATGCAGCCGATGGATGATACTTTTGTTCTCAATCTTGATGCTGTGAATCCTGAGTGGCGTCAGGTGAGTGTGAAGTCTTCCCCACCGGGTCGGTGGGGCCACACTCTCTCATGCCTTAACGGGTCTTGGTTAGTCGTTTTTGGTGGGTGTGGGAAACAAGGGTTGCTCAACGATGTGTTTGTTCTTGACCTGGATGCCAAGCAACCAACATGGATAGAAGTCTATGGTGGTGGTGCGCCACCACCTAGGTCTTGGCACAGCTCATGCACCATAGAAGGGTCGAAACTAGTGGTCTCAGGTGGGTGCACCGATGCAGGAGTCCTTCTAAATGACACGTTTTTGCTCGATCTAACTATGAAAAATCCTATTTGGAGAGAGATTCCAACTTCACAGGTCCCTCCGTCTCGACTAGGCCATTCACTGTCAGTTTATGGAAGGACCAAGATTCTTATGTTTGGTGGGCTTGCTAACAGTGGTCATTTAAGGTTAAGATCAAGTGAGGTATACACCATAGATCTGATGGATGAGAAGCCTCAATGGAGGCTTTTGGAATGCAATGCATTCACGGGGGTAGGGACCCAGAGTGCGGTGGTTCCACCGCCTAGGCTTGACCATGTAGCCATGAGTATGCCATGTGGGCGCATTATAATATTTGGAGGCTCAATTGCTGGGCTGCACTCTCCTGCTCAGGTGTTCTTGCTGGACCCTGCAGAGGAGAAACCGTCTTGGAGGATACTGAACGTACCGGGTCAACCCCCAAAATTTGCTTGGGGTCATAGTACTTGTGTGGTTGGGGGTACAAGGGTTCTTGTGTTGGGTGGTCATACAGGCGAAGAGTGGGTTCTTAATGAGTTGCATGAACTGTGCTTGGCAAGCAGGCAGGATGTGGAGTCATGATCTCGAGTTTGGCCTTAAATGTATGTGTTGCGTCATTTAATGTTTGTAAGTGTTAACCTAGTTTTGCTTTAGTAATGTGTATATCATGTAGTGAAAAACATTAGGTCATTTTATCTCATAAGTTTGTGTTTCAGCATATGAGTTACTATAACTACACAGGGAGTGTATTGTAATAATGATATTTACTTGTGTAATTTGTACTTCGGCTTTGAGTGAAGCATGGGTGATTTTTCTTTTTGCATACTCCCTTGGCCCACAAATAGAATGTATTGCACTCTCTAAGAAAAGAAACTACTCTAATCATGTATTCCTTTGTATCCGTAATAATCGGAGAGAACATGTGGTCGTCGTGTGTGTTAAAGAATTACCCTTGTAGAGCTATATACAAAAAAAAGTGAAGGTTTTTTTTATATATATTATCTTGTTACTATTTTAAGCAATTAACCTCACACACCTATTCTATAAATTATTCATCTTGTTACTATTTTAAGCAATTAACCTCACACACCTATTCTATAAATTATGAAAGATTGAATACTGGAAAGAAGCAATAAACATGTCTCAATACTAAGGAAGCCTTTTGGCAACCAAAATTGTCCAGAACAAGGTAACAATCCATCATCCGGCAGAAAAGGTTTCATATAGATGACCAAATGCCTGGTTGAGTGGTTATGATAAACTTTACTCAAATTTGAGTTAGGAAGTCATTAGCCAAATAAAACGGGGAGTTTCATTAGCCAAAAAAAAAAAACACTATGGTAAGACTGGGTATTGATGTAGTCTAAACCGAAATATTGCAATAACTACCAACGATCAAATAGATCAACTTGCAAAAGGTTCTTTCCGAGAATAAAATAAAACATTACATTTTTTAATATTGCCCAAATATTACGGTTATTACGGATACAAAGGAATACATTTAGAGTACAACATGACGAGAATTAACTTGTTAGACTAGTCCAAACATAGATTTAGACGAACTTTGAGATTATATAATGCGCTTGCCTGATTTGTATTGTTTGGTTGCATTCATGGATCACTTCCATGCAACTGAGTCGATCTCATCTCGGGCTGACCTGTACAACTGAAGTCTCTTGGCTAAGGTCTCTCTCTTTTCCATGAGTAATGGATCTTCATCCAACATTCTGCCAAGCTGCTCTTTCTGCAAGACAAGAACATCTATTAAACGTGATATTTGATATACATCCAGTCGGCTTTTTTGGGTAACTTGGTTCATTGGTTGGATCCCACTGCATCAGCTCATCTAGTTTTGTTTTTCCTCTACTTAATTAAGTTGTTCTTATTAAACAAAAATGACTTCCTTTCTATTATTGATCAAAATTGTTTATACCAGACAGAAATTTCTTGACAAGCATTAAACATTCTACCAGAATCTATGAAACTGGGAAAAGTATCTTACATGGTCCGATCAGTAACCAATCATAATAACAATTCAAGGAAATGAAAATATCTTCCCTTTTCTTTTTGAACGCCATAATTCATCCTAACTTATGATTTTTGATAAGATGTTTCAAGTATCCAGAAAGTCCCACATGTAACAAAACAGCTTGGCACCTTATATAGTAAGATGTCCAGGACAAGAAAAGGAGCCACTGTAATTTCACACTTAATGATCTGATACCTTTTGGAAAGAGTGGGACAAAGTCCCATACTAGTTTGTGTATATGAAGTATTGTTGTTTCATTAAACCAATAAAAAATCTCATTTTGGGGTGTCCATTAAGAATGGCAAGTTCGATTCTTCATTTGTGATTTTTATGATGGGGGTGAGTACTCCATGCCCTCTAATAATAGCCTTTTGAAAGAAAAACAGACTTTCTATAATGTTTCAGTTAGAATTACAAGTTACCGAGTATAAGAAATCAGTATACTTGGTTGGGAAGCTTGTTACCTCTGCCCTATATCGTCTATAAGTTAATATTGGTATAGTAATAGATTACTAATAATTTCCAATCTTTGTTAGACTTATAAATTATTAGATAGTCTAATATGAGCTGGAACATCACAAAAGGCATTCCTTGAAAACCACTATATGCATCAACTGTTGACCTATAAGATTGAAGAACATACCTCTTTTCTGCCAATTTGTGCATAGAATAGATTTAGCAATGATCTCCTTGCTTCTCTGACTTGATTATATACCACAGCCTTCGGTATAGTATTCCTCAGAGTATCAGAAACCATACCAATGTAGGCAGAGACATTTGACCCTGATCACAATCACTTGTTACATTCAGAAAGAGGACACATTTTGTTTCCAACGTTTTATTCCAACAATTACTTATGGTGATATCAGCTAGCAGTAGCTATGTCGGCATTTACTTGTGAATGGGTCGATTTGGGTTGTGTTTTACCTCAAATGGGTCAGAAACTTTAGCTGAAAGGGAAACTGGTCAAATAAGTTGAAAGTCACCAAAAGGCAATATTACCTCCTAAATCGTTTTATGTGAAGATTTAAACATCATTGTACTAATATTGTTTATAATCATAAGTAACAAGATTTTCAAAATGAACAAAAGAAATGTTTAAGGGTCACAACCCCGGTTCCACCAAAACCTACACACTACCCAACACATCCATCTTGTGATTATCAGGAACACAAGAAAGAGAGCAATACATGATGTACTTACCGATCTTCCTGAAGTGATGATCCTCGTAACGATCTGCTGCATTTGGGCCTGATCTGTTAGACTGCTTATCATCTCTGGGGTTCTTATCTGATTCATGGATCTTACGAAAAAACTCTACTGTTAGATAAGTTGATTCCATTTCCACTAGGCGGTTAACTGTCTTCCGGCTTTCATCACGAAACTTTTCCAATGATTCATTTGAAGCGGCTGCTATGTCAGCTTGGAGGGACGGGAACCGCTTCAACTCCTGCACTAAAATCAAGTATTTATAAACACAAAACATAGATGTCTCTTCATAAACAAAAAAACAATAAAACATATGCATGCCACGTCTCTATTTGAGGTTTGGATCATGTCTTAATTTATCCCCCACTCTTCTTTTGTTGTGAAACAACATGACAGGACTTGTTGATCTCAACTTGAGAAGATCTAAATACTTAGTATATAGCAAATAATCAGACATCTATATAAGCAAAGTAATAAACTATTTACCACTGTCTCTGCAATAGATTTCCTCACAAGTTCTTTCAGAATGAAGTGTACCTGAGGGAAGAAAGACACAGTTAAGTTAATAGCAGTAAATTACTAAATTGTAGCCACTGGTTTAAGAACGTAGTGAATAACACGAAACAGACATTAAATAGGAATGTTACCCTACATATAAGGCAACCGATCTCATTAACTGGACCAAACTAAAATATGCCATGTAACCATTAACAACCATACATAAATCTCCTCATTTAGTGCAAGAAATACAAGGAGTTCAACTAGAAAAGAATTGACCAAGAAGCCTTTGCCTCAATGATAATAGAAAAATATCACTGGTTTGCAATACACATAGTTATCATCTGAGCAAAAGATAAATCCAAGTCTATACGGAGACACATACGAGTTCTTTCACATTTTTCAGTAAAAAAAAACAGAGAGAAGACAAGGACTGTGCTCGTCATTATATTTATTTAGCCTTGGATAATTAATATATTCGCTTATTGCAATTGCATTTACTCTGTATAGTTACTACAGATGATTACCGCATCAACGGTTGCTTCAGCTGGGCCTTTAAAATACCCAAGAGATCCATCTATTAGTCGTCTATATCCTTGCTCAGGAGCAACTAAATGGGGCTGATAACCATCAGCCTCTGAAACAACTTTTCTGACATTACTAGTAGAGAGGTGACGATCCAGTGGAAGCTTTTTCAACGCAGCCGGTAGCTGATGATCAAAGACTCCATATATCCGATCTCCTCCTGGTCGCCTGGAAAAGTCAACCAAACTAATCAATATCTCAAATTGTACTGCTAATTTGTATCAAGATTTTATATAGAATGGAATGAGTGCATTAAGTTAGCAAGTATATCAAATGCTAAGTAGAGATCATGCATTACCCTCCATCAAGGTGCTCTTTGAACACACGGTCAAATGCACGGCACAGTTCCAAAATTGTATACAGTTGTGCCTATTCATAAGCAAGCAGGAATATGCATCATATGTCAAAAAATAACTATTCTACTACATAAGAGTTTAAGTTGGTTATAAGAAGTTAATTACCCCTCCGTCTGTTCCAATTGGCCTGCCAATGCGGTCCAGCTCTGCATTAATTTCATCAATGTTCTTATTAATCAAAGCAACTATACTTGGTATCTTCTGCCTGATAACACTCTCTAAGTGCTGATGGAGAAACAGGGGAACTTGTCAAACAATATAATGAAAAAAGCTGTAAGCGAATATTGTGGAGACTATGAATGGGGGACGTACCCTCGACAAAAGCTTTGCAAGATATACTGAACCCATTTTAGGTGCCAGGTGGCCATAATCGGGGCTAGTTTCAAAGTATTCTTGCTCCTTCCTTCGAGCAGCCATCATGTCAACATTCTTGTTAATATCAGCTTGTGAACGATTTACAATTCCAACCCATGGATGTTGAAGCTTGTAGGATCTTCCCTCAAGAACCTGTCATTTTATATGAATAGGTCTCAATCTTTAGACCAACACCTAATGCTTCTAACTCTAAACATTCAAATATGAATAAAAAATGCTAAAAGGTGTCAAGTAAAAGATATATTTATATAGTTATAAGATAATAAAACCCATACATCCAAACAGTTGGTCCCCTTATCCATGAGATCGAGTTTAGTGACTACTCCAAATGTGCGGTCTCCTACAAAAATATGTATAAAATGAGAAATGTTGCATTATTAGTTCAAGATACAAAAAGTCACAAGTTGGAAGATCTCCTTAACCAAGATGGCAATGCATGCATGCATATGGGGCCAATGAATATAAAAGGAAGAATCATGACAGCTTTGGTTATGGCATGAGAACGTTGATTTAACAACCATAAGATACCTGAAGGGTCAACTTCTCTAGCAAGCTTTATAGCATCAGATGTGGCAATGTCTTGATTAGCAGGAGAAATTGCCAATATGATACAATTTGGCTACAGGAATAAATAAAGAAAAGGAGAAAGAATTACTAAATGCACTGAGTGAAATTTATACAGGTGAAAAGAATGCTGCTGACAAGTTTCCAAATGCAAATTTATGCTCACACGGTATGGGTCTTCCTTATGACAAATATTACCTTACCTTCTCAACATAAGAACGGACCATATTTTCAATATCTTCCACTATGGACTCTGGCTGTCCCTCTGCAAAAAGTCATAACATATACTTTCATCAGTTTTTGTTGCCATAGTATGAACTTGAAGCCGGATAGATCGATCTTTTACCTAAATAGTAGTAAATGCTCACCTACAGCAACTTTTGTTAACCCGGGGAGATCTATGAGAGTCAGGTTCACAACTGTAAAATAAATGTCAACCACTTAGCTGATATATTACAAATATGCGAGTATTATGTCAAGATCATCGAGATGTCATTAGTCAGATAGAAACCAAGGATAAGAAACAATGGAAGCTAACCACATATGCTAGAAGTCAAACATAGCAGTACCATATGCAGTTAACAGTAATGGAACTTCAAAAACGTAACATACACAAGCATCCAAACTTAATACTCCCAACTGACCTCAAAATAGCATTATGATTAGAAAGAGCGATAAGCAGCCTTCAGAGGTTATCCTTATTGTAGGACTTTCGTTATATATGCTAGATGAAGCTTATAATACGATGTTATATCGCCTTTAAACCAGTACTGATTAGTTATAAAGGAGAGTGAAGCACTCTATAAAGAAATATTCTGTTTATAGGGAAGAGATGCTAAATGCGGGAGGATGGGAATAGAATACTAACAGAAAGATCAACCACCACTTATCTCTTTTGATTTAGAATTGAGTCTAAACCAAAATGTAACACTATCCAAAATAATTTCAAGTATAAATCCTAAAAGCCTTTGTTTACTTCAAGTGGACTTATCACCTAGTGCTGATCCAAATTTATCAAAAGTGCACGATAGCCGTCACATGAGGGCATGAGGCTTCCATAGTGATTTAGTATTAATTAATATTATAACAAAAACAAGTCACACTGAGGTACTAGAGTTTTGTGCCAAAGCTTGGAAAGATAAGAAAAGTATTGAGCATGACACACATTCATAAGCAAAAAGTGCTGTTATATTACGAAGTTTTATTTGATACTGAAAGTTATTAGTGGTCAGTTTAGAGTGTCCATTATTGCAAGTGTGCAACTACATACAAGATAAGCATAACCTAATATTTAGCGATAATCACTATGCTTCGTGGCAAAATGGGTATTAATACTTAATGGCAAAAGCCAAAAGGGGATATCATAAGATTCACAATATTTCAATCAGTCCATAGTTTTTGTCTAGAAGTGATCAAGTTTCATGATAAATTTCCAGTTGGTTACATTGGCTATTGAGTTACAGTGCATATATTCGTGATACTTGTCAATCTCTAGATATTTGGCAAATGACTAATAGCATATACACCAATATTATCTATAGTAAGCTTAAAGTTTTTGGTTCAAGCAGATCTTGACTTACAATTGCTATCCTTCTCACACTAGAATATATAGATCACATCCAGATCAGTTAAAATTATATTAAAATATATATAGTTGTAAAGTACTACCAAAAAAAAGTGACAGTACCATTTGGAGAATAAATGCTAAGGTGAATTGGACGGTTAGAGATTGCTTTTGACCTCCCAGTAAGACGCTCTGTTTCATCTTCAATCTCCTTGCGCACGGCAGCTGCTCTAAGAAAAATATATGTAAGTTTGTGATATAATATTTATATGATTAGATATAATCATTCAGGGAGACACACATATAAGCGCAAGGATTGAAATGACAAATGTATTTTCATGGGAAAACTCAAATATTTCTTTGCAATAACAAATATAACAGACATTACAACTTCAAGCACTCTTCTTCCTCCAAAAATCATGACAATATCAAACAATTAATACTTACTAGTTAATATTGACATATCAATGATAAAAAGAATCAAATTGTCTAAGAGAAACAAGTGGCATCAAAATAAGGTTCTCATGTCCATCAGAATTCTTTTTTATACATATTAGATCATTCAAGTTGAGAAATTATCAAGTCATACGAAGATGATAAAAGTGTCTTTTCATTTGATTGTTTCTCCCGTTGTACAATCGTAGAGTAGCTAGCACCAATTTAAATAGCTCTACTATTTAATTGAACTGATAACATATGCAGCCTTTCTAAAGTCTAAGGGGCCAAGATGAAGGCGCATCTAGTTCTACTTTGCTAACTTTTCTTTGAATGTCTGGTTCATATTTACAGGAAACATAGGAAACTCTGATCAAACAAAAAAAAGTAGGGAGTTGATTCATATAAGCGTCCCTTTAGCACATTATTTGAGATCTGTGCTCCGACTATTTCACCATTTAAACTGTATGTCTTGAAACACCTGGGTAACAGAACCTAGTAGAAGTGAGGTAGGGAAGTCATTAAGATTGCCAAAACTGAAGAAAGCTTCACAACGTGTGACAGGTTTAAAGAGCAACAAAAATCCAAAAGTGATAGCATAAGAACAGTAACATTTTGGGTAACATAAAACTTATTACAGGTCAATGAATATAGCCAAGTTACACATTATGGAAAAGGAGTTCTCCAACATAAAGCTTCTGAAACCAGGGGGGTCGTTGTTTAAATTTTGGAAAGAACCAGAGAAGTCTATTACATGTAGATTCATTCATGACATTGCAAATTGATGTGGTTCAGAATTGAGGTCAAGGAGTCATACACCATACACTAATATCAAACTCATATCACACCTCAAAAGAACTACTATATGTTCATCTGTAGTACATATTAATTGGTAGTTTGGGACTATAATCATATAGATCTACATATAGTATCAACATGTCAATTACATTTTAAAAAAGGTGAAAATCAAGCGCTTTAAGTTAATATACCAAAATCCGTGAATTTTTTCCTTGGGGCATGAAGAAATTCTGCATACTCAGTTCCCCTCTCTATCTTATGCAGCTGCAATACCAATGGCCTCCTTGTAACAATACCTTACAGTTCAACCAAATATCCACAAAACAAATAACGAATGGTGTTAGAACCTCTATAGCCATAGTAGAAAAGAGTACATATATATATACACATATGTATATCTTTCCTTTCTTACCATCTTCAATGATTAATAAACATTCCAAAAGCCATACACGGGCAGTAAGATTATCACTATGGATACATCCTTGTTCAAAACTTATATACATAGGGTTAACTTAAGTGCACTAAAATGTATTCAGCTTGTTATGTTTTACTATTGTGCATATCCAACTTTTAGCTGTCAATTATGTGTATCAAACTTTCGAATCATTGTATCTGACTACTTATAACTTGTAAACTAGTGACGTGGCAACCTATATGGCTGCCATGTCATCATAATATTGGTTACCTGATAAAGAGGTAATACACATAATAGTAACAACCTCAAATTTTGACAAATACGATAGACAATTCAGAAATTGGTTACACATAATAGCAATATGTAACAAGTTAAATACATTATTGTGCACAAATAAATATACTCTCGAATATATCTCCTTTACCTAATCCTATACATATATCTCCATATACAATTAAATACACTCAAATTAAATAACTGCAGTTAAAATCTGTATGTATAATGAGATGTGTGTATATATATATGTAATCCTTATATGTATACCAGATCCACGAGGTAAGAAATCTCTGCCAACAACGCTCTCGAGCACAGACGATTTCCCCGAACTCTGAATTTGATTCACGCAATTAACAACATTATATGTGTGTATATGTGTGTGTGTGTAGATATATATATATATATATATATATATATATATATATATATATATATATACCGGATAAAAAGGGAGCATAAAGAAACAAACAAGTAAATACCTGACCACCGACGACGGCGACGGTAGGAAGAGCTTCCCAAAGAGACATCCCTTCACCGCCGTGATCTCCTAATACAGTGCACGCCATTTGTATCCTGTTAACAAGCCCGATCAAGCTCTCCATTGTTGCCATTTTATATATATTATTTAATTTTATTGATTACAAATTTATATGTGTTAGAATAGGATATAATGTAGGTTGATTTCTGGGTTGAGGGTTTGGATTTAGATGTAGATTTGGGGGAGAAAGAAAGAAAGGAAGAGAAATTCGAACGGAAAAAATAAAAGAAACACTTGTGAAGGTTGTTAAAAGGTGATTTTATTTGAGTTTGCACGTCTTTATCACTACTACCAACACGCACCTTTTTACACTTGAAAAACCTTTGGACTTAAAATTATAAAAAAAAAAGATGGTAAATCTAACTTTTACATACATGTTTCATGTTTGTAATTCATATTACATAATAGAATAGCCCCATCAGGGGCGAGTACGGTTCGGTTTGGGTCGGTTTTTGACTAAAACCAAAAACCGAACCGCTATAATTCGGTTTTTGAAATCTAAAATCATTGGGTTTTCGGTTTTTTCGGTTTCGGTTTTTTCGGTTCGGTTTTTCGGTTTTAATCGGTTTTTAACCACTTGTGGGTTTGAGCCAACTTGAGCTAAAAAAGTTTAAAGTTTATACCCTATGATTATGATACAACATCAATAACTTTTCCAAACAATATTGGTAACAAGAACAATACAACAATGATGATAAATCCATCAAAATAAATTGAGTAAACTTTAAATATATATTTCAAATAACCTTCATATATAACTATTTATATACCTCACGTGTTGTTTCAATATGCAATTAATTGAACCGAAACGATCTTGTTGTGTAGTTTCACATAAACATATAATTAATATTGTTTTGTATACTAACAAAATCAAATATATTAACATATCTAATGAGAATGAGTATAAAATGATATAAATACAAAATAATATAAACAATATATATTTTTGGTTCGGTTCGGTTTTTATGGTTCGGTTTTTCATATGAAACCAAAACCGAACCATAACATTCGGTTTTTAGAAAATCAAAACCGAAAACCATTGGTTTTTTCGGTTTTCGGTTTTTTCGGTTCGGATTTTTCGGTTTTTATGGTTTTTTCAGTTTTCGGTTCGGTTTATGCTCACCCCTAGCCCCCATGTTGAAAGTTACATAGGGAAATGACTAAACTACCCTCCACAAGAAAACTCTCTCCTTTTCATTTGTAGTCATTCATACACACGCAATTCTATCTCAATATTTTTCTCTTTCTTTCTTTCATTTGCATCCTGTTAATGGTATCCCGCTGCAACGCGCGGGTATCATGCTAGTTTTACTTAATTTATATCCGCGCAGGCGACAAAGGTGGTGGTAAGCGACGAAAGTGATAACGGGTGGTGTGATAGTTACGCGTTAAATTGAAAAGCGGGTGCAAGTTATAGTTCTCTCTTTTTATAGTATGTATGTATGTATGTATAATAAAATTGTGTATGTATGCAATTTTTTATAATTTAGTTTGGGTTACTCAAACCGAACTAGAAAAAAATTAGTTTTGTGTAAAACCTTCATTGTTGCAGGTTCATCGTAATTATTCTTGTGGAGAAGATGAATTACTTAATTAGTTAAATTGAGACCCCTAGTTTTTTTTTTTTAACAGCAAATTTCATTAATAATCTAGCAAGCAACTAGAAAATTACAAAAGACAATTATCCAACAATCAAAAAGTGAAATTACACCAATCCAACCAGGATAGGGATCTAAACTTAGACCTATTTTTAACCCAAAGGTAGGCTTGAGCTTTGATTTCCTGCTTGATTTTGTTGAGTATGAATGGCTTATCGTTGAATATCAAATCATTTCTACCTTTCCAAATACACCAACAAGTTGTAAGGATGATTGCACTTATCACTTTGCGTTTTCCACTTGATACTTGGATATGTTTATGAAACTCGAGCACATCTTTGATGGAGAATGCATATAACACGGGCAAGTGACACCAAGATATAACAAAGTCCCATATATGATGAACAGACTCACAACCAGTGAATAAGTGATCTGCGTCTTCATCAGCTTGTGCACAAAGCGGACATAAATTAGAATTAAAGTGTATACCTCTAGTGGCGAGAGCAGTGCGGGTTGGAAGACGGTTCTTGTTTGCCCGCCATGCACAGATATTAACCTTTGAGGGAGCCCAATTATTCCATGAGATTGCAAATTGTTGGTTAGAGCTAGTCAGATCTCTTAAAATATTTTTCATTGACTTGACCGAGAAATTACCAGAATCATCTCCTGTCCACCGCCATTTATCTTGCCCGGGCCTAGGAACGATTATTTGGAGAAGATTTAAGCAACTGTTGAGTTGTGTCATCTCGACCATTCCCAAGGGGGGCAGATCCATCTCTAATTCCATGTCATATTACCATCTTGAAATGTAAAACATTTGCTAGCAAAGATGGACTTACGAGACTCAAGCAAGTAGATGTCGGGGAACAGCTCTTTGAACGGTTTATCGGATGCCAAGCATCAATCCAAAATCTGATGGAGTTGCCCGATCCCAACGACCCCTTAATCAACTGTCCCATATGCGTGTTCCGTTGAGCTAAATGATTCTCAAGGCTTGCAATGGAATTCCATACACCTGGTAAATGTTTTTTGTGTGGTAGAATAGGCCATGTTCGATTCGAGTTATGTATTGCAAAGATCAGCCGCCTCCAGAGTTTATCTTCTTCAGTTTTGAATCTCCACCACCACTTGGAGATTAGAGCTAAATTGAAATCTTTAAGAGAAGATAAGCCGAGACCTCCATCTGTTTTTGGGCTAGTGACTTGATTCCATGGAACCCAACATATCTTATTAGCCTCCAAGTTGCCCCCCCCCCCCCATGAGACCCCTAGTTGATGTTTAGATATAGAGCCTAGCCTTTAAATGTTTTAGTTTATAATATTAGTTGCCATTGGGGTGTTAGCCGATCAGGGGTTTTCCATAATGTGGTTTGTTCTTGGGGGTATCAGGTTTGAATCCTGTCACCTGCAAATGTGGTGAGGAGACTTTAGCAATGTTATACTCATCTAACACATGAGGAGCAAACCCTTTAGGGCATTGTCAGAAGTCGAACCGGCGTGGACGCATCCGTGTGGAGGTGTTACCCATTTATCCGTTGTTGCTTTCAAAAAAATGTTTATAATATTAGCACCTTTGAAGTATAAGTTTTTTTTTTTAACAGCAACCTATGAAGTATAAGTGATTATTGATTTAGCACTTTGTAATAAATGTATTGTTTTTTTCATTAATGTATATGTATTTTTATTGATGAACTGTATTTAGCACCTTGTAATAATTGTATTTTAATTTAATTGATGTAACATTATTTTTTTTTCATTATGTAGCCCGGAGATAAAAGTAGTACAATTTGTTTGTTCAATGTGTTACTGACACTATCAAATCGTTTTCAATGTACTCCATTGGAGATCTCTAAGATGGTGTTAGACATATCCAATATGAATATATGTATCAAAATACTAAATTTAGTGTGTTAAATAAATAACCATCTTAGAGATCTCCAATTTGGTATTATTGGAAAACTATCTCCAACAAAATCATCAAATTTGATATAGTTTTAATGCAAAATACATAATTTTGGATAAGTTGACTTTAAAGTTGGTGCAACACCAAAGTTTACACCAGATTTCAATACTTTTTATTTAATCATTTTATATACTATAGTGTTATTCTTTTATACCTTAGCTATCTATTCATTAACACATATAACTTGTAAATCTCAAAAGTTTTAAAACGACGCGGCTCCATACCCCTAGGTCTGGACAAGAAAGCTTGGCATTGAAAAATCCAATAAAAAGCTGGCTTGTCCAGACAAATACTGAAAAAGATTTCAACATGGAATAAATACAGTATATATATATATATATATATATTGAAGTAAAAACATAATTTAGTGTAAAAAAACTTTTATTTACACTAATTTATAATAATCTGTGTTATTTACTATGTTACTTTGCATGTATTGTTAGTTTTTTGTTCTTGTTAGAAAGAACATCACTCCATCTAACGGTAGTGTCAGGAATGAAAATGGAAAAAACACCAAATTATGGCATTTGGTTTCCTCTCACGTGATGGTGGGTTACCAGATGAATAGAATATCATTGCAATATTTACTTATGGTTCTGGCCTTCTTTCCCTTTCTGACACAACCATTCACCAACACTTGAATTATTCACATCGATCTATCCCTTTGACCATGACCTTGACAGGATTTACAAGCTTAAATTACCAAAAAGGACTGTGTGGTAATATGCAACTATACAACCCTCATTGCATAATGTACATGTCTCATACATTAAGCACACAAAATTAGATCTAGCAGCAATGATAATCTGATATTACCTTACACAAAACAAGCAAAAACATTGACCAATCTAATATTTCATTTTGCAAAGACCACAACTATTGCTAATCAGAAAACTGTTCTCGCATAATCGCTACTAACTCCAACTTCTTCCAGCTGATTACAGCTATATTGACAAACAACCGACAATCACACTACAAACTATAAGAACCAAAAGTAAGAAAACACCAACAAAGCTACCTATACAGCCACACAATGGTTAGCTCGGCCTCAACATCCTTCCGCTCGCTTCTTCTCTACCAAATAGTCAGAAAGAATACCAACACAGTATACCCTTTTCTCCAACTCTTGTTTTCCATCTTTATGCTACTACTTCCATGACATACAGTATCAGTATCCTAGTTTTTGAAAATAGTAAAACGAGGACAGACCCAGTACACATTCTCTTTTTCATGTTATTGGGTGCTTCGCGTCAACCCGCCCCTTGCCACATTCCTGCATAGACATAATTTGTCAAATACTGCCTCTGAGCCAAAGGGATACAATATGAGTGAGTTTTTGTGTGTGGGTACTACGTATAAATAGGTAATATTAATTATACACGTACATTTGCAAGAATTCTAGAGAGGTATAAATCAATTTTGGTCATTTGAGCATTAGTGTTAGTTTATTGATAGATGGTATTAAATAGATTCATGTGTAGTATAGGCTTTTATAGTTGGAATATTGATGGGCATATCCATAATAAGTGCATGTTTGACATGCTTGTTTTCACAATCAGAAAGAAGTTAAGTTTACTTTTCTATACACTGTATTGTTTTAGATCACGGCATTACAAAAAGGGATAAGCAACTAAGAAAGTGTCCTAGGTTTGGCCCAACGCATTTCAACCCACAAAAATGTCCAGCTTTGACCTGAAACCATTGACCCGTCAGTTTTCGACCTCTATAGCCAAAAGACCCCATTGACTTGATTTCAAGAAAGTTAAGAGATAGATTGGCTCTATTAAACTTGTATTTGTTATTCCGTTTTTTATTGACTAGGAGTTATCATTTTAAGCATTTATGAGGAACAGATTCAAAAGAACATGGAAATCAGTAATTTCTTTTAAAAATGATAAGAATTTTTTTTTTTTGGAAGTTTCAAAATACATTACCTTATCAGACGATGTAAAAAAAGATTAAAATACAAACTAAACTCCCAGCTCTAACTAGAATGATCCTAAATTGATAAGCCTATGAACTAACAACAATGTCTTCCATTGGTTATGAAGAGCACAAAAGCATTCAGATTCAGATACTATTCAACGTACATGACAATAGTCTATATATACATGCAATGCAATGCTTTGAAGAACAACATAGAGCTACCTGGCTGGAAGTAGCTGAGAGCTGTTTACAGGACCTTTGGAGTTTGCAAAGCGTTTAGCCCTGGAATCCTGTTCTTTGTCGACCCGCATAGCAGCTACCTCCTTCTCCATTGCAGCCACCTCCCTTCTCATCTTTTTGGCTTCAACCTCCATAGCTTTGGTTAAAGTGTCTACTTTCTTAGCTAACATCTGAAAGTGAATATTATGATTCAGAAAATGAACAATAACTTCTTATGATGAGAAAACAAAATCTTAAAAAGAGATATTAAACTAACTTCAATTGCATCATCCTTGTCTTTTATGCTTTGATCCTTTTCATGACCAGATTTTCTCAAAGCAACCACCTCTTTCTGAAGCAAATCATACAACAGTCCCGGCACAGTATCCTCGGTTTCGGTACTTGACGAGCCACTAGGTTTATCATCCAAATTTCCTATCTCGATATCTTTGGTTCCCTCGCATGATTGGCCAAGATTAAAAGTAGGACTGCCACTTCCATTTGAAGTAAACTTACTCCTGTCAAGTGCCCGTGAACCCCCATCAAATGACTTTGATGTACCCTTTGCATGCCTCAAAATTGAACTGGAACCAGACGAAAGTGTTGATCTCATTTGGAATGATGGTGATCTTTTCGGTAACATTCCATTTGAAGCCATCTTCGAGAAGTTATCACCTCCACCCAAGGACTGGCGACGTGAAGGCCCATTGCTCATGCTTTTTCCATCTGCTGAGCTACGAGCAAAAGAGTTTGGTGATCTCAAAGTGTCTTCCAGTACTCTGAGTCGCAGTTGAAATTTTTCCTATGAATGTTCAGAAAGAATTAAGATTCAATGCCATCAGAAATGAAAGTGTCCAGAGGTGGTAATTTTGACCCATTTACAATGATTGGGTTGGTTTGGGACTTTGGGTTGTCTTTTATCTCAAGCAAGTCGAATCAAAACTTTTAATAAAAGAGGAACATGTCAAATTGGTTGAAAAGTTGAAAGTCACCTGATGTCTTATGCATACAACCTCCCAAACTTTTCTATTCAAAGATTTAGATGGTTACAGACTTACAGTAAGCATTTTGTTTTTACAATCATAACTAATAAATTACTTTATTTGTAAGATGGACTATAGAAATGTATATGTGCCAACAAAAACCTGAGATGAACCATATCAACCCGTTCTAAGAAAGGGCATGTTACAATCCGACCCATTCTGACAAGTTACCCACCCATCTTGCCACCTCTATTGAAGGAATATTTTCATAAAGAATTCATTAACATATTACTTTCAATTGTGCTTCAGATTTTGCCGCACGCTCGGTTATAGCTAATTTGTCCCGCAGTTGTTGCATTTCTCCCTGTGAACAAGGAATATTTTTTAAGCTTAACAAAGGATAACTGCATTTCAACGCATATACTAGGAGCATAATACTTGGATACATTTATCAGTAATATAAGTATCATATACCTGCAAGAACCTTCTTTCTTCAAGCCATTGTTTTACGGGCATCACTTTGTCATTAGAATCTTTCCATTCATTAGCTACTACTGTTGCTACTCTATTTGCTGTAACTTTTGCACGAGCTAGCTCTCGATCCAGAGTTTTTCGTTCCTCCTATATAGTAAATACCAAAAATAGAGTTATAATAATAGACCAATGGATATCTCTTGAATGAATACGTGTGTAAAAGTTAGATAGCTATTTGGATAGGGTTGAAGGACGTCTACATTCATCTCTTGAACTTTTCGCTGATAATCCCTCACAGCATTTGCAGCAGCACCACCAGCAAGAACAGCCTCTTCAAGCTCACGTACTGTTTGTGTAAGTTTTTCAACTTCAGCCACTTTTTGACGATGCATTTTATCCAAAATTTTGTTTTCCTCCTGATGAAAAGTAGCAGGAAAAATGTAGGTAGATATTTTAGAAATCAAGATGAACAGTTAAGGGGCCTAATGATATAAGGCAAAGAATAGTAAACCACCATACCTGGCAAATTTCAATCTGCTTCATCAATTCTTGATTCTTATTCTGAAGATCATCCACCATTGAAGCCTTCGCCAAGGCTACCTGTACAGTTCTCTCAGCTTCAAGTAGAGCAGCCTCTTTTGATTTAGTCAGTCGGTCCAATGCTTTATTGTCATCCTGTAGCTTAGCAATCTGAAAGCCAAAAAAAGGCAACAGTATGAATGTTCATTCTTTCTGGTGTAGCATCAAGGGATAAACATTTAACAATCATTGCATAGAAAACAAACCTCTTGTCGAGCAATCTTCAACTCAGCTTCTAATGGTGCAAGAATTGCTTCAATAGGGGGCATGTCATCATCCTTTTGAGCAGCATGAACCCTTCTAAGAGTGGCTTCTGCTGCAAACTGGGCAGCCATAGATGCTTTCTTCTCATCATTGATTTTCTTAATTTCAAGAGTCTACATGATCAAAAGTGTATCTATCATATTCAAGCTATAATAAGAAGAATAGAGAAACAACAGAAATAGAAGAGTTCCAGTCAATACTTTGGCATCTAGAAGAGATTCCGTCAACTTCAGCTTCTCATCGACCTTTGACAACTCTTCAGTTAGCTGAGGTTTACAACGAAAGAAAACAGCAAAATTTGTGTTAGACTAAACCCAAACTACAAACATGATTCACAAGAGATAAGAGAGAAAGTAACGAACACAGATATGTAACAACAGCAAGCAATTGTGAAAACAATTTTACAAGGTTTGGCAAAACCATCATAGTCAAGGAAGCAATGATAACATGCAGTAAATCAGTATCAGAACCCGCGACTACGATATTATAACTTTCTCATCCCCAAAAAATTGTCATTGGAGAACAGGGGACGACAAAAAAGAACTATTCCCAAAATATAACTAACAGGCATATTACTTAGGTACCAAAATAAACATTTTACCAATATAATACAAATAAGTGAACTAATTGTTTTCATGTACAAACATGAGTTGATTAGCAACGAGTGAGCATTTAGCTTGCTGACAAATGAAAAAAACATTTTAAACACCGTATGTGATTTTAATAAAGGAAAAAGAAAAGGGGGGGGGGGGGGGGGGCTACGCAAAGGTAACGTGAATGCGTATATTAGACACTCAAAAAGGAAATAATTTCCGTAAGTCGGAACATCTAACTAAATGCAATATTGCTAAATACCCTACACCCAATAGGAAACCAGTAACACACCAAAAGCATGCTCGCTATCTTAACTATTAAATACACTATATACCGAAACCCTACACCTACCAACAAAGTAATTACATTACGATATATCGTTCCAGTAAAGAAGAAAAACATTTCATAAACACCTCACCCTCACATATGAATCAATCACAAAACAATTAAGTTATGGAAATTAACATATAGCACTGAAACTCAAATTTATCAAGCAAGCTAAACCTAAACATTGCATCAAATCAAACTATAGCCCTCATATTACATTACATTACATATATATACCCGTATACGAATAACGTAAGCATAAGTAGTTAACAACCTCTTCAACAGCTTTCTCACGTAGACGTTCTGACAGCCTAAGAGCCTTGATCTCAGCTTGAGCTTCATTCAACTCCCTATCCTTATCTGCACAAACACATTGATCAAACTTCAAACTTAATAAATAAATACTTCAAAAATAAAAATAAATAAATATATATATATATATATCAATAAAAAGAGCTATAAAAACAAGTAATACATACAGATCAATACCTCTAACTTCATTTTCTAAACGATTAAGCTCCACTTTAACCGGATCCGACCCGTGGAGAAGATTCATAAACTCATCAGTATCTAAACTAGGTCTCCTTGAATTCCTTCTACGACCTGATACCCTAGCACTTTCCTTAAAGGATCCTGAAACAGTCAAAGGCGTCGTTTCGGATACCGGCGGCCGTACATTGCTGTACTCTAGCATCTCCGGCGTGTCTTCCATTTGGATCTGAACTTATTCACGCATTAATTAGCTCGGAATAAAATTAGTTGTCAGTTAGGGTTTCGGTAAAGTACATATACTGTAGCTGATGTGAATAGTGAATGAATGTATAGATGTAGATAGATATAGATATAGATGTATAGATACAGATTTGTATGTGTTAGTTAGAGAGAGAAAAAGACAGGGTCAGTGTGTGTCAAAGGGAGAATGGAATGGAAATGTTGTCTCCTCTCTTTCTCTCTCTCTTGATTGGAATCAGATCTCTTGTTTCTCTCTCTATAGAGGAGTGTGCGAGTGTGGGAAGAAATGGGGGATCGAGATCCTCTAAAGTTAAAACCCAACTTTATTGGTAAAGTTGGTATCTTGACCATTGGATGAAAATCAAAGGCCAAGATTCAAAAATCATATTTGAATCTTGACCCTTGATTTTAATCCAAAGGTCAAGATGTACTCAACTTTACCTCTAAAGTTGAAACCAACTTTAGAGGATCTCCATCCGGAAGAAATGGGGGTTACTTTCTCTCTCTTTCAGTCTGTCTTTAATGTTTTTAAATATTTTCGAATTTCTTACATGACGTTCCCAATAATTTGGTGTACACGTGGCAAAAACTAAATAAGGATAAATGATACATATTCACTTAAATTTAAAAAAACGATAACTAATCATTCGAGTAAACGGCCGAAATCGTCCTTGTATTTTACCCTAATAATCAAGTTTCGTTCTTAACTATTTGAAATGACACTGGCAGTCCTTTTAAGGAGGATAAGTATCACATTTAGTCCTTTATGCAAACGGACGTTTGCTTCCATCCGTTAACTCCCGCACGAGATATGCACGTGAGGGTATTCACGTCTTTTTCCACCTTTAAAGGACCAATATTGATAATTCTTTTACTTCTATCTTCTATCTTATATATTAAAACCCAGATTATCAAATCTTCATATCTCTCACACACAAACACATAATCCTTAAATCATCATCATCAATCAAATTCCACTAAGTCATAAAACCCATAGATCAGTTTAATTGAAATGGCATTTAGTCACAATGGTACCAAATAGCATGCCGTTAATAAATATGCATAATTAAAAAAAGAAAAAATGGGCTCAAATCTTTTTAATAGTCTCACCATAAACAATCGGTTTAATTGCAAACAATACTTTCCTTCCTTTGCTATTTGAATTAATGTTGGTAGACGGAGTAAATGATCAGCTTAGATGTGCTGCTTCTGGTTGTGTTCTTGCCGTGGTTTCTAAACGGGTGGACCAACAAGCTAAGCTTACCCTCTTGCAGAGCCTACAAATGAATCGTTATCATCCTCTGTCACACTTCAAGCACCTATCAGGCCACCTGAAACCGCCGCCGCCGCTTCAAAGGCCACCATCATCACCAAGATCCGGCTATTACAATCACCTCTAAACATGTTTCTATTTTTTCCGATATCTATACCAATCAGTAGATTTTGTCATTTCCGGATCTATGCAACCACAGCCGCCGCCGGAATTCCTTTGCTCACATCCAGCCACACCCAGCCACCGTCGACCACTGCTCATGAACTTTACCGGAGTTCTTGCAAGAGGATTAATTTGGGATGCTTGAAAGGGTATTTATACTTTTTGTTTCCTGCTCTTTGTCTCTGTCGAGTACAAGAAAAAGGGGGGAGAGATTTTGTTTTCAATTCTTTGTTAAAGGTTTATATGTGTGTCTTTTAATTTTTTAGAAGATGAAGTGATTGGATGAGGGAAATACTTGTTGATTTGGTAGATATATGTTTTATAAGAGGTTGAAATAGTTTTTCAAGTAATATGGATGAATGGATCTATACGGATGATTTTGACTTTTGATTATTGTTAAAGATAAGTTTTTTGTTTCAGGTTAAAAGAAAATATGAACAAAGAATATCCTTAGTGGTCCTTTGAAAGTTGTTAAAGACTATAGTACCCTCACGTGTACAACACGTGAGGGAGAAAACGAAGAAGAGATAACGTCCGTTTGCATAAAGGACTGGATGTGACCCTTATCCTTCCCAAAAGAATTGTCAGTGTCATTTCGAATAGTTAAGGACGAAACTTGATTATTAGGGTAAACCACAGAGACGATTTCGGCCGTTTACTCTAATCATTTTAAAAATCCTCATAACTTACTCGTATAAAATTATGATATGTGAAATGATCACAAAATGAGATTATATATAAAAAAAATTAATGTAATTTACATGTCAAATTTGAGAAGTTTTAAAAGGATTTATATAAAAAAAATTAATAATTTTTCAAATTTGAGAAGTTTTAAAAGGAATTATATAAAAAAAATTAATGTAATTTACATGTCAAATTTGAGAAGTTTTAAAAGGATTTATATAAAAAAAATTAATAATTTTTCTAAATTTTATTCAACTCAACTAGTATTAGACATGAAATTTACTCTTTTTTTCTCTTCTTTTAAGCAATTTTATTTTTAATCTTGTCAATTTCATTTACACATATTTAAACCTACATTTTAATAATATATACGAGTATTATTTTTGTTAAAGTGGATTTCCGGTTTAGGCAACCAATCATCCAATCATTTATTGTGGAGTTAGGACCTTACGATCTGATGATTAAGGGTTTGTTTTTATTCGAAAATCATATGTTAAAAATATATATATTAATTATAATAATACTTTTAAAACCACGATAATTTTACATATGTAATCCGCTTGTGTTTTCTTTGATCATATCTTTCACTTTAATCCCGTCACATGATCATATTATTAAAAAGTAAGTACCAAAATATTTTATGAGAATATTATAAGAGGTAGATAAATAGATATCACCAAAAGAAATCTTAATAATTGATTAATTTGATCTATTATATGTGTTCATATTCTATTTGTGTTTGTCAACATTTAACTGTCTACTTTCAAAATAAGCTTTTTTATAAAGTCAAATTAAGCTTTTTTTACAAAGTCAAATGATAAACCGAAATTTCGTGGTAAAATATCATTTTGGTCATTTTTCTAAACCCACAATATCATAATATGTGTAAATACACTGATTTTTTTTTATCACATCCTACAATTTTGCCTTGTCCAACAAAAATATATTTAATAGTATAATATTTCTTACAGAGACAAGAGACATTGGATAATAGTCTTATTTCATAGACGATTCAATATGATATATATATATACTAGTTCTAATACCCGTACGATGTACGGTAGCTATATAGATTGTATGATAAAGAAATTCGAATATGCCAATACATGATTCATGAGTATGAAATAAATTGTGGTTAAAGTAAACCGATGATCGAATCTAAATTATAGTAAACAGTAATTTATTTATTTTTAGAACAGCAAGGGCCGGATCACGGGTATCCGGACTGGATACCGTGGACCTACCCGATTCCCTTCCCCTGCCCGCCCCACCCGGTAAATGCTCCACGAAGGCCCAGGAAACCTGTAACACCCGTCGTTTAAAAATACGGATTTCCAAAAAATTTTCACCTAACGGTGTTAAAGAATGCGGAATAACGTTTTAAAAGTCCAAACCATAAAATCCAGTTTGGTTTGTTCATAAAATAGAAGGTGTTACTCGTCACATCATCAAAATAGTATAAATGGAAATCCTACGGTTGCCCAACATAAAACAACCGTATACAAGTCATATCAAAACATAAAAGTCATAACGAAATGAAATGTCTAAAAGGAGCAGCAACTATGGGTAACTAAAAGCATCTTCAAGTATTCTACCCATGCCTCGCTCACCAACCATCATCACACTTCTAGCTTGCTAAACCTGAGGGGACAACACATTTCAAGAAACAAGTGTTAGCTAACGAATTAGCTAAGTAAGATAACACTAAGTTAAATAACGTTTGTCCAATTAAAACTTGGTAAAGCAGCTTTTCATATTAAAGACACATTTCGCATATCATCACAAACATATCATAGCATCAACATCTTTCATGGTAGGATTATCCATCCTAAATGTGCCTAATCATCATTTCATCATCACATATCATCACATAAGGTGTGACATAAGTCACGCATATCATATAAGGTGTAAGTTTGTGTGTAGGCGGTCATAAGACCTAACGGGAACCTCACACCCGACTAGATGGATGAGCCATACGGTGGTCCATCAAGTGTCGTTAAGGAATGGCAAGCCACTCCAGGAGTAGTCCGTATGTTCAAGACATTGGTGGGTAATCACTCCACCCGGAGATACTCAAACCACGTAATTACATTGCAAGGAGCCACCCAAGCAACAACATATACGCACCCACCCGGCTAAGGTGAATACGGGTTAAGCTTAACACTTCATCATATATACGAGCTCGATTTCATCACATAAAGTTTAGGTGACAAAGTTACCTAAACATAACATATAATCATCTTTTACGTTTGGGCCCTTAAACGTGCACGTGACATGACAACCTATAAAGTCTAGTGAACTAGATGACCAAGCCACACATACATGCACATCATAATCAACATATGCTTGCATCACATTTCATTACATTGCATATCATTTCATAACATATCTTTGCATTGCATATAAAGGAAAATGCATTTCAGGTCTCATAAGTCAAATACATATCCCATATAACCTCCCATACAACCCGAATACCCTTAAGTAAACAAGATGAGATTAGAGAAGTTATATTCTGAAAACCATGCTTTTGTTGAATCCCTCGGCGTGTCAAAGTAGTGTATCTTACCTCGAAGTAGCACGCAATAAAGGATAGCTAAGTTACCGAACAAAGCAACAACTCTCGTCTACATATGATTAGTAAACGGCCATTAATACACTAGTCATTTAGACCATAAGCTAGAATTACATATCTAAAGACACACTCTAGGTTTCGGGAGTAAGCTATGTGTCAAAACGAGGTTACGGTTCAAAACTATAACATTTGCTGAAAACAGATGAGTTGCGCCGCATCTCGAGCAGTTCGTTGCGCCGCAACTTATCATTCTGGAATTCCATTGCGCCGCAACACAGCGTTGCGTCGCAATGGGCCTTCGACCTGCACTTTTACAAAAATCGTTTTTACTCCCAAATCGACCCCAAACGACTCCAGGTCTAAAATACAGATTCATTACCCTATAATCCTTCATCTTTAGATCATTACAAAGCATTTCAACCTTTAATTAAACCATACATGACTTATATCCTTCAAAAACACCATTAAATCATCATTAAACGATTCTCCCATAACCCCATTAAAATCCCTAATGACTTATACAATTAAAAGGATCTGAAATCAATGAGATATTACCTTCTATACACGTAGATCACACTAGGGATGCAAAACACTTGACTAAACACACCCGAATCACACGTTGGAAGGCTTTTCGGCTTGCAATTTGATGGAAGATTGATGGGAATTCACTTTGGGCGGTTAGGGCTTGTTTAGGAGGATGAAATTCTGCCAATAATAACCTAATGACACTCCTTAGACCCCTTAACCCGTTTTTGACTTTCACCATATGCAAAATTTGGTCCCTAGGCTTCCATATAGCTCATTACTAGTCAAAAACTCTCTAAGGACCATATACTACCTAAATACTTCGTTAATCACTCCTAATAGGCATATAATTACTTCATAAACATATTTTCATATCATACATTAAGACTTTCAAGTCTCACATATATACACATAAACCACATATAAGCATTAAATCTAGCAATAGACTTAACGGACACATATTATTGACTTAACGACTTTAGTCAAACGTTAATAAAAGTTTGGGATGTTACAAAACCTAAAGCCTTTAAATCCTACGCCCGAGAGAATCGAACGTGAGACCTCACGGACAAACGTCCGGGTGTCCAACCACTGAGGTAATCAGTGAAGGACTATATAATATATGTTTAGTTAGAGTTTTGGATTTACCTTAAATTTTACAATCACATCAAAATCGGAACTTGTAAGCATAGTGGATGACGACAAATAACCTTGTGATTTCGAATCGTAAACTCAAATTTTTGAAGTTTTCATGTTAATAACTTATTATTATAAGTAATATAAGTAATAGGAGTTGAAGAATTGAGAAGAAAAACAATTTTAATAATGAGAAAACGATCAATCAAATAAGGCTATATTGTCTTTTGTATCTATAATCCAAGAGTTATAGTTTAATTCCAAGTCTAATAAGGAAATTGAATCTATATACAATTAAAAAGCTAATTTAAAAAATAAATAAATTAAAAAGACACGTGTCGATCAAGGATTACGCCACATGTCGTTTCAAGAACATGTCAATCCTGTTTTAGTTTATTGGTAGATATGGATCATTCACCATGAAATTCAATATAAATATAAGAAGATAAAAAAAGGAGAAGTCAAAAAAGGAGTAGTCAAAATATTCTACTATCACAGTTATTCTTTATAGTTGATAATAAATGTTATCTCTATCTCTACTACATTATAAAGCATTTGTTCCTTCCATTTTTCAACTTTAAGTAAGTGAAAACCCCAAAATACCCATATCACTTATTCATAATACTCTTAGAAGAAATCTCAACCACTCATTTTTTTCTCTCTTACAAATCTCAACTACTTATTTTTCTCTCTCTTCCATAAATCATTTTATTTCTCTAATTCCTTCAAAATCTTTTATCTCAAAAACCGTACATCGATAAATTATAAAAATTATATGGGTGTTCTTAAAATTTCATGCTCTTTCATTAGAGATGTCATTCGATATACTTTCGACGAATTTTTAAATCCGAGGGCAGAGCCCGGACGGCTAAAGCATTTGGCTATCACACTCTACGACATATCACCTCCTATGACCTATCACCCCACCATCCCACCGCCGCAACGCGCGGGTACTTTGTCTCGTGTCAATAGAATAAAAGATTGGTGAACTGCCAATTGTTGAATAACGTGAAAACTATATTCCGAGTTTTAGATATTTTATATGGCTTGCGAGGTCTCTTGGGACTTGGGAGGGCTTCCATTTGGCAATAATATGACGAAAAGCTCGTGGACAGCCGGACAAGGTTATTGTCCAACTTATAAATTATAATACCAACATTTATAGTGGACGTGGTCGTGTGATCATTGCATCACTTTCGGCTAACAATCTTACTTACCATGTGGGCCTGACAGACACAAATAAAATATGGGCCACAGGAAGCCCAATTTTCACTCCCTATTTGAGTATTTGTTAGTTGTAAATTGTAATCGATTTTTCTATATAGAAAAGAACATATAGAAGGTTGTCCCAAAAGAAATCGAATTCTCCTTTTCACTTCTGGAGATCAGGACCTTCTCGAAGTTGATCAAATTAGCAAAGTCTTTTTCAGACGCTACCGAATAATGAGCCTGCCCGTTGAACCCCTAAGGAATTTATTCGTTTGAAGTATGCGTACCTTGAGCCATACAGAAAACCATCTGGTTATATCCCAGAAAATGTCAATACTTCGACATGGAGAATCTTGCATAACTCTGGTGAATCTAGACAGTAAATGGTAATATGCTATAGATTCACTCTGCACAATGCACCTCACACAATGAGGATAAAGAGAGAGAATTACACACCTTGAAATGTGAAATTGTTGGTTGGAATTGTGTAAGGTAAAGTAATCGATGGCCGAATATCTCAATGAATCGTGGTATCACTTTCCAAAAGTAATTATTTCGACCCTTTTTACGGATATCTATCAATAATTCAATATCCCTGTCCAAAAATAAATTAAACTAAACTTGTTTCATATAACGAAAAAAATGAGTAACGTTCTAACTCTAAGAATGACCATTCATGTTATTGTAGTCGAACCTGGAACATGTTTACATATAGAACTATTTAGCCGCGGAATCCCAAACAGGCATCTGATTTATAAGAGCAGTCCGGTCTGACAAGGGTTAGGATAGGCACCCCAAAACTGGGTTTTTTAAGAACTAGTCTTGGGTCTAGACTAGCCCTGAAAAACCCAGAACCTGTCTCAAAATTGTAACCGTTATGACAGGGACTCGAAAAACAGGTTTTTAAGAGTTAAAGACTAGACCCATTCATGTTATGAGGTCATTTTTAGGGGGGGGGGGGAATACTCAAATTGTGAAATGTTTACTGCCATTCATGTTATCAACCAAATAATCAAAACAGCCCCAATATATACAAAGAAACAAATTCAAAACATACATACATGGAACTTGTTAACCATCTTCACCATTTGATGAAAACTTGAACAAATTTAAGAAACTATTATTAGTATCCATATATATATAATTATATATCACCAGTTTAATCTCGGAAATTGTTCATATGTGCAATGTAGGTCTTTATGATCATATTTGGTGTCGTACTTTCCTTGATCATTGTTCACGCCATTGGCTTTTACAGATCCAGCCATTTATGATGAACTCAAAAGGGGTATCGGGATCAATCCATCTCCTCAAATACCATCAGCTACAAAGTCAACACAGAAGTTAAGCAAATTCAAAACATTAAGAACGCTTTAGGTAATTAAACTAAATTTAGAAAATTACGAAGACGCTATATTACATTACGTAATATAGATGGGAGATCAACAAAAAAGATTCTAATCTTCAGAAACTAGAAAATAGTGTATATTTTGGATCCAAAACTTAATTATTTTCACTGTGAAGTACTAAAGTTCAAAAGATAGATGAAAGATAAATATTATTACCTTTGAACAAAACGGACAAGTTTCGCTTCTCTCATTCCATTCATATATGCAACCTAGGTGATAATGGTGGGAGCATTTGGTAACAATTCGTGGATTTTCAATTGTATATTCTGCAAACAGATATTCAAAGTGAAAGTCCATCCATGTGTCAAATAATCACGTCAAATTAAAGGTGGTACTTGTAACTATCCCATTTACTTCAATGGTTCTAAAAGTAAAAGTGATGAAATTTCGATAAAAGGAAAACAAGTCAAATGGGTCAAGCAGGCTGAAAGTCACTCAAAATGTACTATGAATCTCCTAAATCGTTTAATTCTAAATACTTGGATCATTGTTATAGTAATACAATTTCGAAACATAACTTAGATGCATACTTGTAAAACAAAAGATATTATGTTCAAAAGTATTTCTGGTGAATCCGGCCAGTTTGTAGCATCTACTAGTCATGAATAGCTCCGAAGCAATATTTGTGCTGTAGAAGACAACTCATTTTTCTGGACCACATGAAATTATACTATGGAGAAAAGAAACACAGTTTTTGTATTTGAACAGTGAAAAAAGTTGACACCAGGGGTTTCCTTTCATTACCTTCGAGACATATTGGACAAACATCCTCATCATCTTGCGATATAGTGTTTATACTGCTTTTGACTTTGTCCAGTGCAGCCATAAAAGGGATCTCAGGCTGGCATTTCTTCAAGCCCTCATTGCTTTCACAAACTGGTTCTGGTTCTACTCGTGAACGGTTTGAGCCTTTTCCATGCCTCATGAATGATATACCACTGCCGCTTCCACTGCCACTGCCGCTACTAGATCCAGATGAACCGATTTGTGGTATTGTAGGTTGTGAAGAGCTTGGACCTTGATAAGACCATGGCACAGCTTCTATTCCTCTTCTTCCAAGAACAGCTTCACACTTTCAAAATATTAAACTGACAGTTAAATCCCTAGATTCTGAAGATGACAGTCTAAGTTATTAAATGCAAGTATTCCAGTTATACCTCTTACTGACATGCCCTTGGCTTCATCAATTTGAAGAAGAATTTGTATGGTTCAGACTTCAAAAATTACTTTCATTTGAAATTCAAAAGTCGTTTTCCTTTCAAGGAAGAAAATTCAAGAGACTTTCTAATATATGCCAGTTTTATTTCGCCATGATGGAAGGATATTTCGACACGATCTATTAATTAAGGATATTGTGGTCTGTCGAAACGTAAACCATGATTCATAACTAAAGAAGTAAGAATGCAGGGTACAACATATAACTAATCAACATCAAGCGGACGAGTCTCACATTAAGACCTGTTTTAGTTTTTTTCACCCCATGCAATATAAATGACAACCATAAAACACAAATACTAAATGACCAAAAATATATATGCCAGTTTTATTTTGCCACAATGGAAAAGATAAGTTTCAACACTTGATCTATAAATCAAGGATATTGTGTTCTGTTGAGACGTAAACCAAGATTTATAACTAAATAAGTAAGAATGCAGAGTACCACATATAACCAATCAACATCAAGTGGTCGCAACCTAAGACCTATTTTTCACCTCAAGCCACATAAATGACAACATCAAAGGCAAATACTAAATGACCAAACAAATATCTTAAAGTATGACTAAAGCTGCAACAAATCAATATCAAAATACACAGATTTCAGTTTTAAGTAAGCATTTTAACCTATCTAGGAACAAATGAGGACCTTGAGCAGAATGGTTTGCAAACCCATATTCACTATAGAAACTATGATGAAAATGAGCAATGTTGACTTTTTCAGTGGCTTAACCAGATTCTGCTCCAAATTTACGCATATACGGACCAAATAAAGACAGCCAAAAAACAAATCTACATACAACGATGCCAGCTCGGGTATACTTCAGAGAATGAAATAACTCCGCATGATTCACCTCAGCTGGTTTGCAGAAGGGTACCTACATATGTGAGGGTAATTGGTGCAATGGCTGTTACGATCACCTCCCTCTAAAGACGGTCAAATAGAGCCCTTTCCACTGATTCTGTCAGAGATGAGCAGCCACACACCGTATGGTACGTGAAGCACATTCTGACCTTATCTCTCTAAATGACATTGTAAATGCTGTACCTATAAATAGCAAGTCTTGCCTCACTTTATATAGACAGACTTTCCTCGCTAAACTTGTCACCCTTCACATCATCGTCTTGTCATTAAACAAGGGATTTTCTCCCTGACGTAAAACCATTCTACCATGTGGTATATGTTAACAGCTTAGAAACAAACAAAAGAAATACCATCCCTATGTTTATGTGTCAATTTCTTTTCATCATACCACTTCTAGCATTAAATTGATTTAAATTTATAACCTATTCAAATGAACCTGAATTGTTTTGCCTGTGACATACTATATTGAATGTTTATATGAAACGTTGGAAGGTTTAGCACATAAAAATCGAAGGTGTGAGTAAGGGATCACATTAGATCAAAAGGGTCAAACTACACACATGACACATCTAAATCAAACACATATGCAGGGACAAACAAATATACAAAAAGGACTAAAAATTAACCAAATTCTTTATATACTTATATTAGCTACATCGAAGAATTATCACCAAATTCACACATTTATGTTAAATGATATTCAAAGTAACCCATGGGCCTCTTGCCTACCAGTATATTCCTTTCGGAAGAACGACATTCAAGGTAACCAAATCCATCATTCAGATTATACAAGGCAACTTACAAGTATAGTTACTTTCATACTTCCATGTAAGTAATAGGAGCCGAATAGCGTTAAAAGGATCTAGAGTGCAAAAACTAACCTTATTAGTCAAATTCTGCAAGAATAAAGTGAAATTATCTTGTGCATTTCTATTAACAACACCACTCGACTCTGGCACTTGTTCGTTGTCATCCGAATCTACACTTTCGTCATCCGGCTCAGAAGCACGAAAACATGAACACAAAGATCCCATCTTTTTCACTTTAAACTCCTAAAAAAGCATAATTTAAACTAAAAACTCAATAATCTTTGCAACATAAACATCAATAAAAATTAACATTAACAATTACACTAATTAAACTGATAAGATCAACAGATAAATAGTATAGTTAAGAAACCCAGAGCTAAAAACTAAATTTAACATGATGGATCATAAAAATATATATTTATGAACAAGAATAATGTCTATAATTGTGCACACACAAAAAAAACACAAAATTAAACAGTCAACGGAAATTCCTAGAAGCTAAAAAGAAAATCAAAGATAGAAAATTACCTAAATTTACATAAAGATTGAAACTTTATTTGTGGGAAGTCTCACCTGGGGGTAAACTAAACGTACAGGTGATATATGCTTATAGAATATAAATATTAAATATTGTATATAAAGATTGCAGAATTTAAAGAATTATTATGATGAGATAGAGAGAGAAGAAAAAAATAGAAGAGCAGTCATTAAAGGTGTGTGTGTAATTTAGATTATTTATTTTTATATATTTTTTTATTTTGAATTGATGTTGATAACTTGATACAGTGAATAATAAAAAGAGAAAGAAAAGCGATGAATGGGGAATTGGGTTGACGTTGGACTGAAAGTGACTTCGTTAATGTGGAAGCTTCACTTTTGCACGGATTGTTTTGTCATATGAATTGTAGGGATTATATTTTCATTTTTCTTTTTTCATTGAGAATTTGCTAAATTATGATTGATTAATCTTCTAAATTGTTTTTAATAAAAAATTGACTAATAATAATTTTGTAAACATGTGATTAAATCATTTAAACATGAAACCAACTAGAGTTTTAAGACATAACAGGTAGGACAAAGAAGAGCATCCCTGGGAGAAAGACAGCTTATTAGAGCATTGGCGGTCGACGAATTCGTCTATCAGACAATCTATCCTTAGCCTAAAGGCCCGTTAAATTAAGGGTGGTGCAGAGTGACCGAAGCAGTTGTAGAGTTTATAAATGAGATTTATAAACTGTCATTGCAGAACCGTTTCACCTAATCGATCGTGGTGAAGTCAGCAATGGATTCGGCGGATCATCCAAATTGGATGGCAGGCCTAATTCTTACTAGTTACCCCCTTACTTTTATCAGTTTATGCAGTTGAAGATGATCATGTCATTTGGAGTTGCGGGCGTCATCAACAAAAAAGAGCGAAGGAAGACTAAGATGACTTGCACGTGTCAATAAGAGATCATTAATTAGGAAAACAGAAACTTTCACAATTGAGGCTAGAAGTGAATTGATAGACCAAACCGGGTTGAAAGAGTTCCAACAATCTGAAAAATTACCTATGATAAAATCACGGCCAAAGTACTTTTTTCGTCCGTGTGGTTTTTCACATTTTTCATCCTCGCCGTTAACAAATCAAGGAGAACTTTTCAAACAAAACAAAACAAACAAAAATTAAACAAAACAAAAATTACCTATGATAAAATCACGGCCAAAGTACTTTTTTCGTCCGTGTGGTTTTTCGAATAAACATTTTTCATCCTCGCCGTTAACTTTTGGCTAAAATCGTCCCCGTGGTTTGCATTTCGTCCCTGCCGTTATAACTTTACCGTTAACCCCCTCACATGCAAGTCACGTGAGGGGTATTTTCGTCTTTTTATAGGGTTAAGTGCAAAAATCGTCCCCGTGGTTTGTCGTTTTTGCATTTTTCATCCTCGCCGTTAATAAATCAAGGAGAACTTTTCAAACAAAACAAAACAAACAAAAATTACCGGTAACAATGTAATCCAAACAAAACAAAAACCTATATACCTACATTTGAGGATCTGGTCAATCACTTTCAAATGCAAACACGTACATACAATGTTTTAAATACCGGTAGTATTACCCGTAATACCGGTATCGGAGGGTACTCCGGTACAACTATTTCCGGTATTTTCGGTATTTTTCGGTATTACCGTTCCGGTATTTCCGGTATTCTCATTTTTTATTTTTTGAATTTTTCTAAAAATTATTTTGATAATACTTTAATGTTATTTTTTTGTAATTTGTGAACTTTCTTATATTTTGTTATAAAGTACCTATTTGGTATTATTTTTGAGTAATTGTAATTATATTTTGACTATTTTCGTTAAATTGTAGTAAGTTTTATAACATTTTTTTAAAAAATAAATAAATTAAAATTAGCATACCGGCCGGTATTAAATTAGATCCTCATATGTAGGTATATATAGGTTTTTGATTTGAGTTTGTTTTGGTTTTTGATTAAATTTTTGTTTGGAGGTTTGTTAAATACAAGGATGAAAAATGCAAAAACGACAAACCATAAGGACGAATTTTGCACTTAACCATAGGGACAAACCATGAAGATGGGTGAAAAGACATAAATGCCCCTCACGTGCAAGGCACGTGAGGGGGTTAACGGATCCAAGGACGAAATGCAAACCACAGGGATGATTTTAGCCAAAAGTTAACGGCGAGGATGAAAAGTGTTTATTCGAAAAACCACAGGGACGAAAAAAGTACTTTGGCCTAAAATCACTTAAATAACAAAAATCAACATGTACAAGAAAAGATGAATATATAGTTTTCACTTAGTCGAATTGGTACTTATAGATATAAATTTATATTTATATGTTTAGTTTGGGTACAGGGGTATCTTCTAAATCCACTATGTGGGCCCCGGAGGTGAGTTTTTCCCAAGGTCTCGGGTTCGAGTCTTGGGTTTCTCATCTCAAGGTATTTTCCATGAGAAGGGGGTTGGAGGTCCAGCAAATCGCTGGTTAAAATTGCCTCCAACACGTCTGAATCGAAACTAACTTTACAAAAAAAAACATATACAAATACATGATTATTGATATGTTTTGCCATATTTTTGTCGAAGGTCTTGTTGAAACATTCATTTAACTATTGACTGTCTACAACTATATGTCATACCTCTTCCATATTGAGACTAACAAAGTTGGGTATCGTTATCATCATTATATAAACTTTTATGGCTATGATTAATGTATTTGCACATGAATGCACATATAAAAAAAAAATATTTCGCTAAAAATAGGATAAATATCAGAATATAATCTTTGTATATAATATGAACATATTAACATTAAGAATAATGTTAAGAACGATGGTTGGTTAACTTTAAAAAAAAAAAAAAAGTTATAGGAGTAACTTTTCATGAACTGGGTGAATGTTTGTTGAATAGTAAATTAGCTTAATTTAATTTTATTTAGTTTAATTTAAGGAAAAATTACCTAGATGGTCTAATTTTAGGAAGTATATCCTATTTTAGACACCTACAAGAAAATTTATTCATATGGTCATTGAATCCTTACTACCTAACATCTTTAGTAAGAAAACAAAATCACCCAATTAAATCATAACAAGTGTTCAAGTTGGATCATACAATTTGTATTAATTTAGTAACTTGTACTAAAATGGATGGAGTATATGCAGTTGTAACTATTTGGAAGAATGGCTTCATGTCCTGAGTTTTCTATTATCGAATCTCTATCTACTCAATTTCATGATGAACATGAAGAAAATATTAAACTTGGTTTATCATTCACGAGCATGGTACCCGCGCAATGCGGCGGCGGTGATGGGGAAGGCGGTCTAGTGGTGTCGGTGATGGTACTATTGGTGGTGGTGGCGGTGTCAAGTGGTGTAGGTTGATATAATTGTGATAGTGGAAACTTTTAGAAGATAAGGGCTTAAAATGTTAATTATTAAAATAAAAGTTTAAAGTGTAAATTAATTCATTAAGGGCAAATTTGATATTTTATAAAAACTCTTTCCATAGTGGGTGTTTATTAAGGGTAATTTAGTAATTCCGTATGTAACTATTGTGTAACTATTTCTAAAAATGGGAGGTGTGATAATTTTTATAAAGGAGTATGATAGTTTTTAAGGGAAATTTGTTTATGCTGCTACGAGTTTATTCAACAGAACTAGGTTTAATAAGATCATGATTCATTTTCAGTTTTGTCCCTCCAAGGCTCCAACATTTATAAGGAGTTTCTTAAGATTCATATGTCATCAATTATTGATACCAAAAACATTTCATGGTTTGAGCTATCCGACAACCTCGACACTTATGCTCGAACTATAAAATGACATTCATACCCCTTGTAGATACAGGATCAACGTTAATGTTATTAGACTTTTACACTTAGTTTTCATATTCAAGAAACCAAGCAGCGAGTCATTTCTAAGCATATAAAACACAAGTTATGGTGCAAGAATTGCAAACAGTGTTGCAACTATAAGACCCATGCACCTAGTCTTGCATTTTTTTTTGTCTAATAATAAGAATATAGCTTGTTTGTTTGATGGAAAAAAAAACAAAAAGAAAAAATAAAAATGAAAAGCAAAAGATTGCTTAATGCTATTTTAAGTTGAGGGAATTCCATTCTCATAAACTTAGGAGAATTATACCAACATCTACATGTTTTATGAAAGTAGAAGACACTATTGGATTTCATTCTTATGAAGTTAGTACAAGTTGTGTAGCATATTATGGATATTTGTTATGATTTAAGTTAGTACAAGTTGTGTAGCCTATTATGGATATTTGTTATGATTTAATTAGATGATTTTGGTTTCTTACTAAAGATATTAAATGGTAAGAATTCATTAACCAAATGGGTATATTTTATTGTAGGTGTCTATAATAGGATATACACCATAATATTAGACCATCTAGGTAATTTTCCCTTAATTTAATGAATCAAGTGACATTTGTATGGATGACAAGGCACCTGGGCCCGACGGATTCAATTTCAAATTTGTCAAACGTTTCTGGGATCGGTTGGATACAAATTTTGTGGACCTGTTCAACGAGTTCTTTATAACAGGGACCATAAGTAGAGGATGTGGCTCTTCCGTTATCACGCTCGTCCCTAAAGTTAAGGACCCGAGCGACTTGAACGAGTACCGACCCATTAACTTGGTAGGAATCATTAACAAAGCCATTTCCAAGGTGCTTGCTAATAGGCTAAAGAAGGTTCTGGGATCTGTCATTTCCTCCAACCAAACTACTTTTCTTGGGGAGAGACACATTGTTGACGGCCCTTTAATTTTAAATGAAGTGATCTCGTGGGCAAAAAAAATCACAGGAAGATGTTCGTGTTAAAGTTAGACTTTGCCAAAGCCTATGACAATGTTAATTGGTATTTTTTGATCTCAGTTTTGGAAAAAATGGGGTTCCCGGAGAAATGGTGCAAGTGGGTTTACGGTATTCTATCTACAGCCAGGTCCTCGATTCTGGTCAACGGGTCTCCCACTTTTGAGTTCCAGTGCCACAAAGGTATGAGACAGGGAGACCCCATCGCCCCCTTTCTGTTTATCACGGTTATGGAAGCTCTCTCGGTAATGCTCAATAGAGCTTTAGCTTCTGGTATCATCAAAGGTGTCGACCTTGGGAAAGACGGGTTAGTATTGTCTCACATGCTTTATGCCGATGACTGCGTGTTAGTTGGGGAATGGGAGTCTGATAACTTAAAAAACATCGCCAGGATTTTAAGAGTCTTTAATTTATGTTCCGGGCTAAAGATTCATCTTGGAGCTAATATGAATAAGGTGGCTAACTGGAACTTTATTTTTGACATTTTTGAGGCAAGATTAGCTCGGTGGAAGGCAACTAGTCTTTCTATGGCGGGTAGGATTACTCTAATCAAATCCGTCATGTAAAGCCTCCCAACTTATTACTTTTCGATATTCAAGGCACCCCAAGCGGTAATTGATGGGTTAGAAAAGGTGATAAGGAAATTTCTATGGGGCGGTTCTATGGCAGGAAAAAGAATACACTGGGTCTCCTGGGAAAGGGTGGCCTCACCTATCGATATGGGTGGGCTCGGTTTATGCAATCTCAAGGAAACAAACGTGGCATTATTATCCAAATGGTCCTGGCGGTTCAAAAATGAAGCGAACAGCTTATGGAGAAAGGTAATTAGTACTCTCCATGATACTAAGAGGGGCTGGAACTTGATTCCGGTTAATAAGTACTTGCCTGGAATCTGGAGAAACATTGTTAGGGCTGTGGAAACGGTGATGATTGCTGGGAAAGGTATCAACGACCTGTTAAAAGGGGAGATAGGGGAAGGAAAAGATATCAGGTTTTGGTTTGATCCTTGGCTCTCTAATGAACCATTAAAGGCATGTTTCCTCTTTTATTTCGTCTGGAGAAAGAAAAGAAAGTCGTGGTGGTTGATCGTTATAACAGGGATACTGGAGCTTTTAATGGAAGATGGAAATGGGTCAGACCCCCGAATACAAGGGACGAAGTGGGAGAATGGGAAAACCTCAATAGAATGCTTAATGGAGTGCACTTACAAGACAGAAAAGACAAATGGAGGTGGATGGGGAACAATGATTGGACTTTCTCGATCCGGTCTGTGAAGGAATTTTTAGATAGTCGGAAAGATTTTAGCAATAGATATGTCTTTCAATGGTGCAAGTGGGTACCCAAAAAATGCAATGTGTTTATGTGGAGGACGGTGTTGGAGCGTATTCCTACTATGAAGGCGTTACAGGATCGTATGCCAAGCTTCGGGGAGACGAACTGTGTTCTTTGTGGGGAGGGGATCGAAACGGTTAGCCACCTCTTCTGCGAATGCAGGGTGCCTGCTACTGTTTGGCAAGCCATTCAAGATTGGTGCTCTACAGCACCGTTCTTTGTTTTCACAATAAGAGATCTAGTGGAATTTCATGAATGGGCAGGCAAGAACAGCAAGGAGAAGACGGCACTCAAAGGCATTATCATCATTAGTTGCTGGTGCATTTGGAAATCGAGGAATGAGAAGAAGTTTGACAACGCCAACATAAATGTGACGGCGATCATTCAAAGTATTAAATCTCTTGGGTTTCTTTGGTTTAAGAGTAGAACGAAACACAAAACTCTTAGTTGGAGTGATTGGTGTAATTTCACATTGTTGTAAGTATTTACTTGTACATAGTTTAGACGCCGGCTGTCTTGCCGGGGCTTGTGTGAATAAAATTTACTTTTCAAAAAAAAACCCTAACTAGTTTGCATAAGCAAATTGCTTCCATCATTTGCTAACAACAAATAAACTACCTTGATTGTTAGTGTATTCTTGTTCATTACTTGATTATATTGTGTAGGGTGTAAATGAGTGGTAAACTTTTGTTTTCGTTCTTATATATGGGTTAAACTAATGAGTTGACATACTTTTTTTTTGCATCTAGTTATTTTATAAATATATACTCGTATAATCCAACAAAAAAGAAGAAGCCAATATGTCACAAGAAGAAGTAAGAACTGGTTTCGAATAATGTGTGGTCGATGTGACACATTTGATTGTTACAAGTTAAATCTAAAGTCACTAGATTGGCCGTTGGAAGGCCAAAAATATGCTGAAAAAATGATGACTACACCACAATTGCTTGAACCTTAAAATATTATCGTGTTATCCTTTATTCCACCAAATCCCACTAACCGAGAACACCAATTCTCACCCACTCACCCTTTCCCACGAGGCCAAAATAGATTAGGATTCCTTAAAATTGATCTAACTTTTGGATCAACTTTGGTCATTGGATTAAATCTAATGGTCAAGATTAAAATATGATATTTAAATCTTGACCATTGGATGTTAAAGTTGATCAACTTTACCTATAAAGTTGGATCAACTTTAATGGATTAAGTTGATTCAACTTTACCTATAAAGTTGGATCAACTTTAGGAAATCTCAATCGGCCACAATTGGTTCCTTTTTTACTTCCATTTTGACCATTGACTTTCAAACTTTTGCTTTATTTCTGTTAATTATAATTATATTAGCAATATTAATATTAATTACGGTAATATTATTTTATATTGTAATTTAGTCAAATTGTTGGCAAGAAAGTACTGTAATAGACTTTGTAATTGTTACAGAATGACCAATCGACTTATATGAGGTTCTTATGTAAATAAGGGTCGATTTGTTATCAAGCTTGGTTATCAAGCATAAGAATAAAAAAAAACAAAAAACTTGTAATAGCCTACGATTTGTATATAAAGGGGTGGGAGTGTAAACCATCCATGCAAAACGAATGAAATTTTTGCAGTATAAGGAGTTATCATTCAGCCAAACTATAGTGGTATTTTCCAACCATACAAGACTTCAACGGTTATTTGCAAGCAAGGAAGAGGCAAAATTGTTAGCGTCGTCATTTTAATGAGCGTAAAAAAATGGAATAATAAGACACGTGGTAGACTTGCCCCAATGAAGAAGGACTTATTATAAGTTCGTGAAGAGTTGATATAATCAATATTTTTTTGAGAAATGATATATTCACAAACTAATTACAATATAAATTTCTTGTAACCTTTCTAAAATGAAGGGACCTATTATTTTAATAAAGGAGTAGAGATACAAATTTATAATCTATAATTAACACGGTTTCCGCACAATGCAGCGTTGGTGGCTGCGACGGCGGTCTGATAGTGTCGGCGATGAGTGATGATGGCAACGACTATTGGTGGTGATGGCGGTGTCGAGTGATGTTGGTTGATGTAAATGTAACTGATGTAAATGTGGTGGTGAAAATATTTTAGATAATAGAAGGATACTCACGCAATACGGTGGTGATGTGGTGACGACGACGACTGGCGGTGATGGCACCAACGAGTTGTGGTAACTGATGTAAAGATAATTGATCTAAATGGATAGTGAAGATCTATTAGAAGATAAAAGATTGATAATGTAATTTAATTCATTAAAGCTAAGATGATCATTTCGCATCTTTCTTTTTTCTAAGGTTTTAACAAGGGTCTACAATCTTCATGTAGTACTCGCAATATAGATAACTAGTTGATATCATCAATAAATTTTGGATTTATTAATTACTAGATTAAACATATGCGTTGCATGGTAAGATAATTAGTTATGATAAAATTTTATAAATAGATCGCATAATATTTTCGTATAAATAAAAAAATTCAAGTATGAGATAACAATATATTGTAACATTAACGACAATGTATACAAATGTATACATATTTATTAAAATAGTAATAGTTTTATATAAAATGTAGTTTTCTCTCTATATAACTAAGAGAGGATAGTTTTTTCCCTAGGTGACACTTCTCTTTTCGTGCCAACTAGGCTTTTTGCTTAGGTGGCATTTCTGGTAATTTTAATGGTTTTTTTAGATATATTGACATTTAAATCTATATTTTTTAGTGCTCATGTGACACTTTATTTGTCACGTCATCATTTGCCTACGTAGACATTTGCTTTTTTATAATCAATTTTAAATAGCAAAGAAAAAAGCCAAATACAAGATTATAACTCATGACCACTAACTTTTAATATGCACAAACCACTTGATCTACCTTAAATTTGTTTATTTTTTTGCAAACTACGGTAGATATTTAGTGAATATTAAAACTAATTAAAAGACATTGATAATATGCTTACAGACAATCATTGTAACTTATCTCTTTCTATTTTCCTTTGTATCTAATTATCTTTGTACGTGAAATATAATTGACTTTAATATAATATAAAACTATATTATATTGATAATCACATCTAATATTTTTGCTAATGACTATATTATGAATGTTAAATTAGATATTGACTCTATCAACTTCACGCACATATTTTTTATATTTGTTTTTAATTTCCCCTCTTCACCTTTATATCTTCTTTTTCTTCTTTTTTTTTTTGCCATATTGTACTTTATATATGTTTCTTTTAGATTTTACATGCATAATAAAAGTATAATATCATTAAAAATCTTTTTAGTATTATTTTAAGATTTATGGGTAAATAATACAATAAACTTTTATAGAGTGCTAAATCCTAATATCTTTTATTAAATTTATTTGGTTTTACATATGATTTGATTTATCATCTCTAAATATATGTAAAAGAGAAACTCTAATTTCAAAATGAAGAAGTTTGGACCCTTGGATAAAGCTTAACTTTTAATTAGAACCATTAAATCAGAATGATGATGTCATATACCTTTTAACTTTTTTAGATTAAATTTTAATTTAATAAATTTAATATGATCATTAATTATGGAAATTGAGTTTCTACATTTTATAATTATAGAAAGTAATTAATTTAATGATATAATTATAAAAATTAATTCATAAACTTTATATTATTTTTTAAAAAATCACTTTTTGATTTTTTTTAGTTGTTATTAAATTATGACTTTATATATGTTTTTATCATATAACGTAATAAATATTGGTTATAATTATAAGTATTTAACTTTACATCGTTAATATCTTATGATATTTAAATAAAACATATATCTGATCTATATATAGTGTCTAGAATAATCAAAAAATAAAAAGTTATAAAAATGACAACATCACCAAATTTCAACATCTTTTATTTATATTTGTTAAATTAATAAAATGATATAAATATAATATAAAGATTAGGTATGTGTATAATTGATCACTAAAATCTCTCTTTTGTTTAAATCTACATCATGCAATTCTTTTTCTACATATACTTAAACTTATTTAATTATATGTAAAGAAATATAACATTTGTGTTTTTCAACCCTTTTTATTTACAATTTGTCAATACGATATCATGAAAAATTTGTATTTTATTAGTTATATATGTTTATCCGCGTATTACGCGGGATATAATCTAGTTAATAGATAAACATGGAAGAAAGTTCAGTTGAAATGCATAAAGCTTAAACAAATTGGTTATTATTAAAATTATCAATGTTTTATTATCATTATTTTTGAAATATCTAATAATAACTATTATAATTAATTTAAACTATAAATAAATAGGATCAATAAACTTGGACTTCTCCCTCTCTCTCCTATTAAATTTGCTTCTTTCTCTCCTCAAGTATGTTGAACGGACCTTGTGGTTACATAGAAAAGGGCATCTAAGTTCAATCATGTATGCATGCGTTAAAGCTGCTTGGGACTATTTACGGAGTAGAAGGAAAGACTTTTCCCTCGAGTGACTGCGTGCCTGCCAGAGTTGGAACAGCTTAGCGTGATCCGTAGTTAGCAAGGTGGGAAAGAACAGGGCCTAGTTCCTTTTGAAAGTAGAAGCAAAATGACCATCATCTTCAAGTGCTAGTGGAAGATTCGGGTTTCCTTCTGTGCCCTCTATTTCTTAAGGTAAGGTTCTTACCCCTCCCTGAATGCTCCTCGGTTTGCAGCTTGCTTTCAAGCCTAGTCGAATGGGGTTGGTAAAATTATATATGTTTATCCGCGTATTACGCGGGATATAATCTAGTTAATAGATAAACATGGAAGAAAGTTCAGTTGAAATGCATAAAGCTTAAACAAATTGGTTATTATTAAAATTATCAATGTTTTATTATCATTATTTTTGAAATATCTAATAATAACTATTATAATTAATTTAAACTATTAAATATCTAGCATATATAAATGCAATATTTTTGTTAGACCACCATACACTTTCATGATTTTCTAGTATTTGACAACTTAGAGGGATCTAATTAACCAATGAATTACTTTCGCGATTAAAACATTGACCTATTGCCTAATTTGAATATTAACTAACATAATATAGTTATAATAAATATAATAATAAATAATATAAATAATATAAATAATAATAATATAACATCAATATAATATAATATAATATAATATAATATAATATAATATAATATAATATAATATAATATAATATAATATAATATAATATAATATAATATAATATAATATAATATAATATAATATAATATAATATAATATAATATAATATAATATAATATAATATAATATAATATAATATAATATAATATAATATAATATAATATAATATAATATAATATAATATAATATAATATAATATAATATAATATAATATAATATAATATAATATAATATAATATAATATAATATAATATAATATAATATAATATAATATAATATAATATAATATAATATAATATAATATAATATAATATAATATAATATAATATAATATAATATAATATAATATAATATAATATAATATAATATAATATAATATAATATAATATAATATAATATAATATAATATAATATAATATAATATAATATAATATAATATAATATAATATAATATAATATAATATAATATAATATAATATAATATAATATAATATAATATAATATAATATAATATAATATAATATAATATAATATAATATAATATAATATAATATAATATAATATAATATAATATAATATAATATAATATAATATAATATAATATAATATAATATAATATAATATAATATAATATAATATAATATAATATAATATAATATAATATAATATAATATAATATAATATAATATAATATAATATAATATAATATAATATAATATAATATAATATAATATAATATAATATAATATAATATAATATAATATAATATAATATAATATAATATAATATAATATAATATAATATAATATAATATAATATAATATAATATAATATAATATAATATAATATAATATAATATAATATAATATAATATAATATAATATAATATAATATAATATAATATAATATAATATAATATAATATAATATAATATAATATAATATAATATAATATAATATAATATAATATAATATAATATAATATAATATAATATAATATAATATAATATAATATAATATAATATAATATAATATAATATAATATAATATAATATAATATAATATAATATAATATAATATAATATAATATAATATAATATAATATAATATAATATAATATAATATAATATAATATAATATAATATAATATAATATAATATAATATAATATAATATAATATAATATAATATAATATAATATAATATAATATAATATAATATAATATAATATAATATAATATAATATAATATAATATAATATAATATAATATAATATAATATAATATAATATAATATAATATAATATAATATAATATAATATAATATAATATAATATAATATAATATAATATAATATAATATAATATAATATAATATAATATAATATAATATAATATAATATAATATAATATAATATAATATAATATAATATAATATAATATAATATAATATAATATAATATAATATAATATAATATAATATAATATAATATAATATAATATAATATAATATAATATAATATAATATAATATAATATAATATAATATAATATAATATAATATAATATAATATAATATAATATAATATAATATAATATAATATAATATAATATAATATAATATAATATAATATAATATAATATAATATAATATAATATAATATAATATAATATAATATAATATAATATAATATAATATAATATAATATAATATAATATAATATAATATAATATAATATAATATAATATAATATAATATAATATAATATAATATAATATAATATAATATAATATAATATAATATAATATAATATAATATAATATAATATAATATAATATAATATAATATAATATAATATAATATAATATAATATAATATAATATAATATAATATAATATAATATAATATAATATAATATAATATAATATAATATAATATAATATAATATAATATAATATAATATAATATAATATAATATAATATAATATAATATAATATAATATAATATAATATAATATAATATAATATAATATAATATAATATAATATAATATAATATAATATAATATAATATAATATAATATAATATAATATAATATAATATAATATAATATAATATAATATAATATAATATAATATAATATAATATAACAAATGATAATATAATATAATATAATATAATATAATATAGTTCAATCATGTATGCATGCGTTAAAGCTGCTTGAGACTATTTACGGAGTAGAAGGAAAGACTTTTTCGCTCGAGTGACTGCGTGCCTGCCAGAGTTGGAACAGCTTAGCGTGATCCGTAGTTAGCAAGGTGGGAAAGAACAGGGCCTAGTTCCTTTTGAAAGTAGAAGCAAAATGACCATCATCTTCAAGTGCTAGTGGAAGATTCGGGTTTCCTTCTGTGCCCTCTATTTCTTAAGGTAAGGTTCTTACCCCTCCCTGAATGCTCCTCGGTTTGCAGCTTGCTTTCAAGCCTAGTCGAATGGGGTTGGTAAAAACAGTTCCGTGGCTTTCCGATAGGAATTAGGCTTTCTTCCGCCTTAAAGAGAGGAAATTCTTTGTAGGGAGAACTATATGCGGGGTAGAAAGAATGGTTGGAGGGGTGAACCTGTCCGCTTGTAGAGAGGTCTTTCTTTGCAAGGCGAAGGTTGTTTTCGGCGATGCTAGTTTCATGTAGTGGGAGGCAGAAGCAGCTGTAAAAGGGAAGGGCATTAGTCGCCGAGAAAGCTAGTGCGCGTAGATCAAAGCTTAGTGGAGAGACCATACATTGGCCAGTTCCAAGGCCAGGTTATCAACAGGGGAAGAGGCAGTGTGGATGGCAGGTTCGATTACGGAGAAGTAAATAATCAATGATTATGCGGGCAGTAACTAATTACCCAAGCAGAAGGACAATGACACTAGCTAACCAACTGAGAGAGTAAAATAGATAGATGAATTACTTGCTAAAGGTGCCAGAAAGAAGTGGAATCAGACTCAGTTTCAGTAGCCGTATTTGATGATGTTTCAAAGTAACTTCAGGAATTTAGCATTGAAGATAAGGACAGAAGAGGTAGCTTTCCGCCCACATCTAAATCTTAATGCAGCTCGTCCCGATCTGTCTCCGGTCGTAACTAAGATAGATCGATTAATCTCCGAGAAGTCCTAAAGCAGAAGTCATCTATTGAGGACAGGACTAGGCAGACGGAGCTTGAATAGCTTACTGAATTAGCTCAGTAAGGCCTACAGCTTCTCTTGAGTCTATAGGAGTTCAGTCGGTAAGATCAGGGCAGATATCCCCCCTAAATCCAGTTAGTTGGAAATCTTCTTTAGGGTAAATGGTTTAGCTCAACCATAATCAGAGGAACGAGCCACTATCGATTAGACAAGAACCGGCCTTTCTTTTTGTTAAAGAAATAAGACAGCCGGCGCAAAAGCAACAATACAGGAATCATAGAAGCTCAAGCCCTCAACTCGACCTGAGAAAACTGCAGCGGTTAGGCATCCTCTCATTGAGGAGGTCTTAGATAGAAGATGAGCCGTCTCTTATAGTGTGGGAGTATAACAGTAGCAGCAGTTATTGCCCCATACCCATGAGCATTGGCGTGAGCAGCTAAGCTAAGGTCGGAAAGGAAGAATGGGTGGGCTTACAGGCTACCTATTTCCTCAGCCGATAAGAGAATCTGTCTTCATCACAGATCAAGCCTAAACTAGGAATGGGCTAATAGCAATAGCAAAAGAAAGGTTAAGGCGGTGAGGCGAGGTAAAGTAAATCAACAATAGGCCCTATCTAAAGACAGAAGGGGTCTAGTCTGAAACTGGTCTCGTGCTAGATTCAACGCAATGGGCGAGAAGGCTGACATGAAGGCTTTCATCGAAGGCAAAGCGGTGGGAATTCTCTTTCAAGGCGGCCCGCACGACTCATCCTAAGTGAGGGCTTAGCCAACGACACGTGCCTTTGGGGGCTTGCTTGTCTTTCTCTCACACCTCTCAGTCAGAATCCGGGCTAGAAGTCGTCCACACGCGCAATTCCTCTCCCTACGGGATAGCTTGTTTGTATTCCGCTCTTCTCCCTGAAGGGAAAGATATCTGAAAGTAGCATTCCCTATATGAATGAGATAGGCAACTTGAAGGGCTAGAGGCTAAGAAGGCAACTAGCTGAGGGCGAAGGGCACACTGAACACGAACCGAATCAACTGAAAGGAGAGGAGCGATAGCAACTCACCAGAAAGCAACTAGCTGTCGCCCTGCTTCCCTCTTCCCTCTCGATAGAGGGCTAAATCACCTACTTAACACTAACCCAATAGAACCAGGAAAGCATAACACCTTTCGCAGTTCCCCTCGCCGGCAAGCACCTGGCCGAGTTCCAGAAAGCACCTAGCTGTCGAGCTAGTTTTGACTCCTTCTAATAAGCTCTTAGGCAAGCTAAGCTCCTTAAGCATAACACTCAAGCTGGCAAACTTCAAAAGTCATCTTTGAAGGCTAGATAGCGGCCTTAGGAAGCAACTTAGATTGTGGTACCAAGGAATGAAACAACTACTTAAGCCGAAATGTGCCGTTCACTCTAGTAGCTTAGACCATAGTTGAGCCTCCTACTCCTTCCCTTAGAAGGACAGTCAAAAGCCGGTGCTTTGGTTAACGGCTTCCGAAGTGACTAATCGTAGCCAACTTATTAAAGATCTATGCTTTCTCTTATTAGAAAGAATATGTATATGATTGCGGAGATGAAAGAAGTAGACGAAAAACTAGAGATGAGAGAAGCGAGCCCAGAAAGAGAAGGAGAGGAAGGAAACTACGGGCTAACCCAACACCAACCCAATAGAGCTAGCCAGCAAGCTCAGGCTAAGAGCTGGGTCAATCTCCATGCACTAGACCCCTTTACTAATAAAGGAAAGCTTGCCTTAATTGAAGTAGGGGCTGCGAAGGCGTATAAACTTGCTTAGCCCAAATCAGTCTAAAAGTTTGGGCTACTGTAGCCACTTGTACTAAAAAACAGGTAAGCGTAATTCCCCCTAGACAATAAAATATGTTTACATGAGGAGGAACATATTTACTAGTTATATCATCCGCAATCGCCTGAATCTCGAGACGCTCTTCAAACCAATCATAGACTTTATTGAGATAGGTGCGATCCCCCTCCGAGAACTGTATATGAGACTTTCATCTCGTACAGCTCAAGCAAAAACACCCAAATACTGGTTGGAACGGATATGTAATAGAAAGTTTGAAACTTCTTACTTTCCGATTCAATCTGCTCTGAAGATACGAATAAAAAAATCCGAAAGTTCTTCTTTATGGCGATAATACCAAATCAAGTGGGCTCAGTCATCTTTATCTTGATCCTTATGGGCCTCTTGAATCCTCTCTTCCCTATATCTTTTTCTTTTATTTGTTTTTTGTATATAATATCAAAATAATATATTTTTATTTTATTTGTTTTATTTATTATTAGTATTAGTATATTGATATTGATTGAATTGATAGGAATTATCTTGTTAAGACCCCATGAATCGATTAAAACCCCAGATTCATACTAGAACCACGATGATTTAATAAAAATACTAAGTTAAGCCCAAGGATTCCCTGAGTAAGAACCATCGGATCATCACTTATTCCACGAATAGATAATCACCAAAAATACGAAGAAAAATTTGTCTTTGCGTCAAAATAAGCATAAATAAATAGGCATTTGAAAGAAGAAAAAATTTATATTTATATTTCTTGGAAATTTTTTTGGAGCCCGGCCGCGAGGTTTTTATATTAAGTATGAATCATAGTTCAAAAAATTCTTAATCTATTTCATATATTCCGTGTTTCAGATATTAGACTAAATATCCGACGAAGTAGAAGCATCTCTATCAAGATGACAGACATATTCTCTGTACTATCAATAGGATCAATTATAACAAGTCACACACTCATATTCCAGAAATACAGAAACAAAGAAATTCCACGGTTGAACTACCAAAATAGAATGAGCTAGAAATCCGAGCTCTAAAGGATTCGTTTTTTATTGAAAAGCTAGGACTTGGAGGTTCTTATAGATCTAATTCATTGAAATTCCATCCAATAAAACGGAAGAATTATAAATCTCCAAAATAATAGATAAAAATACCGCAAATAAAGCCATTGCGACACCCATCAAAGGGGTCGTTCCCCACCCGGGAGCTACTTTACCATATTCCGAATTTAAGGGTTTTAATAAACTCCCTACAGTAGTTCGTCTTGGACCAGATTTAGAACCGTTCTCAACAGTTTGTGTAGCCATAAATCCTATTGTATTCATTAATATTTTACTTTCTTTTCAAAATATTATATACTTCTTTTTTCCAATATGTATTTCTTCCTCCTATCCTCTTTTGAAAGATATTATATTTCCTAACTATTCACAAAAAAAAATGAAAAGATTAATAATAGGCATTAATTAGATATTATATTAGATAGAAATCTTCTCTCAATATTACGTATTAATTCATCTTAAATTTTAGGTTTATTCATATTTTATATATTATATTATATTATATTATATTATATTATATTATATATATTATATTATATTATATTATATTATATTATATTATATTATATTATATTAATAATGGTATATTATATTATATTATATTATATTATATTATATTATATTATATTATATTATATTATATTATATTATATTATATTATATTATATTATATTATATTATATTATATTATATTATATTATATTATATTATATTATATTATATTATATTATATTATATTATATTATATTATATTATATTATATTATATTATATTATATTATATTATATTATATTATATTATATTATATTATATTATATTATATTATATTATATTATATTATATTATATTATATTATATTATATTATATTATATTATATTATATTATATTATATTATATTATATTATATTATATTATATTATATTATATTATATTATATTATATTATATTATATTATATTATATTATATTATATTATATTATATTATATTATATTATATTATATTATATTATATTATATTATATTATATTATATTATATTATATTATATTATATTATATTATATTATATTATATTATATTATATTATATTATATTATATTATATTATATTATATTATATTATATTATATTATATTATATTATATTATATTATATTATATTATATTATATTATATTATATTATATTATATTATATTATATTATATTATATTATATTATATTATATTATATTATATTATATTATATTATATTATATTATATTATATTATATTATATTATATTATATTATATTATATTATATTATATTATATTATATTATATTATATTATATTATATTATATTATATTATATTATATTATATTATATTATATTATATTATATTATATTATATTATATTATATTATATTATATTATATTATATTATATTATATTATATTATATTATATTATATTATATTATATTATATTATATTATATTATATTATATTATATTATATTATATTATATTATATTATATTATATTATATTATATTATATTATATTATATTATATTATATTATATTATATTATATTATATTATATTATATTATATTATATTATATTATATTATATTATATTATATTATATTATATTATATTATATTATATTATATTATATTATATTATATTATATTATATTATATTATATTATATTATATTATATTATATTATATTATATTATATTATATTATATTATATTATATTATATTATATTATATTATATTATATTATATTATATTATATTATATTATATTATATTATATTATATTATATTATATTATATTATATTATATTATATTATATTATATTATATTATATTATATTATATTATATTATATTATATTATATTATATTATATTATATTATATTATATTATATTATATTATATTATATTATATTATATTATATTATATTATATTATATTATATTATATTATATTATATTATATTATATTATATTATATTATATTATATTATATTATATTATATTATATTATATTATATTATATTATATTATATTATATTATATTATATTATATTATATTATATTATATTATATTATATTATATTATATTATATTATATTATATTATATTATATTATATTATATTATATTATATTATATTATATTATATTATATTATATTATATTATATTATATTATATTATATTATATTATATTATATTATATTATATTATATTATATTATATTATATTATATTATATTATATTATATTATATTATATTATATTATATTATATTATATTATATTATATTATATTATATTATATTATATTATATTATATTATATTATATTATATTATATTATATTATATTATATTATATTATATTATATTATATTATATTATATTATATTATATTATATTATATTATATTATATTATATTATATTATATTATATTATATTATATTATATTATATTATATTATATTATATTATATTATATTATATTATATTATATTATATTATATTATATTATATTATATTATATTATATTATATTATATTATATTATATTATATTATATTATATTATATTATATTATATTATATTATATTATATTATATTATATTATATTATATTATATTATATTATATTATATTATATTATATTATATTATATTATATTATATTATATTATATTATATTATATTATATTATATTATATTATATTATATTATATTATATTATATTATATTATATTATATTATATTATATTATATTATATTATATTATATTATATTATATTATATTATATTATATTATATTATATTATATTATATTATATTATATTATATTATATTATATTATATTATATTATATTATATTATATTATATTATATTATATTATATTATATTATATTATATTATATTATATTATATTATATTATATTATATTATATTATATTATATTATATTATATTATATTATATTATATTATATTATATTATATTATATTATATTATATTATATTATATTATATTATATTATATTATATTATATTATATTATATTATATTATATTATATTATATTATATTATATTATATTATATTATATTATATTATATTATATTATATTATATTATATTATATTATATTATATTATATTATATTATATTATATTATATTATATTATATTATATTATATTATATTATATTATATTATATTATATTATATTATATTATATTATATTATATTATATTATATTATATTATATTATATTATATTATATTATATTATATTATATTATATTATATTATATTATATTATATTATATTATATTATATTATATTATATTATATTATATTATATTATATTATATTATATTATATTATATTATATTATATTATATTATATTATATTATATTATATTATATTGTTTTATTTTTTTTACTTTAATACTTGTTTTATTTTACCTAAAACCTATATATTATTAGTTTATTACTATCAATCAATTATATTAGGTGTATTCATACTATCTATATCTATATTTTTATATTATATTATAATAAAAAACATATATAAAGTACAATATGGCAAAAAAAAAAAAGAAGAAAAAAAAAAAAAAAAAAAAAAAAAAAAAAAAAAAAAAAAAAAAAAAAAAAAAAAAAAAAAAAAAAAAAAAAAAAAAAAAAAAAAAAAAAAAAAAAAAAAAAAAAAAAAAAAAAAAAAAAAAAAAAAAAAAAAAAAAAAAAAAAAAAAAAAAAAAAAAAAAAAAAAAAAAAAAAAAAAAAAAAAAAAAAAAAAAAAAAAAAAAAAAAAAAAAAAAAAAAAAAAAAAAAAAAAAAAAAAAAAAAAAAAAAAAAAAAAAAAAAAAAAAAAAAAAAAAAAAAAAAAAAAAAAAAAAAAAAAAAAAAAAAAAAAAAAAAAAAAAAAAAAAAAAAAAAAAAAAAAAAAAAAAAAAAAAAAAAAAAAAAAAAAAAAAAAAAAAAAAAAAAAAAAAAAAAAAAAAAAAAAAAAAAAAAAAAAAAAAAAAAAAAAAAAAAAAAAAAAAAAAAAAAAAAAAAAAAAAAAAAAAAAAAAAAAAAAAAAAAAAAAAAAAAAAAAAAAAAAAAAAAAAAAAAAAAAAAAAAAAAAAAAAAAAAAAAAAAAAAAAAAAAAAAAAAAAAAAAAAAAAAAAAAAAAAAAAAAAAAAAAAAAAAAAAAAAAAAAAAAAAAAAAAAAAAAAAAAAAAAAAAAAAAAAAAAAAAAAAAAAAAAAAAAAAAAAAAAAAAAAAAAAAAAAAAAAAAAAAAAAAAAAAAAAAAAAAAAAAAAAAAAAAAAAAAAAAAAAAAAAAAAAAAAAAAAAAAAAAAAAAAAAAAAAAAAAAAAAAAAAAAAAAAAAAAAAAAAAAAAAAAAAAAAAAAAAAAAAAAAAAAAAAAAAAAAAAAAAAAAAAAAAAAAAAAAAAAAAAAAAAAAAAAAAAAAAAAAAAAAAAAAAAAAAAAAAAAAAAAAAAAAAAAAAAAAAAAAAAAAAAAAAAAAAAAAAAAAAAAAAAAAAAAAAAAAAAAAAAAAAAAAAAAAAAAAAAAAAAAAAAAAAAAAAAAAACATGAGCACTAAAAAATATAGATTTAAAAAATAATATAAAAAAAACATTAAATTATCAGAAAATGTCACCTAAGCAAAAAGCCTAGTTGACACGAAAAGAGAAGTGTCACCTAGGGAAAAAACTATCCTCTCTTAATTATATAGAGAGATATATAGAGAGAAAGGCAGAATTGAATTTAAGTGGTTGACGAACCTTGACACTATCCCTGCTGGGGGTTATGTGGGTACCAATTCGATACATGGGATCAAACGGTTCCTATCAATTTACCGTTATATAGAGAGAAACATTAATGTTTCTATAATAATTATCTTTTTCTATAATATGGTGTATAACTTTTTCTATAAACATAGAAAATTAGTTTATATTAAATGCCCAGGTGTTATAAATAAGAAGATAAATCATCGTCCTAAGAGCAATATATATAGTTAAAAAAACCTTTTTCTTTAAGTCGTGATGGATTTACTAGTTACATGTATTTATGTTCACACAAGAAACTTGAGCTTCTAACCTCATTAGATATCATCTTGAGGGTGATCGGGGAAAATTAAGTTCGAACATGAAAAATCTCAAATGTGTATCATGGGCCATATAGAGTCTCACGGGCCAATCCATATAAAACACAATCCAATCCTCATTTACGATTTAAGAATGTACAAATCATATGTACACAAATTTAGACCAAAACAAACAATATATGATGAAACTTACCCTTAACTTTATTCTAAGCTTTGATTAAGCCAAGAGCCAAAAATCCTTTTGACGTTTGGTTGTAATGAGATAGCCACCAACTCTTTTACTCTTCCTTCTTACCGCTACTGCCATACAAGTGGCGTTTTGGACACAATAATCCGCCACTCCGCCACCATTGCCACCCAACGGTCTGCCGGCCCACGTCAACAATAGCCGCCATGTAAATGGTTGCTTCTTTTGTCCTAGTACCAACATTGTCACCTCTTGTTTTTTTGCTTCTTCCACAATGGTTGTACCCTTCTCTGTTCCTTCTACCATCAATATCTCAACTTGTAGCTACAGTGAGATATAAACATTTGTTAGTATTATTTAAAAATTTCGCAATTGTAATAAGAAATTCTGAGACAATACTCACATCTGAATATTTCATCTGACATGTGTTTTTCATTGCAGAAAGAAATCCAGGAATTTTTGTAGCTTTCTCCTTATTATTAGTCCCCTGATCATTTCCTGAAGCAAAAACATATATATTTAGCAAGAAGCAGCACGAAATAATACATTTAGTCTTATACTTATTTCCCTATGAAAAAGTCGACTTAGGAAAAAAAGGGGCATGTTTACCATATTCATGTGTACTTTGACCAGGAACCAAAATATACAAGTTCAAATTAAGAAATAAGAAGTGATGGTAAACTAAAAGCCAAATTAGATACATAAAACTTGATGGGCTGTATCTAAGTCATTCATATGGCCCTTTGAGAGCAACTATTTTTGTCAAACCTGATGTCTTATGAATTTAAGATATGTACTTTAATTTGGATATTGATTGATATGAAATTTTTAACCACCACCTTTAATCTATAACAAAACCCAAATATATATAATCCATAAACGCTAAGCCTCAATTAGCCCTACCAATTAAATATATACCTTAATCACCCGCATTAGCACATCACCTACTTTGGTGTTCAAAATATATTTTAGGGTAGGTGAAATGTCACAACAACATAAGTTGTCCATTAATAACATGTAAAAAAATACTAGTATAGTTTAGCTTTAGCATTGTACAATTAGATAAAGTTTGAAATTACATGTTGTGTATATATACACTGTAAATATCGCTTTAGTTATCTTAGGGCAACTTGTGTCTACTTATTTTACAACTAATAGCTAGAGAAAACCACAAATTGCTAGTTAATTAGTGTGGCAAGATAACTTATATTTAAACAACGATCGCGATATTACTATAGCTATTACTATTATTACTATCAACTATATATTATATGGCAAGGACTGCTAATTAAAAACTAACCTTGCATACAAGTAATCTTTTTGACATATAGAAGAACTAGAATGTCATGGCTCTGAACCGTATGCGTCAAGGCCCATTGCAATGCGTTTTTTGCTTCAATATTTGAATCCACAACGATCATCACTTTCCTGCTAATAATCTTTGAAGGCACTTGATCAACTTTAGGGACATCCCCGAATGTAATATCTTTCTCATTGCAACAACTATCAGAATCTTTGGATTTTTGGTCTTCCATTTTAGTAAAAGAATCAATGTTGTTTTCTTTCAATTGTATAGTTGGTGAACGCACTCTAACATGTGGCCTAATTTTTGCTAGGCAAAAACTTGGCATTTTAGTGCCATTTCTGACCATTTTATTTTTTTGGTTCTTGCTCTCTCACCTAGCTAGTCACTTCCCCTTGTCATACATATATATGATGGTGAAGAAAGTAGAGAAGAGAATTAAAGATTTAAAAGGCTAAGGCAAGAAGATGGTAGGAGTAATATTAATGATAGGTTTGTGGGGCCTATAATTGTCTTTTTCCTTTTTGTAAAAGTAATTACTCTTTAAATAATATAAGTATATGCTATTAAAAAAATAATAGTTATATTGTTGTTAATTAGTGAAGGATATCATATCATATCAATCTACTATAGTCTATATAAACGTTGTATGTATATTATGAGGTAAGAGTATGGGCTCCCATGTCAAAACATTCTTTTAGTTTACTTATATGTAGTTTTTAGTAGTAGTTGATTAAGGGAGAACCAAATTAATGATTTTGACAATATTTAGTTAACTGTTTGTATCATTGCTGGATGAACGACGATGAATGATTTGATAAGAACCATATATATATAACAAAAGGATAATGTAACTAAAATGATCAAGAGAAATGATTGTATCGGTCTTTAAATGCGAATAAAAATACCATAAAAACAAGGACGACATTTTCTTTGGCTCTTCAAATGATACCCTATAGGGTTGGGACCTTCTTGTTCAACTTTATCACTACATACATACGTACCCTACTACCCTTCTACTTTGTACATATTATTATGACATTTTCTTCAATTTTATTTAGTTTTTGTATATGTATGAATTAATATCTTCATGTATATGGCTAATTAAACGATATGTTTCTTCCCATTAATATTGATATCTTGATGATTAACAAATACCATGGAGTAATAGTTAATTAGTTTAACGTGTCTTTAATTTGATAACATTATTTTCACTTACAGTTATTATTTGAAAAATGATAAAATTCTCCTAAAGATTAGCTTAAAAATCCTCCTAATACTATAAGAAGGTGACATGTGTTATCCACTAATTCTCTTTCCTAATTTTGCCCCCTGATTTTTCCACATGTCATCATCTAATAGTTAGGAGGATTTTTAGGCTATTAATTTAGGAGGATTTATCATTTCCCTTATTATTTATCATTGTTCTTTTCCTTTTATCTGAGTGTTTTAATCATGTTGGTTGTTTGCAATGTATATAATTAGTTTAGTTGTGGGGTTGCAGCTGAACGTGGCTGACTGTCATGAACTTGGTAGGGGCCATTCCTTCTCAAGTGTTGCCAATTAAGATTTATATGTTATGCATAACTACCCTTCATGTTATTCAAGGTTATGGAAAGTGACCCTAGTGTTCTAAATAGCCAAATAAGATAATTAGAACTCTTTTGTGGTTTTAACTTCAATTATTATAGTTAAATGACAAGTTTTAGGTTGAACTTTGTTTAGCCTTAATTAAGAAAATGGAATACTCTTTGGAAATACAGTATGTAGATCAATTAATTATAAAGAAATATGTATATGATTGTTTCACTTGTTTGGTAAACAATTTGACTTTTTTGAAATATAATTTGTATTTTGTCTGATGAAAATTTATATCTTATTGGTAATATTAAGTTTCGTTTATTTTCTTGGTATTTTTTAGTTATTAAGTGGTTGTTTCCTTTGTTATTGTTAATTATAATGCTTAGATATGGTTAGCTTGTATATCATCAAATATTTTTTTTAACTTAGTGATTAATATTTATAAGTTGGTGGTTCTATTTTGTATATACAATATTCCTTTTCAGAAGATGGCAAATAGTGCAAAAAGCCAAAAACTATTATTTGGACAGTGGATATAATACTCTGGTGCTTGAAGTTGTGAACTTGTGACAATCCTTTCGATGGATACGTACGCTTAACAAATTCTCATTAGTAAAAAAGAAAAAGAGTAAATGTACATACATAATACGTAGTATCAAATATTTCTAGTTGGCTAATAAATAAATTATAGTTAAATAAAGATTACCCAAACAATAGTGAGCTAATTAACTTTGAAATACACGTTAACGAATAACACATACTTTTGTTAATAAAATGTAAGTTCTAAAATCAAGTCATAAGCAACTACTTTTACTCGACATAAGCATTGAAACTTTGATTCTTAGTACACGGAATTCTGGTACTTATGGTTAAAATTGAGGGTCAATTAAGTAATTTGACGACATTGAAGGTAGTTTAAGTAATTTATTCAATCTAATAAGGCTTTTGAGAGTACAACTTTAAAGTTTTGACATAATTAGCCCAATGTTGCTTGCAAAAGAAGGATAAATTTTTATAATATTACTTTAAATAAAATTGATATAAAGTTATTACGAGTATCATGGGGTTGGGTATTGTAAAACAAATGTTAGGTCGAAAATCGACCAAGTATAATTTGTTCAGAAATAGCTGAAGCTCAGTGAAGAATACTTGTACAGAATTCTGAAGTCGTTCAGAATTAGTTCACTGAAGCTTCACTTCAGTTCAGATCAACGTATCAGAATACCATTCAGCTGAAGTCAAAGACTGAAGTCTGAAGAAAGAGAATCAGCTCAGATGTGGAGCTCAGAAGTTGATTCTACCAGATCGAATACTGAAGCATCTCAGTGTAAAGTACTTACAACACTTTACACTGATTACGAGGAAACCTTTTCACTTTACTAACCTTTACCCAGTTAATAGCTTTAACTATTAACAAGTACAAGGTTGAGTAAAAGGTTGAGAATAAAGTGTGAAATGTCACATCAACAACTTTCACACTTAAACCTTAAAAGTACGCATGTTAAGGAATTGACTTTAATTCCTTAAATGCTCCCAACCATATTTATACGGCCTGGTCCACATCAGCATGAACCTTGCCTATAAATATAAAGGCTTCTCACAACTTGCAAAGAGCTTAAAACTTTAGCATTGCAACTTGTGAGATATACTCTAAGTAATCCTTACGAGTATTTCCAAGTTATTAGATCACCTGTATTTCTAGGTTGTTTAGATATTTACACTTGGGTGTTTATCTTTGTTCCGCAACAACCTTTATATTTGTTTATATCAATAAATCAAATACATTGAAAAAGTACATCGTGTCTCAATGCTACATACTTGAAATATACATATTATTTATATAGTTTCAGCACTTATTGTTTCTTGCATTTACTTTCAGTACCTTTACCTTATTGTTTATCCATATCTGGATCGTATTCTGAACTGGTCAACTTCCAGTTAGAATTACTTGCCAGTCGGGTTTTAACCATCTATATTTGGGACTCACAACAAGTATTAAAGTAAAACAAATAGGACATGATCTTGACCCTTAGATCATGGTTAAATTGATGCACGAAGATTCATGAAACAACTGATGCACGATGATTTTCATGATGCACGGTGATTTTCAATGAAAAAAACCCTATTGTTTTATTTGTTTTACTTTAATTGGTTTAGCGATTGGTACATACATGTATTTGTTGGGTGCAAATTTAATCTATCTATATTTAAAAGATGTAAAATGTAAAAAATAAATAAAAATATTTCCTATATTACCAAAAAGATGAGCTTATAAATACATTAATTGATATTGATAATAACAATAATACAAATTGACAAAATTATTAGAAGCATATCGTTTAGCACATTTTATGCATCTATCTATCTACCAATATATTAAAACAAGATTGAAAAAGTCTTTGAGTGATACATAACACGTTATTTAAAACAATTATTTAAATAAATCTTCACTTGTGGATAACAAAATGTATTAGAACTTGAATTAAAATGAATTTAACCTTGTATGTATTAAAAAATGGATAAAAAATGTATTTAAACAGGTATAATTAACCACTTCTAATTATATGTATTACAACTTAAATTAACAAAGTCATGGATACGGTACCACTTTTATTGTGTAAATTTAAAAATGAACAAACTCATGGATATCGTACCACTTTTATTGTGTGAATTAACAATGTTACTATTACACATAAGTTACTTAAAATTATCATTAGTTTAATTATCTTATTCTTATTTTTTGTATGCATGGAGTAAAATATATAACGGGCATATAAACTTGTGATCTATATTTTATTATTAAAGTTAAAGTAAACCACATGCGAATTTTTATGTTGAGTATCAAAATATTAAGCATCAATCATAATAGTCTTTATTATGAAAAGATTAATTAAAGAGGTTCTGGTTTAAATAAAATAAATATTAAAGTAAAGTAAAAACAAATAAAATAATCTATTTCTCTTACTTGAAAATTGTTATAGATTATGAAAATCTTCGTGCATCAATGTATGTACTTGGGTAAGTGACATATCCACAAAAAATATTGTTCATTCACAACAATGTATGATTTATATAGCTGTACACTATGCAGTATAATATGTAAATTTGTTGTGGATGGCTAAAAGATGTTGTAGATTTATCAGTTTCATATACTTGTGTTATATGAATCTTCGTGCGTCAGTTTTATCATCATCTACTGGTCAAGATCTTATCTTATTTATTTTATTTATTATTTATTTTACAATAACGCATTTCTAATTAACCAAGTAATAAAAGTATTTAGTTTATTAAAGTCATGTTAAGCCTTAAAATAACCAAAAAAATAACTATGTCATTGATTTTGCATATATATATGATAAACCTCAAAAAATTATATTAGGATATATAATCACAAAGATTAATTTCCTTAAATGTTACAACAAATAAAATTATAATAATTATATTTGATACCCATAACGACACACGAGTTGCTTATAATATGAGGATATGTTTACTCTCTCTCACTCGTATTTATTATAGGGTAAGGATCCTCTAAAATTATATCAACTTTATAGGTAAAGTTGAAAGGATCTCAACCCTTGGATTAAAATCAAAGGCCAAGATTTAAATTTGATTTTTGAATCTTGATCATTGATTTCAATCCATGGGTTAAGGATTCTCCAACTTCACCTCTAAAGTTGATTCCAACTTTAGAGGATCCCTATCCTTTATTATATACATTCATTTTTAAATTTTGGATTTTTCTAATGACAATCCTTAGAGTTGTCATTAACATGCATAAAAATCTTATATCTTCTATATTAAAAGCACACCTTCAACTTTATGGTAAAAACACAACTAATTTATGCATGTCATTAACAAAACCCTTAAAATTTTAATTGTATACATTCATATTTATATTTCACATTAGTATATGAAAAACTTACTTAAATTAATTAAACTGTTCTTAATAAAAAAAAATTCATGTTTTTTATTTCATTAAAATTAGAATTTACAATATAATACACAGTCATACACTCTGTATCTTTGAATTTGAATGTGGTTGAGGATTTTGGATATGTTCCCCACTGGTTTTTATTTTTTTCATTTCTTTAATTTTGTAGTTCGTTTGTTATTATTTGTTTCTATATCACCTGATAAAAATTACTACATTAGTTTATATCAGTTATGTCATTAGCTTAACTCATTTAAAGCATACGATAACATGAATATATTTTCAATAAAAAACAGGTAAAACTTCAATATATTTTCAAACGATTAGCCATTTACAATGCATTTGAATATTTACTGTATCTCCTTTACTCTATGCTTTCCCATATATAAATTGATGGAGTTTAAAATGCTTTTTCATGATGGAAAAAGGTCAATAAGAACGTAATTAAAGAAGTTTTGTTCTAATTGTTTGAAGCGTGGAGTATAATAAAACTTTAAAATACCTATCTACGGATTAAAATAATAAAATACTGTTTGTGATGCTAGTAGATGTTCATGGTGAAATTTTTATAACACATTTTACTACAATAATTACCCCTTTGGCCTTTTTCGTGTATGCCCCATCCATGTGTTCCTTTTTTACCTTTAACTAACTTATTGCTGCTTTTAAATCCCTGTTTCTTCTTCTCTTAACATTGTTCTAGACTTGATTAATTGTTCCACCAACTGATTTGATTAGTAATAATATTGGCTTCCAACTTTATTAATTGATTTCCTTATGCTCCTCACATGATCTCAAATCATTGACTTAAACAATAGTGAACTAGGAAAACAAGTCTAATCATGCTTTAATGCAATTTCTCTCTTAACATTGCATAAACATATCATTATTTGATTTATAAAGAAATGTTATTTTCTCTATAAATCATTCGATAAACACATGTCATTTATCCATATAATGTAATTGGCTATCTGTCTGATATTCGCCGGAAAATCGTCGGTGATTTGGGACAGAGTTTTCTGCCGTCGAAAATCCGTCGGTACATCCAGATTTTCTATTAGTGTTCCATGTGTATTGCATGATTTATTTTTATAAGGAATATTGTAATACTCTTAATGTAAACGGTATACTTTTTGTAAGTCTAAAAGAACGTATATTCATTAGAGTATAATTAAACAAACAAATCACTACATATACACATGTGTATTGTATATCCATCCTTTTCAATTTTGATGGCATATCTGAACGAAAAACGTTATTATCAATATTATTCTTATATACTGTATGTGTTAGGATATTTACCCAAAATCAAACAATTTTAATCAAATACAGAAATTTATATGGAGTTAAGTATTTGTATCATACTTTGATATACTGCCATAATAGTAATACTAATAAATATGTAACTAACAATATATAATTACAACATATAATAAGTTAGTAACATGTCTTGTTAGAAATGTTAGAATGAAAGTGACAAGATATAACTTTGAAATATATGATGTTTGTTGCGGAGAATTACTCACCTTCTCAAGATGTTCCACAAACATAATTATTAAGCAGCTACTATCAATGGTACATATTCAAACATTAAGAAGTCAAACTCATGTGACAATTTTGGGAATAAGAAAGTGATTATTATACCCCTAAAAGCAAAGTTTAATGGACGAATTAGGTCTATTTTTGGATCCAAGTTTTTTCTCATGAACAGCAATAAAACACATTTCATCATAAGCTTTAACAAGTTGAACTAGCTGCTACTTTTTAGATCCAAGTTTTAATCCTCTTTTATCAGTATTATACTCGAATAGAAAAAACTATATTAATCGGAAATTCAGAAGTGTAGTAGGTTGGTGTGTTACTGCGTTAGAGCAGATGTTTTACTTTTGCAGTTTTACTTTTACACCAACTAGAGCCTAGAGGGCATATTTTCTAAGTCGGCTTTAAGCAAGCCAAGAACCAGGCCTATCTAAGCTTGATTTTCAGATTTTGCGGCCGGAAGGAGGCTTCATCAGGCCGGGATTTTGTTTTCAAGCCAGAAGCCCAGAATCATTCCAAAAACTGGTCTCGACTAATTCTCTATAAGATATATTGGAAATTGGATATATAAGGCTATCTCCAATGGGGGTGCCTTTAGATATCCTTTGCCGTTGAAGCTTGTCCAAAATTAAGGATTTTTTGAAGGATGCCCTTACCTAAGGGCATGCCCTTACTTGTCCTTACCTAATATATTTTTGTTTTTAGTTGGAGGTAAAAGGATTGGAGATAAAATTATAAGATTTGAAGGATTTGTAAGGATATGATGTGGCAGCTCAAGGACGTCCAAGCTAGGGCGTCCTTAGCGTTGGAGATAGCCTAAGAATCTAACTAATTAATTATTTAACTTTATAAAATTGTTTATTTATTGGGTACTTTATATACACACATACATATAATATAATATAAATATAATATAATATATAGAAATAATGTCCAGATATTACTTACCATCCATTTATCATAATTTTACTTGCGAAATAATACTTCAAATATTTTTATAATAATTTATAAAACCTTTGATATAATCTATAAGCATCAATCAATCTTTATCTTCTTTTTTAAAAACAATAGAATCGCAAAGAATCCTCCAATATATTATCGTATATAAACTTCAAAATTGATTGACTAGAGAGAAAATAATTTTAAAAAATAGTTGTGACAACAATGGAGACTATTATTCAACCAAAGCTAAGAGGATTGTTCAATATTAACGATATCCAACAAAACCAAACCAAAAACATAACCAACACAGCCAGTGAAACCTTCACACAATTCATATCCACCATCGAAACCATTTTCGGATACCTCGTCAGTGCATTTAACTACATTCTCCCACCAGAGACTCGTGACGAAGAAATTCATCATTGGCTTCCGTTAGTTACACCTTACATCGTACCGGTTATAGTCCTAATAATATTGTTTTGCTGCATTAGTTGCTTGTGTTCGTGCCTTGGCACCACTCTATCCTGCTTGTTTCGTTGCTTTTTGTCTGTGATCAAATACTTGTTTAGGTGCACTTTTTCTGTGATACGTATTATTTTCACGCGTTTGTGGCGGTGTATGTGTTGTAGAGGAAACCGGGTCGAGAGAAGGATGAAATCACATGGTAATGTTGGTATACCTTCGATGATGATGGAAACAAATGTATTTGAGGATAATGCTATTATTCAAATCTTCCTGAAAACCATGGTAATTATGTTTGCTAGTGATATACGAGTAGTATTATTGTAGGATTTTTTTGTTTGAACGGTCGTTTTTCAAGGGTGTTTTGTCAAATAAGTTTTCGAATTTTTTTTTTATCAAACAAGGTAAACCGGTAATGCTAATACCGGTTTCGAATTTTTGGCTCGAAACCGGTATTAGCATTACCGGGTTCAGGAAAAGTAAATCGAAACCGGTATTAGCATTACCGGTTTCAGACTTCATACAGGGCTACAGTAAACTTGCAGTGACTTAGTGGTGATGTGACTTAAAGCCTTCGAACCCGGTATTGGGAAAATCGGGTTTGAGGTAAAAAATGCAGTTTATCAAAGTGTATAAATATATTTAGTCAGATGATATGGGACCCACAATTTTGTCACATCTTGTAAAATACACTATCCATTGCAAGTGTTTGATACTAAGGCGCTTTTGGTTCGTGGATTTTGAAGGAATTTGATGGAATTGGTATCTAATTTCATTCCATTTGCATGTTTGGTTGGAAAATTTCAAATGAATCAAATTCCATGGAATGTAAAGATTCCTTTATTTACAGAATTGGCATTCCTTAGGGATGTTGATGGATTTTGATTCCATGGGACCTTCATCTCCAGAAGACAATAATACCCACATCTAACCAAAACATAACCCACAAAATTCTTAAAGCACCGATGATAGTATAAGATATGTGACAAAGATGATATTTGTTTAATCTTTTTCCTCACGATTTGTCTAAAACTAACAGCACCCACATAGAATCTTTTTCCTGACGACCATTTTCGATGTTTGTTTAAATAATTCCAAACATGACATTTGTTATGAAGATAGTATAAGATATGTGACAAAGAAAAAAGTTAAAATTTCTAGCTAGAAAGAAAAAACGATGGCGGTTAGCTGTAAGCCGGCTTTAATGGAGGACAAAGGTGTTTGTCGATTGCGTTGCCGGAAAAACGAGTTGGTGGTTGGCAAACCCAACTAAAGATACGACTAGCGATGGTCTCTAAGCTGGCTGTTTTTAGTTTGATCGATAGTAAACAAGCAGGTAACCATGGAGGTTGGTGATGTGGTTGGCGAGTTTTTGGTCGGAAAATTAAAGAACGGAGGATGGGATAAAAAGAAAAAAGGAGAGCAAACTTTGGGGAAGAAAAATGTTCCCTGATTAAATAGGAATTTGTTTTTAGCAAAAGGAAAACTTTATCTACTATATACATAAAGAAAGGGTAAATATGTAACTTTAGTGATTATGACAAAACATTCCTTTCATATTTTTGCAAAACAAACACATTGATTGAATTTAATTTCATTCCATCAAATTCCATTCTATTAAATTCCATTCCATCAAATTTCATTCATTTTAAAAACATTCTGCGAACCAAACGCGACCTAATATGCGTGGGAAATGAAAAAGGCAGTAACACGCGCCTTCTGTCAAAATGTCTTGGCAAACTCACTGGATTGTTAAATCAATTAACGTGAAGCTTACTATTCCTATACGAGGAGTGTAACACCACCAGGCAAAAAAGTGTAACCCCACCAGAGGCATTATTAGCGGCGACGTCGCCGCTAATACTGCACCAGAGAGAGTATTAGCGGCGACGTCGCCGCTAATACTGCGGGCCCCCCATGTCTGTAATGGTAAATCTGACAGAGAAATTAGCGGGCCCCCTGTCAGTGTCAGAGTATTAGCGGCGACGTCGCCGCTAATGCCTTGGTCGGGTTGACTTTTGCCTGGTGGTGTTACCCTGTGCCTTCCTATAAACACGTCTGTATACTTTTTGACTACTCCATGGTACCACATATTACTAATTATACAACCACTTTAATACTTTATATCTAACCCACAATGGAAGAAACACACTTTCAAATTTCTTTTACTATACGATTCTGTCTTTTGTCGTGACCTCGAACCCGGTTTTGCCAATACCGGGTTCGCAGTGACTAGTCCCATCAACCTGTATGTTTTACTGTACTCTGAAAAAGTTGGCACGTCGTTCGAAACCGGTAATGTTAATACCGGTTTCAAACTGAATTTTCTGAACCCGGTAATGCTAATACCGGTTTCGAGCCAAAAATTCGAAACCGGTATTAGCATTACCGGTTTACCTTGTTTGATAAATTTTTTTTTTCGAAAACTTATTTGACAAAACACCCTTGAAAAACGACCGTTTCAAAAAAAAATTCATTATTGTAGTTGTTTACGTAAAGTTTGAGTCGTGTGGATGCTGATGTAGCGGTACTTTTTCAGAAACAGATTATAATCTGGATAGTTATTTTTTTCTTAGGGTTCATTAAATTATATCGGTTATTCTCTCTTCGAACTTAACTTATGACCACTTGATTAATCATCTTAAACTTTGATGTCACCAGTCACACGACAATTAGATAGAACAGATCAAGGCCTGTTGCGATAGTTGAATATGTACAATGCATAGTTTTCTCTTTAATGTAATCGAGAACTAAGCCAAAAAGGCTAATGTAATGGAAAACCAAATTAATACGAGTATTCATAAACAAGAAGACTACATCTACAATTTTCCTTATCTCCTCCATCAACAACCTTTCTCTTTAACACATACACAAAAGAATCATCATGGTGCATCAATACAACATAACTGGTGAAACACTTAAGCAACTTTGTTTTTCGATATGGGATCTCATGTTAGCCTTTTTCAACCAGGTGTTCCTTTTTTACAATGAAATCAATACACATTTCAAACTAACTCAAACCATCTTTGCTCTTTTCATGCAATTACTATCGGCTGTTGAAAAATTTTCAAAGTACACGATAGACTATTTCTACAACAACGCTTGGGCTAAACATCTAATAGTCGTCATTGTAGATTTCCTTAAACTCTTGTACTACCAAAAAATCCCATCCACCGATGAAATTCAACAAAAATGGACCCAAATAAATGAACAATACAAACTAACCAATGTGTTTAACTATATACCAGGCTGGCTCTACTTTGTTATACTGGCTGTTTTCCTGATTGTGTGCTTACGCCATTTAGCTTCACTTGTTGCATCTGTTTTTAGGTTTATGTTTTGGTGTCTGGGAGTGAAGATGATGAAGGCTCCTGGTAAACCAAATATGGTGATTCGAAGGGCTGCTTTTGAAGCTAACCCACAGCAGTATTTCGCTAACCATCGTCGCATCAAACGTTAGTTAGTTGTAATGTAATATGTTGCTCAAATTATAATGGCGCAACTGTTTAGTTATATCTTTAATAAGTCAATTAATTAATATATGTACGTAGAGTCGTAGACTATGTTCATGTGTACTAGTTAGTAGTTTGTAATTTCCCCTTAACTCTTTCATTTTGAGTGCTACGATCGCCACTAGAAAAATAGAGATGGATGTGACGGTGTAATATTTTTTTTTGGGTTATCAATATAGAGGCTGAGTGTTTGAATGGTAAAAGGCAAGTATTCCATTATGCACAAGGATATTAAATACAAGATGTTCCTGTAGACTAGGAGCCTAATTAAGATCTTATACAACAACAAATGACTATCTCTATGGGACCGACTATTCTAGAACATATTTGAATAATAATTATAGTACACATGATTTAATTATTTATTGCTAATACTCCGATCTTGGAACGTATAGGAAGAAAAGAGGACCGAGAGAGCGGTTTGGTTAGAGCATCGGCCAGCTGATCCTTTGAACTAACATGCAGCACACGAAGCATTCCGGCATTTACTTGTTCACGAACAAAATGATAGTCCAGGGCAAGAAGATTTTTTATCCAGGAAACTTCGGCAGCAGCATTGGCGACAGCTTTGTATTCAGCTTCGGTAGATGATCGAGATACTGATTTTTGTCTTGAGGATCTCCACGAAACGATGTTGGAACCGAGGTAAACTAAGTACGCTGTTGTAGAGCGTCCACCATCATTCACACCTCCCCAGTCAGAGAAAAGGCTCTTAAATCCAGTGAAGAGTTGCGCTGCAAGAATAAACCATGATACACTGTGCCTTTCAAGTAACGAAGAACACTTTAGAGAGATTGCCAGTGAGATTGTTTGGGGTTATGCATGAATTGAGATAGCTTATTAACAGCAAATGATATGTCCGGACGAGTGAATGCTAGGTATTGTAATGTTCCAACTAGTTGACGGTAGGTAGTGGGATCAACAGACGGAGAAGGATCGTCAGGGACAAGAGTGTCAGAAGTACTTAGAGGGGTAAGAACGTCTTTAGCTCCATCCATTTTAAATGTAGTGAGGATGTCTTGGATGTGACGATGTTGTGAAAGGAAAAGACTCTACAAATAATGTTGCATTTGTCCACACTTTTAGTTAATGTGAACAAATTAAAAAATTTATCACGCTTTTATGTGTGTAAAAATATGTAGAACTAGAAGTGTGTATAAATTTATCCACACTAAAAAGTGTGTAGAACTAAAAGTTCACACTTTTTAGTGTGAACTTATATATTTATTTTGTAACACTCAATTTGTTCACACTAACTTTTTAGTTAGTGTGGACAAATGAGGTGTTACAAATTATTCATGAAAGTCTACACTAAAAAGTGTGAACTTTTAGTTCTACACACTTTTTAGTGTGGATAAATTTCTACACACTTTTTATTTCACATATTTTTACGCAAATAAAAGCGTGACAAAATTTTTAATTTGTTCACACTAACTAAAAGTGTGAACAAATGCAACATTATTTGTAGTGAGACCATTTGGAGTTGGTATAACCTCAACACCTAGAAAATAATGTAAGGATCCAAGGTCTTTTATTGAGAACCTGGCACCTAAGGCATCAGTGAACTTGGTGAGGAATGAGTTGTCATTGCCGGTAAGAACGATGTCATCGACGTAGACAAGTAAATAGCATGTGATGTCATGGTGATTATAGATGAACAAGGAAGCATCTGAGAGAGCCTTTTTAAAGCCAAAAGAAATGAGAAAAGATGTCAACTCATTATACCAAGCCCCAGGGGCTTGTTTAAGACCATAAAGAGACTTCCTTAGTTTGCAAATGTGATTTGGAAACTGGGTGTTTTCAAATCCAGGTGGCTGCAGCATGCAGACCTCCTCATGAAGAGTGCCATGAAGAAATGCATTATTTACGTCTAGTTGTCGTATGGACCAACGTTTTGATAAAGCAATGGACAGGATGGTGCGAATGATGACAGGTTTGGTAACCGGACTAAACGTATCAAAGTAGTCTTTACCATACTATTGATGGAACCCCTTTGCAACTAGACGTGCCTTGTATTTGTCTATGGAGCCGTCTGGTTTGCGTTTGACACGGAAAACCCATTTGCAGCCTATCGATTCCTGAGTGGAACGAGGAACTAGATCCCATGTATGATTGTGAAGCAATGCATTAAATTCCAGATCCATGGCTTGATGCCAGTCCGGATCCTTAAGAGCCTGTTTATATGTTGATGGTTCAAGGGATGGCGGTAAAGGATGAGAGGTAGTGGAGTTAACAAAATTTTGGTTGAAGTATTTGGGGTTCGGTTTTGATGAACGACGAGATCTTTGTTGGGTGGAGGTGGATGGTGTGATAGTTGAAATGGGTGAAGTGGAAGTAGTGGATGATGTGTTGAGATCGTTGGGAACAGAAGGTTGGGAAGTTGATGTAGTGGCTGTTGAGTTTGGATTAGATTGAGTAGATGGAAATGAAAGATCATTGGATGATGCAGAGTGAGTATTTAAAGGTAGGATATTGTAACAACCCTCAATTTCCGACTAGGACAATTTACTTAGACTTATCTAGGTATCTATCCCTAGAGGTTTATTAAGAGAATTGGCCTTCTAGACATTTCGGCATGGTGATAATTGCCCTCTAGTTCAACGAAGTATTGTAGGTGACTAGCTATCTTATAAATGCCATGAATAATAACTATAATCATTCAACACAATCTCAAGCTAAAAACTAGTTCTAATTGAACTTGACAAAAGGTCAACGAACCAAAAACTTTATTTCGAGGAGTTAAGTTATATAAATAATAAAGTGAGTCTCACAAGTTGAGATATCAATCAAAATTCTTATAAATGTCCAACAAATCAATCACCAAACCAATTTAAGTAAATATGACATGAGAATAAAGATTTCTATCTCAAAGCATATTTATAAACTAATATGTACATAAAATGACTTAAGTAGCTAAATTAAGAACACAAAAGTATGATATATACTTGAAACACAAAACAACTAATTATACTTACATATAAATACCCACTTAAAACATATATACATATACATACTTACATACACACTTTTTATATAAAAAAATAAAGATAGAAACCCTACCTTATACATTGTGCCCCCCCCCCCCTCACACACACTCTTCACACTTCACATTCACTCTCACAAGTCTCTCACATTTCTCTCTCAAAAATTCTGCACTTCCCCTTCCTTTTCTTCCTCCATTTTTGGCTCAAATAATCAAGAAAAACAAGAACAAAAATATACTTACATAAAATACCCACTTAAAACATATATACATATACATACTTACATACACACTTTTTATATAAAAAAATAAAGATAGAAACCCTACCTTATACATTGTGGCCGCCCCCCCTACACCCCCCCCCCACACACCCCCCCCCCCCCCCCCCCGCCCCCCCCCCCCTCACACACACTCTTCACACTTCACATTCACTCTCACAAGTCTCTCACATTTCTCTCTCAAAAATTCTGCACTTCCCCTTCCTTTTCTTCCTCCATTTTTGGCTCAAATAATCAAGAAAAACAAGAACAAAAATCATTCTAAACTATATTAATAATAAGGGTTAAGCAAGGGTTGTTTCAAGATAAGATTAAGGGTTGTTTCAAGATAAGATTAAGGGTTGTTTCAAGCTTGGATTAAGGGTTATTAGGAGCATAAATAGGTCCGAAAATTCTGCCCATTTTTCACCTTCAAAACCAAGTTCTTCAAGGGTATAAATCTTCATCTCTTTACTAGATCTATATTGTTCTTGTTTATATTCAAAGGTTTTATCAAAAGTTTATGTTTTCTTCTTGATTTCTTTGTAATATACACTTGATGAAGGCAAGTTGATAGGATCTTTCTCCTCATGCATATGCATGTCGAAATCTATGAGAAAGATCCAAGGATTCAAAAAGTTTAAGACCCAAAAGTGTTGTTATAGATTAGTAGCTTTTAAAGTGATTTTCCTTTTCATAGATCTATATGTTTTTGTATATTTTGAAGAATATATTTCTGAGATTTTTCATTAAAAAGATGTTTTTATGTTGTTGAAAGTTAGATCTATAAAGATTGGTATTGAAAAGTGTTGATTTGAATGAATACATGTTAGATCTAAGAAAGTTGAATCTTGTTGTTGGATTATGAGATGGATGGACTTGTATTAAGTGAAAAATATGTTAAAAGAGGTATAATAATCTGGAAATTTGATGTTAAGAGGTATAAAAATAAATTATTAATCTTGTAAATGATGAACTCAAGTGTTAATAAAGCAAGAATGGTCATTGGTGTGTTGTTTGGACCCAAATGCTTCTGACAGAATTATTCTTCTGTCTTTGGATGGATAAACTGGGCATGTGAGGGCCGTTTCAAGAAAAACTTTCAAAATAAAAGTTGTAGATAAAGGAGTTAAGTTTAACCTCCAACTGGAATCACTCAAAAACACTAAACCAAACCAAAGATATGATTTTTCTACCAAAAGTGGTCAAAACTGGATTTTTGTCTTAATGTTGAGTCAACTTTGACGATTTTTAATTTCTTAACTAATAGGTTTCAGAAGTTTAAACTTGGTGTGAACTGAGTTCAAAGTGTCCCTAACGTAAAATAAAATTGGGAGATTTTTCTTAAATGTTCATCATAGAAATATTTTATAAAATATATTGAGTCGCACAGCAGCAAGCTTTCTGACCAACTTTGGTTTTGTAATTTTTAGAGGTAGTAAACAATGTCTGAAAATTTAGCAAAAATTCACATAAATATAGGACACATATATGTCTCTGTATAAAAATCACCAACGTCCAAATAATTCAACTTAACCAAAAATGACTACTCAACATTTTATGAAAATAAGTGTTAAAACAGAAAATTCCAAGTAAAAGTTCTTCACAACAAAATAAGCTAAAAGTCACTAGATTGCAACTTTAATCAACTCCAACAATCTCGTAACAAAAAGTATTATAAACCTACTGAGAATATGTCAAATAAAAGTTATAAAACTTAACTTGGTTATTAAATGGCAAGGACAAGCCTACAAATCACTAATTCGGTTCATATAAGCACTAACCGAAAGCTTTAATTTGCACATATCACACCACCACCACGATCACAACTTAAGACACCAAAATATAATGAACATTCTGTAAATAATGAAATAAGGATGAAAATCCATTTTGACGCATTTGAATTGCTCGAAAAATGAGGCTTAAATCACTATTTCGGTAAACGATTTATAAGCTTAGAATCCTCAAAATGAGCAAGACACAAGAGAGGTTGAATTGATATGATTTTCCCATGATAAAAGTTGCCTAAAAGGCCTGAGGTTTTTAGCCAAAAAGTTATGTGGTGATTTCTAAGAATTTCTATTAATTATTAAATTTAAATGATAATTAAAAAGGTAAATAAATAAATAAATAAATTATATAAATCATGAAATTGGTTAAATAATCACAACCAATGATGAAGTGACTAAAACCTAAACCTACTGGAGAAAAATAATTAAAATAAATAAATAAATAAATAAATAAATAAATAAATAAATAAATAAATAAATAAATAAATAAATAAATAAATAAATAAATAAATAAATAAATAAATAAATAAATAAATAAATAAATAAATAAATAAATAAATAAATAAATAAATAAATAAATAAATAAATAAATAAATAAATAAATAAATAAATAAATAAATAAATAAATAAATAAATAAATAAATAAATAAATAAATAAATAAATAAATCAATGCATCAAAATCAATCAAAAAAATAACATAACAAGTAACATAAGCATGCAAAAATAAATAAATAAATAAATAAATAAATCAAGAAAATGAATAAATAATTAATTAAATAATATTAAATTAAATAAATAGTTATAAATCAGAAAGTATTCATAAATATTAATATTATGAAGTTACTAATGTCAAATATTATAATCAAGCAAAGCACACAATGGAAACCATGATAATCAAAGGCAAGTTACCGAAATTCTAATAACTTATAACTACATGTATAATGAAAGTGACCCTTTTACACCAACACTCTCTACAACCAAAAAGATGCAAATATTAACAATATACTTGGATCCCAAAATTTATGACAACATAATGAAAGTGACATTTCTTAGTGATGGCTTAAGATAGGAACTTACGTATATTAGTCCTATCGTAGGGATAGTCTTGGCTCGAAATGTGATTGGGGAATATGACGGATATATGATCAAGGAAGCGATAGATGGGAAGTACCCATTTTGGATAAGTGAATATAATATGCGGCATATCAAGGTGAGTCATAGCCCCCTTTCAAACTCTTTTATATGTTTTACTTGCGGGGTGAAAAGCATGATTAATTAAAAAGAATTTCTCTTATGAAATGATACTAAATAAATAATATAAATCATGAAATTGGTTAAATATCACAACCAATGATGAAAGTGACTAAAAACTAAAAATCAAAGTCAAAGAAAAAATAAATAAATAAATAAATAAATAAATAAATAAATAAATAAATAAATAAATAAATAAATAAATAAATAAATAAATAAATAAATAAATAAATAAATAAATAAATAAATAAATAAATAAATAAATAAATAAATAAATAAATAAATAAATAAATAAATAAATAAATAAATAAATAAATAAATAAATAAATAAATAAATAAATAAATAAATAAATAAATAAATAAATAAATAAATAAATAAATAAATAAATAAATAAATAAATAAATAAATAAATAAATAAATAAATAAATAAATAAATAAATAAATAAATAAATAAATAAATAAATAAATAAATAAATAAATAAATAAATAAATAAATAAATAAATAAATAAATAAATAAATAAATAAATAAATAAATAAATAAATAAATAAATAAATAAATAAATAAATAAATAAATAAATAAATAAATAAATAAATAAATAAATAAATAAATAAATAAATAAATAAATAAATAAATAAATAAATAAATAAATAAATAAATAAATAAATAAATAAATAAATAAATAAATAAATAAATAAATAAATAAATAAATAAATAAATAAATAAATAAATAAATAAATAAATAAATAAATAAATAAATAAATAAATAAATAAATAAATAAATAAATAAATAAATAAATAAATAAATAAATAAATAAATAAATAAATAAATAAATAAATAAATAAATAAATAAATAAATAAATAAATAAATAAATAAATAAATAAATAAATAAATAAATAAATAAATAAATAAATAAATAAATAAATAAATAAATAAATAAATAAATAAATAAATAAATAAATAAATAAATAAATAAATAAGATAGGAACTTATATATTATCGTAGAGGGATATCTTGGCTCGAAATGTGATTGGGGAATATGACGGATATATGATCAAGGAAGCGATAGATGGGAAGTACCCATTTTGGATAAGTGAATATAATATGCGGCATATCAAGGTGAGTCATAGCCCCCTTTCAAACTCTTTTATATGTTTTACTTGCGGGGTGAAAAGCATGATTAATTAAAATGGCTTTCTCTTATGAAATGATTCTTTGAAATAATGATAATGATATGGGAATTATATTGTATGTTCAACGTGTTATATGTTATATGATGAGCTTGAGTACTGTCAAACGGTGGTCCCCTGTACACTACTATTAACTCATTTGAGGCCTGTAGTTAGAGGTTTGCGCAACTAGGATTTGTCCCCTCATCCACTATTATAGGTAACGGTGGGATGTTTGGTCTGCCTTTGTGGCCACCTTCATCGCCAGTCTGGCCTCGCGGTGCTCTAACTACTATATATTTATGGGCGTCTCCATGGCACGACCCTTGGTTATCTTTATGCACGTGATTGACAGCATGTGCTTATCATTATCTTATCATTTGGGACAATATATCTGATTATTGGGACATAACCGGTCTTAGTAGTGGCTCAAGAACAATCTCATCGAATTATGTCATGGTAGTCTTACCATTGACCAAGAGGTATTGATATTATATTGGATGGAAATTGTGGATTGAACATACGGTTTGGGTATTGGACCTTATATGGAATCTTGAAAGTTGTTGAAATTGGCAATATTGAAGTATTGATGACCAAATGGTTTTGGTATAATGAATGATTAATCGATTGATATATTTTTCTGTCACGATAAATGTGACAAATGAGAACTTTATAATTTACCTTGGATTTCTCAACTATTTTGAAATGGATATGTAACGAGGTTTACTTGCAAACCTATGCACTCACCAACTACGTTTTCGTAGTTGACACTTTTTCTTCATGCTTTTCAGGAATTAGCCTTTGTCTTGAGGAATTATATGCATCATGATTGTTTGCATTGCACTTTGGAGTCAAAGATCAAACCTTGTGACGGGCAATGGAATCCGCCTTGATCATTGTAGTATATCATCTCATGTATTTGTTATTTGTTTCGTGGACTCAATATCCAAGTATGGTAGACGTATTGTACTCGGGAATTGGTTCACATGCTTGTGCATTGTAAAATTATTCTTGTCAACTAAAGCTATGGTGAATGTTATCTATTATCCTTTGATTTGAATACTCAACTTTCTGTACATCTCATCATTCCGCCGTGGTTGGGGTGTTACAGAAAATGGTATCAGAGACTAAGGTTATAGAGAACATTGGGGTTCCTCCAGGAATTCCAAAACTATAGCCACTTTTCAAAACGAAATTTTTATAGTCGAGTCGAGCATAAGGTTAAGCGGTTTAGTTTGAGCTTTACATGGTAGGACCATAATTAAACGTAAAGTCATGAATCTACGTTTAATTATGAGAGGACCATGTAAAACTCAAACGGCCACTTGGACTTATGTTCAAAAGGATTCCTTTTAAAAAAAAAAAAAAAAAAAAAAAAAAAAAAAAAAAAAAAAAAAGATCTTTAATAAATCCGTTTTTATGAGCATACGTGTTGCATTTAGACATTCACCTAAGCATATATAGCGATTCGAGACTTGCCTTACTTGAGGATTATGCTAGTTTAGTAGGATTCCCTCTGCACATTAGAAGTGAAATGAATAAGATTGAAAGATATTCGTTGATACATGCTACTCTATGCTATAACATGGGAATTTGGGCATGATTTGATTACAATGTGAAAGCTTATAGTGTGCAATGTGAAAGTTGTAATGTGCAATGTGAAAGTTTGAAATATCAATGTGAAAGTTTGAATATCAATGTGAAAGTTTGAAATATCAATGTGAAAGTTTAATGTGCAATGTGAAAGTTTGAAATATCAATGTGAAAGTTTGAAATATCAATGTGAAAGTTTGAAATATCAATGTGAAAGTTTGAAATTCAATGTGAAAGTTTGAAATATCAATGTGAAAGTTTGAAATATCAATGTGAAAGTTTAATGTGCAATGTGAAAGTTTAATGTGCAATGTGAAAGTTGTAATGTGCAATGTGAAAGTTGTAATATCAATGTGAAAGTTTGAAATATCAATGTGAAAGTTTGAATGTGCAATGTGAAAGTTTGAAATATCAATGTGAAAGTTTGAAATATCAATGTGAAAGTTTGAAATATCAATGTGAAAGTTTGAAATTCAATGTGAAAGTTTGAAATATCAATGTGAAAGTTTGAAATATCAATGTGAAAGTTTGAAATATCAATGTGAAAGTTTGAAATATCAATGTGAAAGTTGTAATGTGCAATGTGAAAGTTGTAATGTGAATGTGAAAGTTTGAAATATCAATGTGAAAGTTTGGAATGTGCAATGTGAAAGTTGTAATGTGCAATGTGAAAGTTGTAATGTGAATCTGAAAGTTTGAAATATCAATGTGAAAGTTTGGAATGTGCAATGTGAAAGTTGTAATGTGCAATGTGAAAGTTGTAATGTGAATGTGAAAGTTTGAAATATCAATGTGAAAGTTTGGAATGTGCAATGTGAAAGTTTGGAATGTGCAATGTGGAAATTAGGGGAGAATGCATGCGTAAAAGCCTTACGATTCATGATGTTGAACTTTAAGTTGCATATGCACTTTAAAATAATGAGATTATTATAAGGCATGAAATCATTTTGGGGTATGACTTGTTCAATTTATTGAGTAATGACGTTGACTATTTATGATCGATTTAGAAAGAAAATATAGGCCTGACGAGTTGATACGAAATTTCATGGACGATATGGATATAAGAGCCTTTACTCCCTAAGTTTGAGCTATTTGAAACTAGCGCGTGAATATTGCGATGATTATGTAGTCATGTCTTACTATGGAGATAGTTATTGCGCCCTAAGATCGAGCTAATTGAGGGCTAGTGCATGAACGATTTAATGATTACATAGTTGTGCCTTACTATTGAGATAGTTATTATGCTCTAAGATTTGACTATTGAGAACTAGTACCTGCTAGATATGATTATAATATGGCTAGTCCTTACTACTGAGATATATACTGCGTGATGAGATTTGACCGCTTGGGAACTAGTGATTGTCCCTGAGAAATGCAAAATGAATTAGGAATTTCCTAAGTATGGAAGTTGTCATTAAGTACCCCTCTAATCCAATATTCGTTCACTCGTGCTCTTTTGAAATTATCCCACATCCTATTTCTTACGACACCACCATTCATTATGGACATATGACGACGGCGATATCATCGGTGGAGCATCTTTCCACGAACGTTGGACGATATACTCTGAGAATTGTAGACCCAAGATATGACGCGACTCTATCCTCTTAGAAACCACGCATAACCTTGGTATTCGATCTGAAATGGTGCGAAACACATGTAAACGTCGAATGAAGTTGGAGACTTATGAAAGACGAGTGGTATTAAAGCCAAATTACGATTTGACGACGCCAATAAACACATTCCGATATACATTCTAGAAGACACATTCTGGGATTGTAGCTCCGAAATTTGGTGCGATATCTCTATAATAACACGCGTACACGAACGGTTATCCATATTATCTAAGTTGGTGCGGCATATATTGACGTCATCGAAAGTTGGAGTCCATTGAGCAACGATAGACATAGAAGTGATTTCTTTAAACCGCGCAAGGAGTTTGATTTGAGCCTTAATGATTCTTTTGTTTTTGTTTTCTTATTCATTCATTCAAAACCAAATTCTGTATCCTTGATTTTTCAAAGTAATGGTCACCACCGCTTCTCTTCAAAAGTCAGTAACCTAACAACATACGATTCACTTACGCAACACTCAGCAATGGCGAAATCAAGCAAGTAGTACCCTGCTCTCGCTGCGACGTCAAGGGATGCGAAAGACTTTCAGACATCAGTCGTCCACAAGTGGAATACTTGGGATAACGATATAGCATAGAAGATGTTATTGGATCATGTACATAAAGTAGGGCGGAGAAGATTTGTGGTGTATAAGTCAAAGTACATGGAAGCACAATCGAAGAGTATACTAAGCCTTAACTTGGAGAAAGAATTGAAGGTCTTCCCTATCTATGTTCATCGACCAAAGAGAAAGATTGAGTGGTCAACGAAAAGAAGGTCGTGTGACATGAAGGTCACCTTCGGTTAAGTATAAGGATTCCCCTAGAACTTGGGAGATCACTAGCAATGTTGGAAGACGAAAGTGGTTAGAAGAAGAAAACCAAGGACAATGAGATAATTAGGATGTGTCGAGTAACCCTCAAGATGGAAGAGTAACAAAAAGGAATTCTGAGCTATCCTTTTCTTTTTCAAAACACCAAAGCAAACGGATATTTGCTACATGAAGGAATCAGGAATTTGGAGAAATGAAGATCGTCAAGGATGGTGAGATAAAGTGAAAAGTAGGAAATCCCTTACATTTTTCCAGAGGAAAAATGTGACCAATGGAAATGAGTAGTCACAAACAATCGATATTCCAACGTTTCTTACCGCCTTTATTGTAACTAACGTTACGAGCCGTTTGTTCGTTTTACACCTCCGTATTGCCATTCCTATTATCATCCCATTAATTAGTATTGATCTAGGCAAGATTGACAGCCCACAACGATTACATGCGATAAATCTCCAGTCGTCTCAAGAAGTGAGCGACATTCGTAACCTTTCTCTTTTTCGAAGTTGCTAATCAAGAGGAATTTTAGGGAACCGAGGAATGGATGTCCCAACCCTAGAGTTAAAAGCTCACAAGAAACCAAGAATCGATATGAAACCTTGTTTGACTTCCACACATTTTATGTCTCCGTGTAGACACCCATACTGTTGGTTTATCCATTTTTACTACCGAATGAACGATCGAACTTCGAGGACGAAGTTTCAGTTAAGGGGGTAATGATGTAACAACCCTCAATTTCCGACTAGGACAATTTACTTAGACTTATCTAGGTATCTATCCCTAGAGGTTTATTAAGAGAATTGGCCTTCTAGACATTTCGACATGGTGATAATTGCCCTCTAGTTCAACGAAGTATTGTAGGTGACTAGCTATCTTATAAATGCCATGAATAATAACTATAATCATTCAACACAATCTCAAGCTAAAAACTAGTTCTAATTGAACTTGACAAAAGGTCAACGAACCAAAAACTTTATTTCGAGGAGTTAAGTTATATAAATAATAAAGTGAGTCTCACAAGTTGAGATATCAATCAAAATTCTTATAAATGTCCAACAAGATGGAACTATCATCATACAATTCATGATTCCCTCGAACGCTATAAGGCAACAAAGACGACATTGGAAAACCCCAAAGTGAGGTACTACAAAGAAGTACCTTCGCAATTTTAGTACAACTTGGCATAATGGGCTAGTATCACTCTTGTTAAGGGGGTAATCCCTTAACAAGTGATTAATCGCAAACGAAGTCAATAGATTCGAGTAGCGGCAAGCGTGTCCAACTTCAAACTGAAGAAAGATAAAGATAGGCGAGAAGCCATTGAGACGTTTCTTTAATTGAGAAAGCAAAACGATAAAGGAAAGTACACCAAGTGACCAATGGAAATGAGTAGTCACAAACAATCGATATTCCAACGTTTCTTACCGCCTTTATTGTAACTAACGTTACGAGCCGTTTGTTCGTTTTACACCTCCGTATTGCCATTCCTATTATCATCCCATTAATTAGTATTGATCTAGGCAAGATTGACAGCCCACAACGATTACATGCGATAAATCTCCAGTCGTCTCAAGAAGTGAGCGACATTCGTAACCTTTCTCTTTTTCGAAGTTGCTAATCAAGAGGAATTTTAGGGAACCGAGGAATGGATGTCCCAACCCTAGAGTTAAAAGCTCACAAGAAACCAAGAATCGATATGAAACCTTGTTTGACTTCCACACATTTTATGTCTCCGTGTAGACACCCATACTGTTGGTTTATCCATTTTTACTACCGAATGAACGATCGAACTTCGAGGACGAAGTTTCAGTTAAGGGGGTAATGATGTAACAACCCTCAATTTCCGACTAGGACAATTTACTTAGACTTATCTAGGTATCTATCCCTAGAGGTTTATTAAGAGAATTGGCCTTCTAGACATTTCGACATGGTGATAATTGCCCTCTAGTTCAACGAAGTATTGTAGGTGACTAGCTATCTTATAAATGCCATGAATAATAACTATAATCATTCAACACAATCTCAAGCTAAAAACTAGTTCTAATTGAACTTGACAAAAGGTCAACGAACCAAAAACTTTATTTCGAGGAGTTAAGTTATATAAATAATAAAGTGAGTCTCACAAGTTGAGATATCAATCAAAATTCTTATAAATGCCATGAATAATAACTATAATCATTCAACACAATCTCAAGCTAAAAACTAGTTCTAATTGAACTTGACAAAAGGTCAACGAACCAAAAACTTTATTTCGAGGAGTTAAGTTATATAAATAATAAAGTGAGTCTCACAAGTTGAGATATCAATCAAAATTCTTATAAATGTCCAACAAATCAATCACCAAACCAATTTAAGTAAATATGACATGAGAATAAAGATTTCTATCTCAAAGCATATTTATAAACTAATATGTACATAAAAATGCTTGAATAATAATAAGCATATGTATATGTCTAATACAAATGCAAAATGTACATAAAATGACTTAAGTAGCTAAATTAAGAACACAAAAGTATGATATATACTTGAAACACAAAACAACTAATTATACTTACATATAAATACCCACTTAAAACATATATACATATACATACTTACATACACACTTTTTATATAAAAAAAAAATAAAGATAGAAACCCTACCTTATACATTGTGCCCCCCCCCCTCACACACACTCTTCACACTTCACATTCACTCTCACAAGTCTCTCACATTTCTCTCTCAAAAATTCTGCACTTCCCCTTCCTTTTCTTCCTCCATTTTTGGCTCAAATAATCAAGAAAAACAAGAACAAAAATCATTCTAAACTATATTAATAATAAGGGTTAAGCAAGGGTTGTTTCAAGATAAGATTAAGGGTTGTTTCAAGCTTGGATTAAGGGTTATTAGGAGCATAAATAGGTCCGAAAATTCTGCCCATTTTTCACCTTCAAAACCAAGTTCTTCAAGGGTATAAATCTTCATCTCTTTACTAGATCTATATTGTTCTTGTTTATATTCAAAGGTTTTATCAAAAGTTTATGTTTTCTTCTTGATTTCTTTGTAATATACACTTGATGAAGGCAAGTTGATAGGATCTTTCTCCTCATGCATATGCATGTCGAAATCTATGAGAAAGATCCAAGGATTCAAAAAGTTTAAGACCCAAAAGTGTTGTTATAGATTAGTAGCTTTTAAAATGATTTTCCTTTTCATAGATCTATATGTTTTTGTATATTTTGAAGAATATATTTCTGAGATTTTTCATTAAAAAGATGTTTTTATGTTGTTGAAAGTTAGATCTATAAAGATTGGTATTGAAAAGTGTTGATTTGAATGAATACATGTTAGATCTAAGAAAGTTGAATCTTGTTGTTGGATTATGAGATGGATGGACTTGTATTAAGTGAAAAATATGTTAAAAGAGGTATAATAATCTGGAAATTTGATGTTAAGAGGTATAAAAATAAATTATTAATCTTGTAAATGATGAACTCAAGTGTTAATAAAGCAAGAATGGTCATTGGTGTGTTGTTTGGACCCAAATGCTTCTGACAGAATTATTCTTCTGTCTTTGGACGGATAAACTGGGCATGTGAGGGCCGTTTCAAGAAAAACTTTCAAAATAAAAGTTGTAGATAAAAGAGTTAAGTTTAACCTCAAACTGGAATCACTCAAAAACACTAAACCAAACAAAGATATGATTTTTCTACCAAAAGTGGTCAAAACTGGATTTTTGTCTTAATGTTGAGTCAACTTTGACGATTTTTAATTTCTTAACTAATAGGTTTCAGAAGTTTAAACTTGGTGTGAACTGAGTTCAAAGTGTCCCTAACGTAAAATAAAATTGGGAGATTTTTCTTAAATGTTCATCATAGAAATATTTTATAAAATATATTGAGTCGCACAGCAGCAAGCTTTCTGACCAACTTTGGTTTTGTAATTTTTAGAGGTAGTAAACAATGTCTGAAAATTTAGCAAAAATTCACATAAATATAGGACACATATATGTCTCTGTATAAAAATCACCAACGTCCAAATAATTCAACTTAACCAAAAATGACTACTCAACATTTTATGAAAATAAGTGTTAAAACAGAAAATTCCAAGTAAAAGTTCTTCACAACAAAATAAGCTAAAAGTCACTAGATTGCAACTTTAATCAACTCCAACAATCTCGTAACAAAAAGTATTATAAACCTACTGAGAATATGTCAAATAAAAGTTATAAAACTTAACTTGGTTATTAAATGGCAAGGACAAGCCTACAAATCACTAATTCGGTTCATATAAGCACTAACCGAAAGCTTTAATTTGCACATATCACACCACCACCACGATCACAACTTAAGACACCAAAATATAATGAACATTCTGTAAATAATGAAATAAGGATGAAAATCCATTTTGACGCATTTGAATTGCTCGAAAAATGAGGCTTAAATCACTATTTCGGTAAACGATTTATAAGCTTAGAATCCTCAAAATGAGCAAGACACAAGAGAGGTTGAATTGATATGATTTTCCCATGATAAAAGTTGCCTAAAAGGCCTGAGGTTTTTAGCCAAAAAGTTATGTGGTGATTTCTAAGAATTTCTATTAATTATTAAATTTAAATGATAATTAAAAAGGTAAATAAATAAATAAATAAATAAATAAATAAATAAATAAAGTATATAAATCATGAAATTGGTTACATAATCACAACCAATGATGAAAGTGACTAAAACCTACTGGAATAAAATCATTTTAAGTCAAAGAACAAATGTCATATAAATTAGAAATAATTAAGTAAGTGAAAATCACTAATTAATAACTATTTTTAAATTAATAGAAAAATTACATAAATAAATATATATATCACAATATTCTAAGTTAAAAAGCATAATAATCAGAATATAACCCAAATATAATTAGCCACAAATTATAAAGGCAAGTGAGGTACTTAAAAGTATTTTTAAAGAATTATTTGGTTAATAAATCAAGAAAATGAATAAATAATTAATTAAATAATATTAAATTAAATAAATAGTTATAAATCAGAAAGTATTCATAAATATTAATATTATGAAGTTACTAATGTCAAATATTATAATCAAGCAAAGCACACAATGGAAACCATGATAATCAAAGGCAAGTTACCGAAATTCTAATAACTTATAACTACATGTATAATGAAAGTGACATTTCTTAGTGATGGCTTAAGATAGGAACTTACGTATATTAGTCCTATCGTAGGGATAGTCTTGGCTCGAAATGTGATTGAGGAATATGACGGATATATGATCAAGGAAGCGATAGATGGGAAGTACCCATTTTGGATAAGTGAATATAATATGCGGCATATCAAGGTGAGTCATAGCCCCCTTTCAAACTCTTTTATATGTTTTACTTGCGGGGTGAAAAGCATGATTAATTAAAATGGCTTTCTCTTATGAAATGATTCTTTGAAATAATGATAATGATATGGGAATTATATTGTATGTTCAACGTGTTATATGTTATATGATGAGCTTGAGTACTGTCAAACGGTGGTCCCCTGTACACTACTATTAACTCATTTGAGGCCTGTAGTTAGAGGTTTGCGCAACTAGGATTTGTCCCCTCATCCACTATTATAGGTAACGGTGGGATGTTTGGTCTGCCTTTGTGGCCACCTTCATCGCCAGTCTGGCCTCGCGGTGCTCTAACTACTATATATTTATGGGCGTCTCATGGCACGACCCTTGGTTATCTTTATGCACGTGATTGACAGCATGTGCTTATCATTATCTTATCATTTGGGACAATATATCTGATTATTGGGACATAACCGGTTTTAGTAGTGGCTCAAGAACAATCTCATCGAATTATGTCATGGTAGTCTTACCATTGACCAAGAGGTATTGATATTATATTGGATGGAAATTGTGGATTGAACATACGGTTTGGGTATTGGACCTTATATGGAATCTTGAAAGTTGTTGAAATTGGCAATATTGAAGTATTGATGACCAAATGGTTTTGGTATAATGAATGATTAATCGATTGATATATTTTTCTGTCACGATAAATGTGACAAATGAGAACTTTATAATTTACCTTGGATTTCTCAACTATTTTGAAATGGATATGTAACGAGGTTTACTTGCAAACCTATGCACTCACCAACTACGTTTTCGTAGTTGACACTTTTTCTTCATGCTTTTCAGGAATTAGCCTTTGTCTTGAGGAATTATATGCATCATGATTGTTTGCATTGCACTTTGGAGTCAAAGATCAAATCTTGTGACGGGCAATGGAATCCGCCTTGATCATTGTAGTATATCATCTCATGTATTTGTTATTTGTTTCGTGGACTCAATATCCAAGTATGGTAGACGTATTGTACTCGGGAATTGGTTCACATGCTTGTGCATTGTAAAATTATTCTTGTCAACTAAAGCTATGGTGAATGTTATCTATTATCCTTTGATTTGAATACTCGACTTTCTGTACATCTCATCATTCCGCCGTGGTTGGGGTGTTACAGATATGTGGGGAAAAGGTGGATGGTACGTATGGGGTAGTAGGAGGTGGGGTTGGAGAGGAAGTTGGTGGAGTGATATTTGTATGTAAAAGGCTTTATATGAATCTGCAGTGGGTGGAGTTGTGGTGTGAAAAGGGAAAAGGTGATTAATAAATTGTACATGTCTAGAGTGGTAGAGTTTGTTGGTAGTTGGGTCTAGACATTTATACGCTGACTTTGAGGTAGAGTAACCAAGGAAAACACAAGCTTTTGATCTGGGTTGGAGTTTCGAGTTATTATATGGTCTAAGCCACGGATAGCAAAGACAGCCAAAAGGTGGTCGGATTACACATGGGGTGGTCGGCCTACACGTCCCCTTAAATAATTTGTTGAATGGAGTTGAGTTGTTTTGAGTTTGGGTTGGTAGCCGATTTATTAAGTAGGTGGCGGTTTGAAAAGCATGTGGCCAGAAGTGGGTTGGTAGCTGAGCATAATGAAGAAGTGCAAGTCCCGTTTCAACGACATGACGGTGACGGCGTTCGGCCACACCGTTTTGCTCGGGTGTGTGAGGGGGTGTGGTGTAATGAGAAATACCTTGAGATGCTAGGTATGGAGCAAGACCAACATATTCTCCACCGTTGTCAGTGAACAAGGCAACAATAGGGGTTTTAAAATTTTTTTCACTAATAGTTTAAATTGTGGAAAGAGTGTGGAAACATCAGATTTTCGTTTAAGTGGGTATAACCAAACATATTTGGAAAAATAATCAACGAAAATTACATAGTATTTATACCCTTCAAGTGATGAGTCCACATGACCCCAAACATCAGAATAAATGAGTTCAAGTGGTTTTGTTGCAACAAATGAGTTTTGGCCAAACGGAAGTTTATGGCTTTTATTCAACGAACAGGATTTACAATGAAATGATTCATGTGACAATTGATTATATGCCAGTCCTAATTTGGAAATTAACGACTTGAAAACTTTGAACGATGGATGTCCAAGAGTGTGATGCCACGCGAGTAGAGATCCCGTTTGAGTTGCATTTATTTGGTGGGAGGGAGTTGGTCCATAGTAGACGTCATTAATGTTCGTTCCCCGCATGAGCGGCGCCCCCGTGCGAAGATCCTTAACAAGAAAATGATAAGGAAAAAATTCAACGGAAACAGAGTTAGTATGACACATTTTGGCAACCGAAATAAGACGATTTTTTAAAGATGGAGCAATGAGAACATCTTTTAAGAACAATGGACGAGAGGAGGTGGATATGAAACTTTTACCAATGTGTGAGATGGGAAGAGTTTTACCATTTCCAAGAACAATCTCATCAGGGCCTCTGTATTCGGAAAGAACAGGCATTCCTTGGTTATTCGGTGCTGTGTGGCTGGAAGCACCACTGTCCCACATCCAAGACGGATGCATATTAGATGACTGAGGAGCCGTGTGATTCACCACCGGAGTTGACAGAGATGATGGAGCCGGAACTGTGACATTGTAATCCCTCAAGAAACGAGAGAGCTTACGACATTCTTTAGTTTCATGACCTGGCATATTGCAAAAGTGGCAGTACGTTTGCACGCGATTAGATCGAAATGTGGAGTGGGCGGATCTGGGTGTCCATGTAGGACGTGTGGAGTTACTTCGGGTTGTTGAACGAGTGTCAACAAATGAACGAGAGTAGTTGCGTGATGGCTGGCGTTGGGTTTGGTTAACCGTTGTGATAACTGGATGAGCAACAGTGTCTTTCAAAATCCAAAAGCTTGTCGAATAGGTCTGAATAGGAAATCGTAGCATCACGCGATTTGAGAGCAATAACAAGAGGATTATATTCTTCGCCCAGTTGGTTTAAAATGTGAACAACCAAGTCTTCTTCATCAACGGGATTTTGCGCCAGAGCTAGATCGTCAGAGATGGACTTCATATCATTCAAAAATTCAATGATGGATCTGGAGCCTTTAGGGTTTTTGGCGAGACGACATTTGTCAGAGATGATACCACCGGTTGGATCTGATCAGAACAGCTACCAAGTAAAGCTGAGATGATCATTTGATCTTGACGATACCATTGAAGGTATTCTGGGTTCGCTTTTGTAGTGGTACCGTTGGTGATGGTTTTGGGTGGTGGGTTGTGTTGGCCGACTATGTGATAACCGTCGTTGCATTAAATGCGGATGTATACCCAAAATTATTTTCGGACTTCAAATCTGATCAAAATTGATTTCATTAAAATAATATTTTTGTTGTGGGTTTGAATTTCAAAATTGATACCATATAGAGGCTGAGTGTTTGAATGGTAAAAGGCAAGTATTCCATTATGCACAAGGATATTAAATACAAGATGTTCCTGTAGACTAGGAGCCTAATTAGGATCTTATACAACAACTAATGACTATCTCTATGGGATCGACTATTCTAGAACATATTTGAATAACATATTTGAATAATAATTATAGTACACATGATTTAATTATTTATTGCTAATAATCAAAACCTTCAAGTTCCAAGCTAATTTTGAAGTCATTTGCAGCAAAAGTTGGTTTGTGAATTTGTATGGGTTTTCTCTATTTTGTGACCTTTTCTTTTTGCATCTCCTTTGTAGAATATGTCACATACATAAGTATAAGTGCGTTGTGTAATGTGTGTGTTTATTTTTAATACGTATTACGTATTTCATTTTTATGAAACGTTGTTGTCGTACAAAAGCACGTCTCTTTTTTGATAAGCTTACTATGGTAAATATGAACATTGTACTTATCAAATTGCCATTAGTCCCGACTACTAAAGTTCATTTAACCACCTGATGAATATAATGGTCTTTTTCTTACGTGATGAGTATAATAGTTTTCTTCGTACATTTCCTAGAAAACTACAATTGTAGTTTCAACTGTTAAAAAAATAAATAAATTGTAGTTTCAAGAAGAAATTTGTAGGCATTATGGTAACTTTATAGTCCCTAGCTAATAGATAAAGTACATTTCCCAGTAATGATAGCTGGTAGTTTCGAGAAGAAATTTTGTAGGCGACGGCTATATGCAATGGCAGCAATGCTTGTGAATGGTCATATCAAATCTTCCCATAAATCCATCTACAATGTTTCTATTTAACAAAATAACACATACACAAGAGAATCATCATGGTGCAGCAATATAACATTACTGCTGAAACACTTGATGGGCTAAGATATACACTTTACAACAAGGGATGGCTCCTTCACAACTCTCCAGGATGAGGGGGTTGATGAACAGTAACGGCTCTCAATGAGAGTCTCAACATTACAGCCTTCCCTCAATTAGATGTTGGAATAAACATGATTCGATTCTAGTGATAAAACATCCCAGATCGTCCTGTGGAACCTGTAAGGGCATTAAACATATTTGCCATTGATTTCGGGTTCCCATAACAAGGTGATTAAGTAATAATGGGATGAGTAATTCGGCTGTGGCTTGATGCACGAATTGGAGAGGAGAAAACACACGAATTTAAGGGTGAATTATGTGTGTGGATTAACCTAACCTTAGGGTTAATTACTCTCTATTTATAATGAAAGTAATTACACATTCAACCCCTTTGGTGTTTAATGCGTGTACCATTAGTCCTCTTAGTTACAATCACCTAATGGGAAACCCTATACTACGTCTCTAAGAGTAAATACGTTCATCATATATTTACTTAGACATAGGGATTTCATTATCGTCAATTATCATATCAGGAATGATAAACGATCAGTGACGGTCACACTAACGTGGTTCCAACATTCTCCCACTTGACCGAGCGATCATTTATCTATTAGTATTCAGTAAGTCCGGAATAATACTCATTTTGTTTTAAACTGAAATCATAGCCAATAAGTACAGTCGTAGAGAAGAACATCAACTCAGGACCCCCACTAGTCAAACTATGACTCAAATTTAAAACTAATAAGCAATGAACAATTGACTAAGACAAATTTTGTTATATAATGTCTATACACTATTATGAGCTCAAAGTGTAACTAATAGACAAACAAAATCTGAATAAGGAGGAAAATTTTATTAAGATAATAATAATGACCAATAAGTACAACATGCTATCATAATACGTCTTTAAGTAAGCCTCATCTTCGACACGTGTCCTACGAAGATTTTAGGAGGAAGACATTCGGTCATTGGATCCACTAGCATATTATGTGTACTTATGTACTCAATACAAAGAACATTTTCTTCAATCCGTTCGCGTACAAACAGATACTTTGTATCGAGATACATCTCAGCGCCAGTTGAACTGTTACTGTTCAAGCAAGTTACGGTAGCTGAGTTATCACAGTAAAGCTTCAATGGTCTATAAATAAAGTTGACGATTTTCGAGTCCACTGACTAGGTTCTTTAACAACATCTCATGACATGAAATTATGAATATTCAGACATCATGGTAGACGTTGCAGTCAGTTTCTACTTATGACTCCGTCAAAAGATAGGTTTGCCAACTAATCATAAATATATATCCAGAAGTAGGTTTCTTATCGGAATCAAAACATCCTACTACTTCTAAGTTGTCACTTCTTCTATAAGTTAATGTGTAGTCTTTGGTCCTTAGCAGATATCGTAGAACCTTTTTTAGCCGCTTTCCAGTGTGCTAATTCGGGATTAGATAAGTAATCCCAAGCATACCGGCGATATAAGCGATATCTGAACGAGTACAGACCTGAGCGTACATAATGCTCCCAACTACTTATAAGTAAGGTATCATCCTCATTTGCTCCTTTTTTTTAATCTCAATGCTCGGACTTTGGAGACAATCACATACGTCTCCTTTTACTACTAGAGCTATAGTGGGTGTGTAGTGCTGCCTGTTATGGCGTTCTAAGATGTGTTCAATATAAGCCTTTTTTTAGAAAGACTCTGAACATCATTACGCCTATCCCGATGTATTTCGATACCTTTTACATAAGAGGCATCACCGAGATCTTTTATGTCGACATTATGCGAAAAATAAACGCTTCGACTTACGCAATATATCCAAGTTGTTACTTGCAAGTATAATATCATCCACGTGCAAAACAAGGATTGTAAATTTCCTCCCACTGATCTTGAGATAGGTGCATTAATCCACTTGGTTCTTTAGGAAGTCTTGTCCTTTTATGACTTCATTAAACTTAAGGTACCATTTTAACGATGCTTGCTTCAACCCGTATATGGACTTATTCAACTTGCAGACCATGTGCTTTTTACCTTCTGGAATTTTAGGTTCACATGTATCCGTCTAATTGCAAGTTTCCATTCAGGAAAGTGATCTTGACATCCATCTGATGTAACTCTAAATCATAATGAGCTACGAATGTCATGACGATCCTTAAGGAATCTTTAAGAGAGACAAGAGATAAGGTCTCTTGATAATCAATTCATTCCTTTTGAGTAAAGTCCTTCGCAACTAGTTTGGCCTTATAGCGTTTAACGTTTCCATTCGGGTCTAATTTGGTTTTGAAGATCCATTTGCAACCTACAGGTTTGGATTCTTCAAGAATTTCAACCAAGCCCCAAACGTCATTATGCTATATGGAATTAAGCTCTCAAATTATGGCTTCATTCCACTACTAAGTGGCCTGATTGTTTTAATGGCTTCTTGATAAGGAATAGGATCAGTAAGCTTTCCAATGTCCTCAACTTCAGTTAAATAAGTTATGAAATCATCAAAGTTATGGCCCTGCATGACCTAGATGATCTCCTGAGTTGATTTTCAGGTTCAGTAAGGAAGATGTTTTAGCATTAGTAGTAAGATGCTTTGCTTTAGCATTATTAATAAGATGCTTTATCATTAGTAGTATCCTAATTAGGAGGATTAAGATTTTGATTAGGAGAAGGTGGATCAGTGATGTTAGGAGCAGCGTTGGGTACAAGAGGAGTTATCGGAGGAGTAATAATAACCGACGAGTGGTTCCCCCCGCTTCTTGTACTTAATGCAAATCTGAAGTTATGATTTGTCGTGCTCCCACTGATCTCTTAGTTCTTCAAGAAACGTGGCATGATGCGTGTCTATATTGCTAGTAGTGTAGGAAAGACAGTAAAACTGATAACCGATAAAGAAACATGTAAGAATTTTGGGATATAGTTTCTTTAAGTTAGGGTTATAGACATATGTTTCGGCAGAATAGCCTCATACGTTCATATATTTTAGACTCAGTTTCCTACCTGTCCAAGAGTCTTAGGGACAGATTCTTATGGAACTTTTATTGAGTATATGAACGGCTATTTTAAAGCCTCAGTCCAAAAGAAAATAGGTAAGTTAGTGTTGGCAAGCATACTTTTCACCATGTCCATTAAGGTTCTATTTCTCCTTTTAGCAACATCATATCGTTGAGGAGAACCTGCATGGTGTATTGGTTTATTATGCCATGTTCCTTTCAAAAGTTATGGAAAGAACCAGGAGCTTGACTAATATCAGTATGTCTACCATAATACTTACCTTCTTTATCTGACCTCACAACTTTTATAGATTACGATCAAGTTGGTTTAAAACCAAAGTTTTAAGATCAATAAAAGTCTCTAAGGGTTCAGATCAGATATAGGTGCATATAACGCGAATAATCGTTAATGAATGTAATAAATGATGTATGTCTTGTGATGGATGCGGGATAGGGGCCACTTAATGTCAGAGTGAATTATTTCCAACAAGTTGGAACTTCTAGTGGCTCCTTTCTTATTCCCTTTAGCCATTTCACCTTTGAGGCATTAAATACATGTTTCAAAATCACTAAGGTCAAGAGAATGTAATATTCCATCCGTTATGAGTCGTATCATGCGAACTCGTGAGATGTGGCTAAGATGTTTATGCCACAACATGGAAGAATTCTCTAATTATTTAGATGATTTTTGTCTTTGTTTTAGTTATGTCATCAATATTATGAGACAACAAAGACTGTGAGAAGTTATGATCTAGTTCTAACTTAAACAATCCATTCAAGAAACTAGGACCAAGGAATTCATTATTATGAGTAATGGCAATCTCGTCGCAACCATGAATTATTACATAACCTTCAAGGTCTTAGACTAGAAAAATAGATACAAGGTTCCGAGAAATTCCCGGTACACATAAGGTATCTACTAGTCTAATACACTTTCTAGTGTTTATATGTAAATCATAAGTCTCCATGGTTTTGACATATAAGAGATCAACCCTTCCAACTCTAAGCTTTCTTTGGTCATTTGATAGCTTCTGGATTGTATGGAATCCTTGTATTGAGTTAATCACATGAATCATAGAACTAGAATCACTCACACATGTATTAATAGGTACATCAAACATAAAAGAATCAAATATTACAGGAAATAAGTTACCTTTCTTAGCTAGCTACTCCTTGATTTTAGGGCAATCTGGGCATAATCAAAATTTGCAGTTAGGATTGCTCGTCAAGGACTTAAAGCTAGAGGCAGCAACACCATGATTATCTTTTTAACTTCATTTGCAGTCTTATTACTGTTATATCTTTCCTCTTGATGGAATTAGCAGTGGTAGTAAAGTGAACAACTTTAGGTTGGCCCAACTTAAGGCGACCATTTTCTTCCACACATATTGCGATTAGTTCACTCATCGACCATTAATCCTTCATAGCGCTATAGTTAATTTTCAAGGAGTCGAAATGAGCAGGCAATGAGGTCATTAAAATGCACAAGAAAACTGTCAAAGACTTCCAATTTAGGACTCTTAAGCTTATGAGTCATGTCAGTCATCTACATTATGTGTTCACAAATACTGCTATTTCCTTTGTATTTAAGCTACTTGCATATGCCTTATACAGTCCCTCGGATACTATGATTGATGAAGTTCCTGACCATCATTAGTGACAAGTGATTCGTCGTATCCCACTTTCTTAAAATTCGCTTTCTGAGCTGCGGAAGAGTTAGCAGTAATAACAGTGGGTTCATTATGGCGAATGACATAATCAAGGTCTAGCATCTTCAGAGTTAGAGGTAATTAATCCTTTTATAAAGCAAACTTTGCATCAATAAGTGTCTCAATGCCTAAGTTAGGTACTACAGTGGAAATAACGAGGATATTAATTTATGATACAAGCAATAGAAGATTATAATAGTAATGCCTAAAATAAGTAGGCCTAATAATAATGTTCCTCATAATGACATAATTAGATATCTAAGGCAGACTAAGTAATGTCTCTAAACATAATGGAACTAAAGTAATGCCAAAATACATAAGGGCTAATAATAATGTTCCTCATAATGACATAATTAGATATCTAAGGCAGACTAAGTAATGTCTCTAAACATAATGGAACTAAAGTAATGCCAAAATACATAAGGGCTAATAATAATGTTCCTTATAGTAACATAATTATTAAGTAATGTCTCTAAAAGTAATGGAACTAACATAATGCCTAAAATAAGTAGGCCTAATAGTAATGAAGTTATAGTGACATGATTAGCTTTCTAAGGCAAACTAAGTAATATCTATAAAAGTAATGGAACTAAAGTAATACCTAAAATAAGTAGGCCTAATAATAATGTTCCTCATAATGACATAATTAGATATCTAAGGCAGACTAAGTAATGTCTCTAAACATAATGGAACTAAAGTAATGCCAAAATACATAAGGGCTAATAATAATGTTCCTTATAGTAACATAATTATTAAGTAATGTCTCTAAAATAATGGAACTAAAGTAATGCCAAAATACATAAGGGCTAATAATAATGTTCCTTATAGTAACATAATTATTAAGTAATGTCTCTAAAAGTAATGGAACTAACATAATGCCTAAAATACGTAAGAGGCTAAAGTAATGTTCTAAAAGTAATGAGACTAAGACCATTATACTAATGAAGCTAGTGATAAGTAAACCTATTGTAAACACCAAAACAATAAGTTAACATAAGGCTCTACTTAGAATTTACATCACCTTTGGGCAGAAGTAACTAATATCTAAGTACACATGAGCATTAGGGTCATGCAACACAACGCTTATCTTTTGACCTTTGGGCACAAAATTAAGAATCGTGTATATTATGCATGAAAATGTTCCTTTTAGCACACAAAATATATTAAATCACCTTTGGGCAGAATCCATATACTTAGTGTTCATTATGTAAAAGGAAAAGAACGAAAGCACCATGAGAATCACATTTGACCTTTGGGCACAAATGATAAAACCATGTACATTAGTGCGAAGCCCCCAAACATTACGGGGGTCCGGGGGCAGCGCCCCTGGAAGCGGGGTCCAAGGGGCAGAGCTATGGAAAAAATGTCTTAGAAAAAATTATTTTCTAAAAAATAAGAGACAAATTTAGCCACAAAATTATAAGGTAAAATAGTAAGCATGAGTTCATTCATCAGCTAAAATCATCTTTAGTATAACACGAACTTAAGTTATAACTCGTGAGTAAGTAAGCACGAAGATGACAGTAACTTCGTGATGATGTAAGCACGAAGACATCCTTAAGTCGTGATGACGTCAGCACGAGGATGTGTGAAGTTCGTGATGATGTCAGCGCGAAGTTGTCATAAGCTCGTGATGACGTAAGCACGAGTTCGCGTGCGAAGATAGCTGAAGTTCGTGTGATGACATAAGCGCGAAGAGGTGCAGACTTCGTGATGACGTCAGCGAGAAGTGACATAAGTTCGTGATGATGTCAGCACGAAGTTCTTTGATTCTGCACATTCTGAGTTCGCGAAAACCCTGAGAGATCGAACCAAAAACATTATAGGTCTTCGTAACGTGTCTCTGATACCACATGTTGGAATAAACATGATTCGATTCTAGTGATAAAACATCCCAGATCGTCCTGTGGAACCTGTAAGGGCATTAAACATATTTGCCATTGATTTCGGGTTCCCATAACAAGGTGATTGAGTAATAATGGGATGAGTAATTCGGCTGTGGCTTGATGCACGAATTGGAGAGGAGAAAACACATGAATTTAAGGGTGAATTATGTGTGTGGATTAACCTAACCTTAGGGTTAATTACTCTCTATTTATAATGAAAGTAATTACACATTCAACCCCTTTGGTGTTTAATGTGTACCATTAGTCCTCTTAGTTACAATCACCTAATGGGAAACCCTATACTACGTCTCTAAGAGTAAATACGCCCATCATATATTTACTTAGACATAGGGATTTCATTATCGTCAATTATCATATCAGGAATGATAATGATCAGTGACGGTCACACTAACGTGGTTCCAACATTAGAGTCTCAAGAACACAACATTCCCTATTTGAAGAAAACGAAATTGAGAGAGAAAATCTTCATATCTCATTGATGAAAATTACAAGAAGATGAAAAATGATTATTATTGCTACTAATTTCTAACGATCTTCTAACTATATATTCAAACTAATATTAATCGCCTCTAACAACCATATTTACAGTTTATACCCTATACTTCTGGTATTGATATAATAAACCTTATACTTATTTACATATATTCTACATCCCCCCTCATGCTGGAGGCTTGGAAAGACCCAGCTTGGCACTAAGAATGGAGTGTTGTTCTTGTGAGAGGGGTTTAGTCATGAGGTCTGCCAGTTGAAGTTTGGATGGGATATGAGCAGTTTGCAGGAAACCTTCTTCAACTTTGTCTCTTGTAAAATGAACATCAATGTCTAAGTGCTTTGTTCGTTCATGAAAACATGGGTTGGCAGCTATTAACTGAGCAGATTTGTTGTCACAAAAGAGTGTAATGGGAAGTCTGACAGGAACATAAAGATCTTTAAGAAGAAAACTCAACCACACAAGCTCACATGTAGTAGCAGCCATACTACGATACTCAACTTCAGTTGAAGATCTAGAAACAGTTGGTTGTTTCTTGGTTTTCTAGGACACAAGTGAATGACCCAGAAATATACAATAACCTGTGAGAGATCTTCGTGTCATAATGCAAGAAGCCCAATCAGCATCAGAAAATCCAGTTAGCTGTAATTCAGTTTGAACTGGGTAAAATAAACCTTCACAAATAGAACCTTTTAAGTATCTTAAAAGGTGTCTAGCAGCTTGCATATGGTTAGTAGTAGGAGCAGAAACAAACTGACTAAGATTCTGTACAGGATAGGAAATATCTGGGCGAGTCATTGTTAAATAAAGTAACCTGCCCACCAATCTTCTATAAGAATCTGCAGAAGATAAGGGTTTACCAGTATTAGGACCAAGCTTGGTATGAGATGGAAATGGAGTGGTGGCAGGTTTGGCTCCAGTTAAACCAGAATCTTGAAAGATTTACTTCCTTTGATTGAGATAAGTGCCAATGGAGGTTCTACAAATTTCGATACCAAGGAAGTATTTTGCAGGACCTAAATCTTTAATTGTGAATTTTGCATCAAGTGCAGCCTTGGTGGAAATATATCAGTCTCACATGTACCAGTTAAAAGTACATCATCCACATAAACCAAGGCAATTATGATATTACCATTCTCATATGATTTTATAATATTTTTGGCTTGGTATGAATCAATCTGTGTTAGTGCAGGCAGAGCAGAGGGGCAATCGTATGCGGTCACATTATCACGCATATTGCTGAAAGCCTAGATTTGCATTCGCATTTGGACGCCCTCGCCATCCCCACGATACTCCCCTATGCTCACGGTAGACAGACGATGTATTCGATGAAAATCATCCAGAAAATTGACGACGTGCCAGTTTTGATCAGCTCACTTGACCATCCTTGGACTGGGCCTGATCCGTTGGTCGTGTCGCCGCAAACGCCGTTGGAGAATAACCCCGTTCGTATCGAGGAGGTGTTGGAGGAGAGTGAGTTACCGGTCCTGCAGGATAATCAGCGGGACGATCCGCCACCGACACCACAGCACCCTCAGCGTTCTTATCACGTGGTGCAGCTCCCTCAGGACACTCAAGACGAGATGACGGCACTTTCACGACATGTCCAAGGTATGGAGCAGCAGTTTTCCGTTTTTCTACCATTCATGGTCACTATAGAACAAAAGCTGAACCTTGTGTACGACCGTCTGAGATGGATTCGTGAAGTCATTACCCTCCTTACTGAGGCATATTCTTTCCAAATTAAATCCCCCCCATCATCGCATAGATCTCGGTATCCCAATCATCCTGCTTAGACGTTCTCTATTTGTTGAGTGGTTATGTGAGACATTTTTATTTTTTTTCCTATTCTTTAATGTGTTTATGAGTCGTTGCACAGATTTTTCCATCTATCATGGTTTGTGAGACATTTTTATTTTTTTTCCTATTCTTTAATGTGTTTATGAGTCGTTGCACAGATTTTTCCATCTATCATTGTTTGTGAGGTAAATTGTTTTTGCATTGTTTAATTAATTTACAATTTTGTTATAGATGTTTGCTTGGATGTGTTTTTTGTTTATGATATGAACTGCTCATTTTATTACAAGGTCATGTGGTGCATTGCATTGGATTTATGGTCTCCTTGTGCAGGTCGTATGTGTTTGCAGTCATCTTCTGTTTTAAGATCGTCTATGCGTATTTTCTTGTACGGCGTATTTCCTAGTTACTTACTTGCATTTTTAAATAGAATTTTAATTTCGTCACAAAAATTTTTAAGTATATATGAAATAGAATATGAAACCTTAAGAAACTAAATAATATACGAAGTACGAAATTGGATATGAAACCTATTTTAGTATACCCATATATGAAATAAAAAAAATACTTAATTATATTCGAAATAACAATAATGAAACTTATTTTAAATAAATATATAATATACGAAATATTGCAATCATTTCTCATGAAACTGATTATGTAAGATTACAAATTTATTGTGATAAACTATCTTGCTTATTGTAAGTAATAGATATTATAAAGATGTGGTTTATAGTTTAAGTTACATATTTTTTTCACAAAAGTTCAATGTAATTTAACAATCAATTCTGTTGTGAATTACATTCACATGACATGTATGGTCCATTTTCAAGCAAATATAACAAAAAGAGTTCGGTTTGGTACTTAAATTGGTAAAGTAACAAATAATCAAGAGATACGGGTCATATAGTCCCTTACGGGCCGTTTCATAATAATACGTACCGTATAAATCAAACGCCATGTATTTAACGACTTTTTAATAATACGTCCCGTTTACATTTTATACGACCCGTATAATAGATTTCGACACGTGGATTGTCAGAGAATGAAACGTGTAATTCTCTGAATTGTCAGAGAATGAAACGTGTCATTCCATTGCTAAATAAACACCCAGCATATATACTTGGCGTTCGTCCATACGGGCCGTATAGTATGCCTTCTGACAGCGAGACCCATTAATACGCTGCGCGAGCTTCCAAACGGCGCGTATATCGGGTGTTTTTGCCGAATCCGGGGTGTCCCTATAGCAGAACCCTAAATAAAAGGACGATGGTAGTGGATATTGGCTATTGGCTAATAAAAGGACAAATTAAGGATAATTTTCAACAAAGCTAAGCGTTGAAACCATCGAATAAAGGTGTCGAATCTGACCGGGTGTGTGTTGGTTCATTGATTGCATGCTTTTTCATTATTATTCTTTCTGAATATAACTATAAGATGAGAAGTTCAATTCTGTTAAGAAGGAACTCCATAAAGTGAGTATATGTACCACAACTTCTTAGAGCACCTCCAATATATAGAGGTTGATGAAAAGCTTTTTATTGGAAAAAAAAGTCTTTGAAAAGCTTGATACCATTAGATACAAATGCTTTTTTCATCAAAAGGTTAACAATGTTGAGTTAATAGAATCCGGTATTAGCTGGGGATATATGTTGCAGTGCTTTCTGAGGCACCCATGGTACGTTGGAAGGTAGTATGTTGCACAAGGTGGATTACCATCCTTGTATATATAGGAGAAGGATAATGCTTGCATAATTGCAACTAAAATAATATAAGAATTTGTAAAGATATGATATGTTAGATGACATTGCGGTTAAGGGTACCTTTACCTTTAGAGATAGTCTATATAGGTACTAGATAAATGCCCGCACGATGCGATGGTGTGACGACGACGGCAACCGGTGGTGGTGGTGACGGCGGTGGTGTGGTGATAACGGTCTGAGTATTAATTTAAAAGTACGTGATTGATGTAAAAGGAAGTGATATATTTATTTTAAAGGTTGAGGAATGTATGTTGTAAATATTTATTAAGGGTATTATAAATATCTTAGGTGAAAATGTTTAAATTATATTTTTGGGTTATCAATTACTTAATGAAAAGATTTAAAAGAAACAAATATTTATAATGTAGTAGAGATATTTGAAGAGATATTTGATTTATAACTCTTTATCATTCGACAATAATTTAAAACTTTCTGTCCTTTGTAAATAGATACACTAGTGAGTGTCTTGTGTGTGTGTTTAACTTTCTTGTATCAGCATCCTATTACTTCCTATCGAAGGTTTAGAAGTATGTGTACACGTACATCCTCGCTACCATAGGTTAGTATGTGTAGTGCATTTTTTATTTTTGATCATACGTTATGTAGCTCAAAGCTTTAAATGGGAAAATAGGTGACGTGGAAAATAATAAAAGGACGACGGTAGTGGTTAACAAAGGTAATGTTGGTGACAATAAAAATAATTAAAGGACAGAGGATTGTTTTCTTTTCAACAAACTTAATCGTTAAACTATCGACAATAAAGGTCCTATGTGACGGGGGAGTTTGCATGCATCTTTTTTTTTATATGAAAAAATATATAACTACTCTATCATTTGAGGAAAAGAAGAAAACATATAGTGGTCGTCTTTAAAACCCACATTTGTCATTTGAGTATTGCTTAAAACTCACATATTTGTTCAATCACATACTTGAAAAATGACATACATAAATAAAAAGAATTATCGATTATATATGTATATTATCAGTGTCATATAATCCTATCAATGACATGCAATATTGAGCACTCAAAAATCAAATTCATTTAATTTGAGGAATTGGGCGGAGGCAAGGGCGGTACTAAAGGGGGTCAATGTCCCCTTCACAATTTAGATTTTGTTGTGTATTATAAATTTTTTTTAATCTATTTTCAAAAATTTATATACGTCTTTAACATTTTGATCTTTTTTATATTTAATTTTCATGCCTTTTTTAATTTTAACCTCTTTGACATTTTTTTTCTGGTACCGCCTCTGTTGTCGTCGCCTCTAGAGGCATGGACGCCTTAAATTTATATTGAGCAAAACTAACCAGCGTACCTGTTGAACATTTTTGCTTAAATTATATTGCCTTCAATTTATATAATAGAACAATCTATTGTACCTGGAGTACCTGGTTAACAATTATTTAAGGTTTTATGAACTTACAAGATGTTCTTACTATATATATATATAGTTGTAACGAAACAAATGCACTCACATATTACAAATATATGTTTGATCAAGCCTACATCAACTGTTAATATTAGAACTACATATGAAATACAAGAAAATTGCTTAATTAAGATAACTGAAATACAAGGAAATTAATATATAGCAACATAAACTTAGTAACAAACTAAGAACCGGCCTAATGGACACCACAGGCAACGGCTTTTATTTGAAAATTAAAGTAAACTTGAACCATGCCACCCATAAAGACTTGGCTTCAAGTTTTGATCGAAGAAAAACTCATGATCAATAAGCATAGGAATTGGAGGGGTAGCCAATAGTTTGAGCATCTTTATCAACAAGACGCTTTATGTCGTAAGGAAGTTGTGAAAGATATTCGATTTCCACGTACTTGTCTTCTTTATCTATCGCCAGATCGGCCAGCTTATGAGCACATATGTTGGCATTATCTCTTTTGACGTGAACGATTTCTATATTGTTATTGTGAGCAAGACGCCGGCATTCAACGATAATACTCCACGAATCACAGACGATTTTCTTTTTACTAGTATTATTATTATTCATCCATTCCACAGCAGCTTGACAGTCGGATTCAAGAATGGCTCCGTGATATCCAAGTTTATCTAAAAGCTCTAACCCTTTATGAATTCCGTGTAACTCGGCCGTGAAACAATCAGTCACACCGATATAACCTCTAAAACCACGGACCCATTTGCCACGATGATCTCGAAGGATTCCTCCATACCCGCTCGGCCTTCTCTCGACGCAACAATCGTCTTGAGGGTAGTCATAGGGGCGTCCATGTATGGGATGACATCCGCCGTCGGTGTTCATTTTAAGGCGACCACTAGGTGGAGGAGACCAAACACTACGTTTGCCAATTCCTTCGAGTAGTATTTGACTAGAATTAGCCAACAAGGATTCCATTCCATGATGATGACCATTATTATTATGTTGGTTATCTGCTGAGTTCTGCTCGGAAAGCATTTTTGAAATGCCCCAAGCAATGACGCCAGCAGCAGCCACCCCTGCGGCAGCTAATGCCACGGCATCTCCGATGGAGGTTCCAACGGATGATTGTTGTTGGCGCCTCTTCTCTTCATCATCGCCAGTAGCATAATTTGTTTTTGCAGTGCTTTCGGAGGCACCCATGGTTAATTGGAATTAAGAATGTTCAAAAAAAAAATTGGAATTAAGTTTTAAAATGGTAGTATATGTTGAACAAGCTAGGTGGATTAGCATCCTTATATATAGGGGGTGAATACGGATATGGGTTTGGATTAGAGAAGTGACAGTCCACAATTTGTACACTTATATTTGTTTTATCAAGACGAGAAAGTAAAGAATAGAAAGTAAACAACAAGAACAAGAACAAGTTCAAATGCAAAGATCTAGGCAAGTCTAATCATATGTATCATTGATTTAAACGATGAATACATGGTCGATATTACAACTTGTCTTACAAGAATACAAATGAACTGGTAATTGTTAAGTCTAAACTAACTGAGAACTTAAACAATTACAAGAAAGAAATAAGTGACACACACATGTGGTGACAAACATGAAGTATAAATGATGCGGCCGTGTTGCTTTATATAGGGGAGGAATTAGGGCAACACAGCCTTACAATGATCATGATAGAATGGTGGTTGTCGACTTCTCATAGGCTCGTTGTACTTGGATCTAGGAGCCTTTGTCTTCTTTACCAAAACGGGTATGAAAGAGAAAACCCTTGTTTTGGTCCCAACTGTACCTTTGCCATATAAGGTAACATTCAGTTGGAAGAACCACCATGTGACTTCTTGTCTTCTTGTGGTTTGAAAACTTCCCGCCTTGACACACAACTTGGAAAGTAAACCACCCGCTGACGAGAGTCATTGACTCGCTGATGACTTGCTGACGATTCACGTCAGCGACCAAGTCTGGTCAGCGAATCCTTGACTCAACAATCTCCCCCTATTCGCTGAGAAGACTTGCTGAGTAGACTAGACTTGATAAGAATAAAAGAATGATGAAAAGATGTCTTATATATCAACTTTAAATATTACAAGCTGATACATACAGCATTTACATTTATAAGACATCTACAGATTTTCGGCTTCAAACTCCCAAGCATGTTCTTGCTTGGCAATCTGAACTGCTGGGTCATTATATCTGAGAGGCTTAAGCAGTTCCTCGTCCAATTTGCTGATAAACCATCTGTTGTTGGTCGTTTCAGCACATCTTCTTCTTATGCTCAAGGATGAACCCAGTGGACGCCTTTTCAATTTCAGATAGGCGAAAGAACAGCTGATTATTCTGAAAATTTGTGAAGAAAATGCCAGCAGGATTCTCTATCACTCTTCCTTCCTCAAATAGGCTTCTGGGAGGAAGTCTGGTGTTCAGCAAAGCATCACCAGTGATAGGAGGAAGGTCCATTGTCAAGGTTCGGTGCTCTGCTTTCCTTTTTCTTTGAATTTTTCTACCTGCTGAGGAGGAGATAGCTGCTGGAGTACCAAACACTTGCCTCAGCATGGGCAAGTCTGCTTTGAATTTGGTTTCATACTCCCTGGCCTTCTCAAAATAATCCTTGAGCATGTTTTGAAGTTGTTCATAGCTGGCAGCCTTCTTATCTTTCACCAGCATGTAAACTTCAACCCACTCGGAAGCACCCAAGGTGGTTGGTTTGACCCCTTCCAGTTTGATTGGCTTGTCAGCACCTTGTCTTAAGGCCCATTTCAGCTTTGAAGGCCTCAGCAGCAACAATCTTTTGAGGCCTCTTTCTATCCTTCATAAGCTTCAGCCATTTAGCCTTTTCTTCCTCAAACTTGGCTCTTTTCTCGCTGAGCTGCTTCTCAACTTCTGTATGCTTCTGCCTGTATAAAGCTTCAGCACCACCCGATTTCAGCAAGCATCCTTTGCTCACCATCCAGCTGATCTTTTTCAAGTAGAGGTAGCTGCTTGATATACTCAAGATTCTTTCTTTCATTTTCTTGATTCTGCTTGATCCTATCCAACTCCTTGATAGCTTTTTCTTGAGTTTTTCCATCAGCAGTCAGTGCCAAAATATCAATCACTTGATGTTGATGGCCTGCTGAGGTTTGAATGGAGAGTTGAGCAGCAGGAATAGTAGATGAAGAAGCGTTCACTGGAAGGGCACTGAGAGGTTTCTTGAAGAATCCAGACTCAGTGAGCTGTTTTCGACGAGCATCGGAGAGAGGGGCAATTTCAGCATTTTCCAGATATCTTCTATGAAAAACTGGCAGCATTTCACTTGACCTATCCCTGGCCATTTCCTCAGCAAACCCAGCTTCCCATGAAGCTTTGACAGTTTCAGGGTCAAACTGCTCTTCCAAATCACCAAAAGCTTCAATGTGACCCTCAACAGCAGCAGGGGGACCTAACAATTTGTTGCTCCCCCTCAATGCCAGCTGGGGGAGCTTCATCATTTCCATCTTTTTCAATCTCCCCCTCAACACCAGCAGGGGGAACTTCCACACTTTCATTCATTTCAGTCTCCCCCTCAGCACCAGCAGGGGGAACTTCACTTTCTTTTTCCTCACTGACAGCCACAATTGCCATTTCATTAGCAGTTGTAGTGTCAGTGGCATCATCCTCATCCAAAACCTTTTCAGCAGATTCATCATAGATTTTATCCACTGCTTTTTGAACTGCTTCAGTGACCAAATCTAAGATCTCAGCATCAATCCTTTGCTCATCATCCAGCTGATCTTTTTCAAGTAGAGGTAGCTGCTTGATATACTCAAGATTCTTTCTTTCATTTTCTTGATTCTGCTTGATCCTATCCAACTCCTTGATAGCTTTTTCTTGAGTTTTTCCATCAGCAGTCAGTGCCAAAATATCAATCACTTGATGTTGATGGCCTGCTGAGGTTTGAATGGAGAGTTGAGCAGCAGGAATAGTAGATGAAGAAGCGTTCACTGGAAGGGCACTGAGAGGTTTCTTGAAGAATCCAGACTCAGTGAGCTGTTTTCGACGAGCATCGGAGAGAGGGGCAATTTCAGCATTTTCCAGATATCTTCTATGAAAAACTGGCAGCATTTCACTTGACCTATCCCTGGCCATTTCCTCAGCAAACCCAGCTTCCCATGAAGCTTTGACAGTTTCAGGGTCAAACTGCTCTTCCAAATCACCAAAAGCTTCAATGTGACCCTCAACAGCAGCAGGGGGACCTAACAATTTGTTGCTCCCCCTCAATGCCAGCTGGGGGAGCTTCATCATTTCCATCTTTTTCAATCTCCCCCTCAACACCAGCAGGGGGAACTTCCACACTTTCATTCATTTCAGTCTCCCCCTCAGCACCAGCAGGGGGAACTTCACTTTCTTTTTCCTCACTGACAGCTACAATTGCCATTTCATTAGCAGTTGTAGTGTCAGTGGCATCATCCTCATCCAAAACCTTTTCAGCAGATTCATCATAGATTTTATCCACTGCTTTTTGAACTGCTTCAGTGACCAAATCTAAGATCTCAGCATCAATTTTCTCCCCCTTGGAAGTGACGTTTTTAATGTCCACTTCCATAGTTGCTGCAGGTTGAGATTTTTGGTTCACAATCTGTGTCAACAAATTTTTAATTTCACCAACTTCCTTTTCAAGTTTTTCTTGTCTCTTACGATCTTCCTCAGTGAAAGATGCTGGAGGAACAGGAAGATCTGCCACTTGTTTTTCTAAGGCTTGAATAGCCTTAGTATTGCTTTCAACTTGAGTGGCAAGGGGAGAGACAAGATTAGTCAGCTTTTTGACCTCAGCAGCAGCATAAGTGGTTGTGAAGGCTGCCTTTTTGGCTGAGTAGCTGGTGGAGTTGGCACATTTCAGCAGCGACAAGGCACTAGATTGAAGGATCTGCTGATCACGCTTGATAACTTTGGTGGATTCACTGATTTTGTGTTGATCAGCAGCCATGGAGATGAATTTTTCTTTAATCATCTCTACTTCTGAGCAGTTTTCATTTTGCTTGTTGTACCAGCTGGTCAAAGTAGAGATCAGTCTTTCAGATTCATTTTCCTTCACATCTACAACAATTTTTGCGTATTTGGTGAGATCATTCAATTGATGCTCCACCCTTTCTAGTCTGTTGTCAGTGTATGTGGAGTAAGAAATGCCCAAATCTTTAGCAGCGAGGGGTTCGACTGCTGTTGGCAATTTAGAGGAGCAACCAGGAACAGCTTGGATAGAGGAAGGCATGCCCAGAGATAGCATGGTGTTCACTGGTTGTTTTGGAGGAGTTTTAGGTCTTGCAGTAAGAGTAACTGCCTCAGAAGTTTCTTCAACATTTTCATCAGTCGCTGCTGCATTTTCACCAGCAGCAGCATCAACAACAACATTTTCATCAGTGGCTGCTGCATTTTCACCAGCAGCAGCAACATCATCATTTTCATCAACCTCCATGTCACTTGCTTCTATTTCATCAGCATGACTATAAGAGTCAAGCTGGAAATCATCTGCCACAATATCACCCAACTCTAAATCACTTTCCTCATCAACCGTTACAACATCATCAACTTTGTCATCCCCATAACCAGCACCTTCAGCATCACCCAAATCAACATTTCCTTTGTTAGGACCAGTTCACCTGGAACTGGCCAGTCACCAGTTCACACTGACCAGTCACCAGTTGCATCTGGTGATCCAGTAAACTGGTGACCAAGAAGATTTGTCGAGAAATATATTGAAGTCCAGTTGCACGGTACAGTTAACGCAACTGAAGACTTCCTCCAGTTGAGAACTGACCAAGTTGAAGAAACATTCCAGTTGAAGTCGAAGACAACAAATGGAAGAAAGAGAATGACAATGGCAGCGAAGCCCAGTTGACATTCTAGTCAGTTACAAACTGGAGACCATCAGTGGAAAGCCCTTACAAAGCTTTACACTGATTACGAGGAATTGACTTGTATACTTTATGTACCTTTACCCGGATAATAAGCCTTATCTTATTATTTAAGTATTAAAAGGTACATAAAGGTGGTTATGTAAAGTCACTTTAACATACGACTTTACAAAGCTTTTTAAGGAATTAAATGTTATTCCTTAAATGCTCCCAACCACATTTGTACGGCTAAAGTTAACATCCCAATGTTAACTTTGCCTATAAATACAAGTCATTGCACAACCAAGAATATTAACTTCTTCGAATAAACTTCGATAGAATTCACACTTTGCAAACCTGCAATATTCTTGGTGAACTTGTGCAATATTCTCTCAATCGCTAAAAGGAACATTTCACTACTTTAAGTGTTTCGATTGTTGAAGAGAAATTCCGAGTATAGATCAATTGTATTTCATAGGTTGTTAGGATATTTACATTCGTGTATTATCTTGGTTCCGCATCAACCTTGTAATTTGTTTAATATCAATAAATAAATTACACATTGAAAACTACATATTGTCTCATCAAGATTGTTTACAAGTTATTTGTATTATTGCATTGTTCTTTACTTATTGTCTTTTATATAAGTAATCTATCTAGAACTTGGTATATACCACTGCAACTGGTCGTCTCCAGTTCAGTAAGTATATTGCAAAGTAACTCCACCATCGACATAGAGGTGTCTTCAGTAGTACCATCTAACAAGTTGGGACTTACAAGTGGTATCAGAGCAGAAGGCTAATAAACTTGCCTAGATCTGCAAAGATGAACACTACTGAAGGTGGAGATGGTTCTGGTTCAGGTGAAAACCCATCGAACACTAATGCACAACCTTTTCAAAACGTTAACACCAACCCTCCTCCTCCTTCTGCCCCAAACCACATCCATGTACATTACTCCAACACTCCTGTTCCAAAATTTGATGGAAACAGTGAGACTTTTGGTACATGGAAAGCTAGAATGCTGTTGCATTTTGGTGGTATTGAGAGGTATATGTTGAAAATCCTTAAGGATGGACCATATATACCTATGTCTATTGGGGTGAGTCCTCTTCTTGATCCAACTGGAAGAAGAGGCTCAAGGGAAAAGCCAGAAGACCATTGGTCTGATGAGGATCGCAGACTGGTGGACTTGGACACCAGACTGAAAAACATGATCCTTGGGGCTGTCCCTGAAGACCTAATTCCAACACTTGTTTTGTTTCCCAGTGCCAAGTCTATGTGGGATGAATTAGTGATTCAATTTGAAGGAGGTGATGACACAATTGTCACCAGAAAAGTTGCCTTGAACAAGAAGTATGAATCCTTCTTTGCCTTGCCCAATGAAAGTTTAACTGGTACATACACCAGATTTTCTAGCCTCATCAATCAGTTGAGAGGTTTGGGTGTAGAGAAGGATAAGGATATTCTTCTTGAGAAGTTTTGTGATATTCTTCTTGAGAAGTTTTGTGATATTCTTCCTTCCAAATGGGAAAACATGGTTCTTGTCTTGAGACAAGGTAAAACCTTGCACACTCACACTCTTGCATCGCTCTATGGAGCCTTCAGATTCACTGAAGATAATAATGCTGCAAGACTTGTGGCTGAGCAAGATGCCATGAACCATGCTCAGAGTCCCAAGGTTGCTAATACAATTGAGCGACCTTGTGCTGCTTTAATGTCTGCTGAGAGTGTCCAGGTACACTCGATGAAGGAGATGTTAAACAGTTTCTTAAACTCTGGGCTAACCACTGAAAACAGTGATGGTTATGATGAAACTGACGATGATGATCTGGTCGCCATGATTGCTAAAACCTTTAATAGGTTTAAGCATAAATCTAAAAGATTTAATGGCCCCAACAATGCTTCCAGCTCCAGCTCTCTGGATAAGACCAATCTTACATGCTATAAGTGTGGCAAGAAAGGTCATTTTATGAAGGAATGCAGATCTAGTCAGTTGAATAACCAAACTGGCCCCTCTGTCCCTAATTACAATCGGCCTGATGATAGCTACAAAGCTAAATACAAGAAGCTTAAGGCCCAGATTGCCCTCCTGTCCATGCAAAAGGAAAAGGATCAGTGCTTAATGGCACAAACTGAGGGAAAATGGGAGTACTCTGATGACTCATCTGATGATGAAGAAGAGGAAAGGGACATGTGCTTCATGGCCTTGGAAGATCAACAACAGCAGCATGTGGTGAAAGATGATGTCATCTCTGGAAGATGGGTGGACATCATACTGAAAAAGGTATGTGATTATGATCACCAGGTTGACCCTGAATTAAAACTGGACCTGGCTGAATCATTAAGTGGTGATTTGGCATTTGTAGAAACTGTTAGAGCTGATAGTGAAAGATATTTAGACACTATCTTAATTGAACTGAACAATGTCAAACCACAACTGAATGATTTGCAAGTGTCCAGTTGGCTCTCAAGGAGTCAGTTTTAAAGATTGAGGCATTAGAACTTGATAATCAAAAACTGTCTTATGATTTTGAAAAAGCTCAAAAGATTATCAAGTCCTGGGTAAAAGCATCTGGCAAAAACTATGATGCATTTTCAAGAACTATCGATGCCCAGAAAAATGCATGGAAATCTGAAGATCTGGAGATGGCAGCTCTTATACCAGATCTTCATGCATTGCCTCCAGCTCTCCAGGTTGAAACACCTTATGATCAACCTGAAGCTGTTGAAACTGAAACCAATGAGACCACCCCCATTGAGGTTAAAACTGGAGCCAAACAGGCTAAAGCTCCAGTCAAAAAGGCCACTGGTAACAAGCCTTTACCTCATAAGTCTAAGGAGCCCAAGACCCGACAGACTAAATCTCCAGTTGAACCAATGTCCAAGGTTCAACTGCCTGAACAAAACAATGTCTTGGTTAATCTGGAAAGGCAACTCCAACTTTTGTCTCGGCAGGTTCAGAGTTGCACTGCCCGGATTAACAATCTGGAAGGAGGTTCACCACCTCCAGTTTTAAAACAAAATATTAAATCACTCCCTTCTGTACCTAAACAAAAGAATGTTCCATCTGGAACAAAATCTGGTAAACTTAAGGTGAGTAAGTATCAAATACCAATCGTTTTTACTTCTGCACCTGGAGCTGGTGATAATGCTCCAGATGTAGCCTCCAGTTCAACACCTCAACAATCAACTGTGGCTTCTGTAGAGAAGTCCAGTGGACCCATCAAGAAAAGATGGGTTCACAAAAATAACTAATGATTTTTGTGTGTGTGTAGGGCGATCGAAAGAAAAATATCTGGTATCTGGACAGCGCTGCTGGCCGGACTATGACCGGATGTAAGCCCCTACTGGAAGAGTTCACTGTCCAAGATGGACCGACAGTGACGTTTGGTAACGATCAATCTGGAAAGACTGAAGGATATGGTGTGCTCAATAATGGACAAGTCGAATTCAAAAGAGTTGCATTTGTGAATGGTTTGAAATATAACTTGATCAGTGTAAGCCAACTTTGCGATGATGGCTTCAGAGTATTGTTCGATATTGCACAAGGCACCATATTTAACAAGGATTGGAAAGTGGTGATGATTGCACCAAGAAAAGGGAATGTGTACATCATGGATATGGAACCAGCTCCAAAAGAGCAATGTTTCTATACCAAAGCTGATGAGGACACCAACTGGTTATGGCATAAAAGGTTATCCCACCTTAATTTCAAGAACATTAACAAGTTGTCTCGCAAACAACTGGTTGATGGGATACCCCAGATTTCCTTCAATAAGGAAAAGCCATGTCCAGGGTGTGAGATGGGTAAGCAGAAGAGAGCCAGTTTCAAAACTAGGCAAAATTTTAGCATCACTGAACCTCTTCACATGCTTCATATGGATCTTTTTGGTCCAGTGAATGTTCAAACTAGAGCTGGAAAGAAATACACTCTAGTTGTGGTTGATGAATTCACCAGATATTGCTGGGTGGTATTCATCAGATCCAAAAGTGATGCACCTGCTGAAATCATCTCGCTTATCAAAAGAATTGAGCTCAAGTACACTCGAAAAGTTTGTCAGTTGCGAAGTGATAATGGTACTGAATTCCAAAATAAGGTACTTGAAACATTTTGCACTGACACTGGCATTCTCATAGCACTGATATTGTAGTTCACCAGCCTAGTCAGTACACTAGATGGACTAAAGCCCACCCAATTGAACAGATTGTGGGTAATCCAACTAGTGGGGTTCAGACTAGAAGAGCCACCAGTGAGCAATGCTTAAACGTCACCTTCTTATCTTTAATTGAACCAAAGAAGATTGACGAGGCTATGGCAGACCCAAGCTGGGTGGAAGCTATGCAAGAAGAGCTCCTCCAGTTTGAAAGGAACAATGTTTGGGAGCTTGTTCCTTGTCCACCAGGGTTAAAGAAAGAACCTATTGGTACCAGATGGGTCTACCGAAATAAAATGGATGAAGATGGCCATGTTGTAAGAAACAAGGCCAGACTAGTTGCCCAGGGTTATTGTCAAGCAGAGGGCGTTGACTTTGATGAGACTTTTGCTCCAGTTGCAAGACTTGAAGCCATTAGAATATTCTTGGCTTATGCAGCCCATCTGCAGTTCAAGGTCTTCCAGATGGATGTCAAAAGTGCGTTCCTTAATGGAACATTGGAAGAAGAAGTTTATGTTAAGCAGACTCCAGGCTTCATCGATGAGAAGCATCCTCATTGGGTTTATAGACTGAACAAAGCATTGTATGGTCTAAGACAAGCCCCAAGAGCCTGGTATGATACTTTAACTAAACATCTTCTTAAAAATGGCTTTCAAAGAGGTGCAATAGATAATACCTTGTTTATCTTGAAAGAAAGAGGTAATATCTTATTGGTACAAATTTATGTTGATGACATTATTTTTGGTTCAACTGATGATGCAATGTGTAAAAAGTTTTCTAAAATCATGTCATCTGAATATGAGATGAGTTTAATGGGTGAATTAACATTTTTCTTAGGTCTTCAGATTAAGCAAACTGAAAATGGACTGATCCTCCAGTTACCAGGTTCAGTCTTTGTCTAAATTTTTATAACGTTACAAATACCTGGTCTATATGTGTGACACGTGATGATACTCGAGTGTTTTAAACCACTTGATATCGTGATCTGACGTATTTGAAACCATTTTTAGTACTTGACAACTGTTTATATTGGGAAAACAAAAAGTGTGTGGGGTCATGGGTAAAGTAAGCCGTCGTAGCATTTAATGCTGACATGGAAACATTTAATGCTTACATGGAAAATTATATTTTTTATTTCAAAATTCAAAATCATTTTGTCAAAATATCTTCAAAATTGATTTGGTTTAAATAAAATATATTTTTTGGTTTTACATTGGGATCTTGAATCCCCTTATAAATACCCTTATTTACTCCAAAACTCATTTACTCTCTTTTTCATTCTCTTCATTTACTCTCTTCATTTACTTCCAATCATAAACATTGCCTCATTCTTCTCTTTGCTTCACAAATCAAAACCCTAAATTCCAAATTTCAATTTCATTTTATGGCTCCTAGATCATCTCGTTCAAGAGATGTAAATCTCTTGACTGTCCCATATAATCCCTCACCAGATGTCACCCAGGCACCTGGTGCTCCTTATAGTGCTGCCCTTAAATTAAACCCTAATAATCCTTTGGCTAGCCTACAAGGTTCTCAAGGGTCTAATACCCTTATTGGTAGAATCCGAAGGTTTTTGAAGGATTCTCCAATAGGACCCTTATTCACTAGAAACCCACGCAAGATGTATCATGAGTACTTGTGTGAGTTCTGGTTCACTGCCACACTTTCTTCTGATTGTTCCTCCATCAGTTTCACGTTAAAGGATGGAACAATCAAGTGTACCTTGAATGTTGAAGTATTGAGGGATGCTCTTCACCTCAATTACTGGAGAGAGGGTGAATCTCCAGTTGTCTTGCCCCCTAGCATCAATTTTCGTCAAGTGCTCCTTGAGATGGGTCATAAGGAGTGTTTGGACAATGGGGTGTTGAAGACCAAGGGTGCTATGACTATGAAGGGTCTTACACCTTCATGGAGGTATTTCTTTGTACACCTGGTAGAAAGTTTAGGTGGGAGTTCTGGTGGTCTTGACCAGATCAACTCCTCACAAGCAGAAATGGCTTACTGCTTGTGGAATGGATTGAGGGTGGATTTTGCTGACATTTTGTATAGGAGTCTCGTACAAAAGCTGAAAGGCTCCAGGGGTGTGTGTATCCCCTTTTCCAGATTCCTTTCTCTATGTTTTAAACAAATTCTGGGCGATGAAGAGTATAGAAATACAGACTCTCCGTTCACAAGGCCAGATTTAATGAGGAATCTAGACTCTCTTGTTTCTGAAGCTGGAGAGGTCGAAATTCCAGAGCAAATGCGACTGGCATTTGCTAAAACTGATGCACCTTTGGAAAGTGAATCAGAAAGACAACTGGGCGGGCCTCAAAATAATGAGGGACCCTCCAGTTCGTCTCAAGTTGTGGTTGAGGAAAGAACAACCATAACTGAAGCCATTCCTATCACGTCTATCCCTGGTGAAGATGCTTCGGCATCTGATCCTCAAACTGATGAAACCATCCAGGTAACTGGAACTGGTCATCAGGAGCCTGAACTTGATGTTCAGCCATCCCTATCATTTATGAATCTAGGCATAAATGAGGATGAGTTCCATCTTGAATCTTCGGATTCGGAAGGAACACAAGATGATCAAGAAATGGTTGATGCATCTGTACATGATCAACTCCCTTCTTTCTCTGATCAACCCCTAGAACCACAAGTTTCAGTTTCCTATCCAGATACGCTCACTAATATTTCCCCACAAAGAACTCCATCAAGGCAAACCTCCCTACCGACGCCGTTGGTCACACCTGAGCATTCTCAGCCTGACCAACACATTGAAATTCCTCAGCGTTCTTTTTCACTACCAAATTTAAGTTCTTCTGTTACTGAACCAACTGGAGAGGCCTCCTTTGTCTTGCCCCCTCCAGTTGCTCCAGTGCATCCTGCTACTGGTCCAGTGACAACTTCTCCTTTGTCACTGGAAGCTCAATTTGTCTCCTTCTCAACCGATATCCAAAACCTGATCAAACGGGTGGAGGGTGTTCATAAGACAATCGAGCAAAATGCCAAGTCCATTTCCAAATTCAACAAGGACACAATCATAAATTCTAAGGTTGTTGATTTGGGAATAAACAAATTTGCCGCTAATGAGGACTTGGTATTTAGGAAGTTAAATGAGTTAGTCACCAGCTGTAACAATCTGTCCACATCTTTGAAAGAAGCTTTTGACTTAACTCATTCCAATGTCAATACATCTATCTCCAACCTATTGAGTAACACTGTTCGATCATCAGAGGTTGATCTGAAGGAGATAGAGAGGCAGGTCAAGGAGTTGTTTGAAAGACCTGGCCTCAATGTAGTTGAAATTGGACAGCAGGTAGCCAGTTCAGTTGGCCAGATGATTGATGACAAACTGGCCAGTCGAGAAGATGAGTTGGTTAAGAAGGTAATGGCTGAATTTGCCAAGCTCCCCCCTCCTCAGATTAATCTGGAGCCTCTGGCACTTGAAATTAGGCAGTTAAGGGGAGCAGTTAATGCTATAAACACTCAGTTGGCTTCCCACACTTCTTCAATTAATAATCTGGTAACTGAAGTGGACAACTTGAAAAAGAAGGATGCTGCAGTGAAGGAACAAGTGGTTAAGGGTTTAGATGAAGACTCAAAGCTATTGAAAGACTTGAAGACTGGTCAGGATCAAACTGCTGCAAATGTCTTGGTCCAGTCTCAAGAAATTAACCACTTGTGGAGATCCTTCCGGATGATTTGCACTGTTTTTAGAGAGTGCAAGGATATGCAATCGTGGCAGCCTCTAGCTCGTTTGCCCTCCAGTAATGAAGACTGGGCAGCTATTCGTGCAGGTCTCGATGCTGCCAAGGGGGAAAAGGAAAGAAGGAATATCCTTGCACCTGCACCAAGACTGCCAGGTCCAGTGAGTGCAAGACAGTTGGTTGAAAGAACTGTTGTTGGGTCAGATGAAGGAGATGACCAGCAGCATGTTATAGAACAGTTTGATGATGTTGTTGATAGGGGGAATAAAGATAAAGGAAAGAAAGTTATGCTGGCCACTGATGAACAAGCAAAAACAACTGGTACTGAAGCCAGTGTGTTAGAAACTGGTAACATTGATCAGCTTCCTCCAGTATCAGATGATGTTAGCAGGCAACTGGCAAGGCTTGGGGACGTAATCAAGGAGAGAAAGAAACAGATAAGGGTTAATCAAGCAAATGATAGAAAAACTTTAGCCCCAACTCTACTTGATATAAGTGATGCGCGTCTCCTGGGCATGACACTTGCAGAATATGCCAAAGTTAAAGCTGATCCCAGGATTATTAATGCTCTAAAAGAACAACTGGAGATTGAGCTTGACAAACATTACAAGGAGGATGAGGCTGAATATGATGCCAGATGTTTAAATATCACAGTGGATAAGGCCAAGGAAGTGAGAACTGAAGGAATTCTCAAAAGGGCTGAGCATGTAAAGAAAGTGGTCAAACAAGTGTTGAATCCACCCAAGTCTAGAGGTAAACCTAAGTTGTTGCCAAGAGATGCAGACCTTAGAACCTGGGTAGAAACAACTGAACCTTCAAGTGAAGATATCAAAGCTGCAGTGCATAGTATGAGCACTGGCCAGATCAATCTGGCCAATGAATCTGAAGCTAGGGAATATTTGTCTGAAGTGCAACAGCGGAGATATCACCCTGGTAAGATTACGGATATGAAAGTTTTTATCAAACCAGGTACCAAACACTTCACAGTTGGGGTTCAACATCTTAATGGACCCTTAAGGCAAACTGAGAATCCTGATGTTAATGGATATGGTTATTCGGAGCTGGTGGAGATGGCAAACTTGTTGGGGGCCAAGCAACAAAAGAACAAGGTCGAAAGAGGATGGATGTTTGTTCTTCAAACACCTCAGTGTCACAAGCAGGTACCTTGTACACTGTGCTGGCAATCCGTGGTGCGAAAAAGACAGTAGCACCATTTGGAAGATATTCTTCCTTCAGTTCATGCTTGAAAATCAGCGAGAGAAACCGAGTGAAGGGCACTGAGCTCGATCTATTTTTGACAAGAACTTTTGCCTTTAGATCTTCAAAGATGACACTGGCAAAGTCAATGAAACGACCATTTGCCAGTGCATATATCATCTGCATCTGGGCAGCAGTGGCCTGATCAAATGACCCACTGTTCCCACCAAGGCATTGAATGACATGAGAAAAAAGTAACCTCCATACTCCAGGTAGGAACTTTTTCTGAGGGTTGCTGTGAACATGTTGAGTTAGTTCCATGTTTGTTCCATAGCCTATGGAAAGCAACCAATCTTTCCATACATTAGTAGATACCAGGTCAGCAAATTGTCTTTCTTCAGATTGTGAAGGAAGACGAAGAACATCTCTTAACAAATCAACAGAGATGGTGATGGTGTGTTTTCCTTTCATGACAGTACCGGAAATAGTGCTACTCACGAGGTTGTAGTCACATGTCCACCAGAATTCCCTCAACAGATGGACACACATCTCTTTTGGATCTTTATAGATGGCCCTTCTAGCCGGACATGCTCTTATAAAATCAAGCATTTGATAGTAACCTTTAACTTGGGAAGGAATTTCAAGAGATCCAAGGTAGTTATTTGGTTTAATAACCAACTTGTGGGCTTGAAAGGCTACATGTTTTGATGGAACAATGCCTTCAGGATCGAAATCCTTGGACGTAAGATAGAGAGGAACAATTTCCAAGGTTTCTTGATGTTCAGCATTCTCGGTGATTTCAGGTTGTTGTTGAGGTTGAGATGAAGAAGAAGTCATTTTGATATTAAGATGGTGAGGAAGAAGATGAAAGGATTGAAAGAAAATAGAAAAGATATAGAGGGATTTGAGAGTGTTTTTAGAAGATTTCAGGAAATATGAGAGTAGAGAAGAGAATTATGAAAGTGTAATGGAAGGTGATGTAGATGGAGATAATATATATGGTATGGATATGGGCCCCATAACTGCAAACGTGAACCGTCACGTATTCTCTTTCATACGTAATATATATATAAATACGTATTTAATAAATTTAAAATTAGGGTTTTGTATATATATGAGGTACAAAATACTAATATTTAATTTAAGAAATACGTTTAAAATACATATGTGAGTAACGTATAAAAATGGTTTTGATGTGACAACTTGTACCATCTTTTCAAAGATACTCGAGTTTTACGGCGGGTACAGTGTACACGTTGCCCATTAGGGAGAAAATCGAGGTAACCGATTGTAATTCTTATTAAAGTATTAATAAGGATACTTAGTGGATATGCTCACATGATGGAGTAGTTGAGATCTAAATATATCCACTGACCAAGTTAGAAAGATTTGGTTACCCCATTGAGAAAACATGTGTTAGTCAGCGACTTCATGATAGGCATTTGCTGCTGACCAACTTTATACAATTTTTGGCAAATTGTCAGCCATCAACGGATTTTGTTTGTCTTTACCAGCAGCCGTTTGCTGCTGGACTAGATAGAGACTTTTAGCTCTCTATTGCTCTTGTTTTGCTTTTTCCCAAAGCAACAGGGGTTTTAACGGATTTGGTAAGTCTTTACCAGCAGCCGTTTGCTGCTGGACTAGATAGAGACTTTTAGCTCTCATTGCTTTTATCTTGCTTTTTCCCAAAGCAACAGGGAGTAACGGATTTGATATGTCTTTACCAGCAGCCGTTTGCTGCTGGACTAGATAGAGACTTTTAGCTCTCTATTGCTCTTGTTTTGCTTTTTCCCAAAGCAACAGGGGTTTTAACGGATTTGGTAAGTCTTTACCAGCAACCGTTTGCTGCTGGACTAGATAGAGACTTTTAGCTCTCTATTGCTCTTGTTTTGCTTTTTCCCAAAGCAACAGGGGTTTTAACGGATTTGGTAAGTCTTTACCAGCAGCCGTTTGCTGCTGGACTAGATAGAGACTTTTAGCTCTCTATTGCTCTTGTTTTGCTTTTTCCCAAAGCAACAGGGGTTTTAACGGATTTGGTAAGTCTTTACCAGCAGCCGTTTGCTGCTGGACTAGATAGAGACTTTTAGCCCTCTATTGCTTTTATTTGCTTTTTCCCAAAGTGATACGTCCCACAGTGTATCAATATACCAAAGTATATTGAACACAGAACAGTTGTAGAGGGGGGTGAATACAACTTTCCACAATCTTTACAAACTTTTAAACACAAAACGTTTTAAGATTCAGATAAAGAATATCAAGCAAGTAAGTAAAGTGCAGGAATCATTAAAACAGTAAAGCAGTAAAGGAATCAAAACATTCTTGAACACAGATTGTAGTTTTCAAATGTAATCCTTTATTAAGAAATAATCTATACAAAGAATTACAGGATTGTTGCGGAATAAAGATAGCCTATAGATATCTAAATAACCCTATGAAGTGACAAACAACAATCAATCAGTTTCAGCTCAAGAGAATCAGCCCAAGCTGATCTCGTACAGACTAAGCTTGTAACATTCATGATTTTTACCGTTTGACTGTGCATGTAATTTGATTAACTATTTCAATAAACGGAAATTTGGACATAATTGTGTACATTTATCTGTAAATTGGGCCAATTATAATGTCATATTTGAACTTCTAGAATTAGGGCCATATTAGCAGACTATGAAATTGGCCCAGTACATGTTATGGAAATTATATAATAGATGATAATTGAGTAACTATGGTAACAGGAAAAACGTATATACGAAACCTTAAGTATAATGTACGGTTACAACAGTGTCGGTGGAACAGTGTCGGTGAAACAGTGTCGGTGGAACAGTGTCGGTGGAACAGTGTCGGTGGAACAGTGTCGGTGAACAGTGTCGGTGGAACAGTGTCGGTGGAACAGTGTCGGTGAACCTTAAGTGTCGGTCAACAGTGTCGTGAACAGTGTCGGTGGAACAGTGTCGCTGGAACAGTGTCGGTGAAACAGTGTCGGTGGCTAGATGATAATTTCATTAATAGGAAAGTGTGTACAGTGTCCAACAGTGTCGGTGGAACAGTGTCGCGGAACAGTGTCGGTGAAACAGTGTCGGTGGCTAGATGATAATTTCATTAATAGGAACAAAGCCGACATACTTTATGGAAAGTAGGTCGGTGGAACAGTGTCGGTGGAACAGTGTCGGTGGAACAGTGTCGGTGGAAACCTTAAGTATAATGTACAGTTCCAACAGTGTCGGTGGAACAGTGTCGCTGGAACAGTGTCGGTGGAACAGTGTCGGTGGCTAGATGATAATTTCATTAATAGGAAACCGACACATTTTAACTATATGAGAACCTTAAGTATAATGTACGGTTCGAACAGTGTCGGTGGAACAGTGTCGGTGGAACAGTGTCGGTGGAACAGTGTCGGTGGAACAGTGTCGGTGGAAACCTTAAGTATAATGTACGGTTCCAACAGTGTCGGTGGAACAGTGTCGGTGAAATAGTGTCGGTGGAACAGTGTCGGTGGAACAGTGTCGGTGGAACAGTGTCGGTGGAACAGTATATACGAAACCTTAAGTATAATGTCGGTCAACAGTGTCGTAACAGTGTCGGTGGAACAGTGTCGTGGAACAGTGTCGGTGAAACAGTGTCGGTGGCTAGATGATAATTTCATTAATAGGAACGTATATGAGAAGCCTTAAGTATAATGAACGGTTCCAACAGTGTCGGTGGAACAGTGACGGTGAAACAGTGTCGGTGGAACAGTGTCGGTAGAACAGTGACGGTGAAACAGTGTCGGTGGAACAGTGTCGGTGGAACAGTGTCGGTGGAACAGTATAATGTACGGTTCCAACAGTGTCGGTGGAACAATGTCGGTGGAACAGTGTCGGTGGAACAATGTCGGTGGAAAGTGTGTAACAGTATGTAACGGTAGTAACAAGGAGAAACGTATATACGAAACCTTAAGTATAATGTACGGTTTCAACAGTTTCGGTGGAACAGTGTCGGTGAAACAGTGTCGGTGGAACAGTGTCGGTGGAACAGTGTCGGTAGAACAGTGTCGGTGGAACAGTGTCGGTGGAACAGTGTCGGTGGAACAGTGTCGGTGGAACAGTGTCGGTGGAACTTAAGTATAATGTACGGTTCCAACAGTGTCGGTGGAACAATGTCGGTGGAACAGTGTCGGTGGAACAATGTCGGTGGAAACAGTGTCGGTGGAACAGTGTCGGTGGATAATTGAGTAACTATGCTAACAGGAAGAAACGTATATGAGAAGCCTTAAGTATAATGAACGGTTCCAACAGTGTCGGTGGAACAGTGACGGTGAAACAGTGTCGGTGGAACAGTGTCGGTGGAACAGTGTCGGTAACATGTCGGAGAAACGTATATACGAAACCTTAAGTATAATGTACGGTTTCAACAGTGTCGGTGGAACAGTGTCGGTGAAACAGTGTCGGTGGAACAGTGTCGGTGGAACAGTGTCGGTAGAACAGTGTCGGTGGAACAGTGTCGGTGGAACAGTGTCGGTGGAACAGTGTCGGTGGAACAGTGTCGGTGGAACAGTGTCGGTGGAACAGTGTCGGTGGAACAGTGTCGGTGGAACTTAAGTATAATGTACGGTTCCAACAGTGTCGGTGGAACAATGTCGGTGGAACAGTGTCGGTGGAACAATGTCGGTGAACAGTGTCGGTGGAACAGTGTCGGTGGAAACAGTGTCGGTGGAACAGTGTACTGTGTTATTTGATTCTGGAGCCGATTATAGTCTCATTTCCAATGATTTTATTCCGTTGATCGATGCTAAACCTAGCCCGTTGTCCTATTGTTTTGAACTTGAAATGGTAGATGGTGGATTGTCTAGGATTAGTCAAGTTGTTCGTGATTGTGTGTTAGATTTATGTGATCACCCATTTTACATTGACTTAATGCCTTTTGATATTGGTAGTTTTGACGTGATTGTGGGTATGGATTGGTTATCGGCCATGAACGCGGTAATTGATTGTGGTAGTCGAACTGTGAGGATTCCGTTAGAAAATAGGGAAGAATTAGTGGTTCAAGGCGAAATGACCGAACTATGGGATGGGAATGTATATAGTGTTAAAATCACAAAGATTGAATTGAAAACCGTGCCCGTAGTTAAAGACTTTGCGGATGTATTTCCGGATGACCTACCGGGTTTACCTCCATCTCGTGAACTTGACTTCCGTATTGAACTTATTCCTAACGCTTCTCCCGTGGCCAAAGCACCTTATCGCTTAGCCATGACCGAATTACAAGAGTTGGCCGCCCAACTCAAAGAGCTTCAAGACAAGGGTTTCATTCGCCCTAGTCAATCGCCTTGGGGCGCACCGGTTTTGTTCGTTAAAAAGAAAGATGGCACATTCCGAATGTGTATCGATTATAGAGAATTGAACAAACTAACGGTAAAGAATCGTTATCCTCTTCCTAGGATTGACGATTTATTCGACCAACTCCAAGGTGCTCGTTTCTTTTCCAAAATTGATTTGAGGTCGGGTTATCATCAATTACGTGTTCATGAAGACGACATTCCAAAAACCGCCTTTCGAACGAGATATGGACATTTTGAATTTACGGTGATGCCTTTTGGATTGACTAATGCACCAGTTGTGTTCATGGATTTGATGAACCGAGTGTGTCAACCCTACTTGGACCAATTTGTCATTGTTTTCATCGATGACATTCTTATCTATTCTAAGACAAAAGAAGATCATTTGGAACATTTGAAACAAGTCTTAGAGATACTCCGGAAAGAAAAGCTTTATGCCAAGTTCTCCAAATGTGAATTTTGGCTTGAAGAGGTCCACTTTCTTGGTCACGTAGTGAGCAAAGAAGGAATTCATGTGGACCCAAGTAAGGTTGAAGCAGTAAAGAATTGGAGACGACCCGAAACACCGACCGAAATTCGCCAATTTCTTGGTTTGGCGGGTTACTATAGACGATTTATTGAAGGCTTTTCAAAAATCGCCCAACCTTTGACTCTGTTGACTCAACGGGAAAGAAGGTTTGATTGGGGTGAAAAGCAAGAACAAGCATTCCAATTGTTGAAAGACAAATTGTGTGATGCACCCATCTTGAGCTTGCCCAATGGAGCCGATGATTTTGTTGTATATTGTGATGCATCCGGGCAAGGATTGGGTTGTGTCTTAATGCAACGGGATAAGGTGATAGCATATGCATCCAGACAATTGAAGGTGCATGAGAAGAATTATCCGACTCATGACTTAGAATTGGGAGCAGTGGTATTTGCTTTGAAATGTTGGAGGCATTACTTGTATGGCACCAAGAGCGTGATCTATACCGATCACAAAAGCCTTCAACATATCTTCAATCAAAGCGATCTGAACATGAGGCAAAGAAGATGGCTTGAACTGTTAAGTGATTATGATTGTGTTATCCGGTATCACCCGGGTAAAGCAAATGTGGTAGCCGATGCCTTAAGTCGAAAAGAACGTATAAAACCAAGAAGAGTTAAAGCCATGAGCTTTACCGTGTTAAGGAGTGTTCGTGACTCCATTATTGAAGCACAAGAATTGGCAACTAGACCGGAAAACTTCATCAATGAAACCTTAAACGGTCTAGAAGAACAATTTGATAGAAAGAATGACAATGGTTTGTATTTCGTTGATCGATTGTGGATTCCCGTTCTTGGAGGATGGCGGTTGAAATTGATGGATGAAGCTCATAAGTCAGCCTACTCGGTTCACCCGGGTTCTGATAAAATGTACTTTGGATTGAGAGATTTGTATTGGTGGCCGGGAATGAAGAATGACATTGCAAAATATGTTAGTGAATGCCTCACTTGTTTGCAAGTGAAAGCCGACCACAAGAAACCACCAGGTTTACTAGTCCAACCAGTAACACCGGTGTGGAAATGGGAAGAAATTGCTATGGACTTCATCACGAAGTTACCTAGGACGAGTAGTGGTCGGGACACTATTTGGGTGATAATTGACCGGTTGACTAAGTCGGCTCACTTCTTAGCCATCCGGGAGGACGATAAATTTGACACCATGGCACGTTTGTACATCAAAGAGGTGATATCCAAGCATGGAGTGCCGATTTCCGTGATATCCGATCGGGATGCCCGATTTACTTCAAAATTTTGGAAGGCGTTCCAGAAATATATGGGTACTCGTCTCGGCATGAGTACGGCGTTCCACCCACAAACTGATGGTCAAAGTGAAAGAACGATCCAAACATTGGAAGACATGTTAAGAGCTTGTGCTATTGATTTTGGTGGAAATTGGGATGTGCATCTTCCTTTGGTTGAATTCTCCTACAATAATAGCTATCATGCTAGCATTGGAATGGCCCCATTTAAAGCATTATATGGGAGAGATTGTAGGTCACCGCTAGCTTGGGCAGAAGTTGGTGAAAGCCAACTCGTTGGGCCCGAAATTGTTATTGAAACGACGAAAGTGATCTCACAAATCAAAGAAAAGTTAAGAGTGGCCCGAGAACGACAATTGAAATATGCTAATGTTAGACGACGACCCCTCGAATTTGAAGTTGGTGATTATGTTTTATTGAAAGTATCCCCGTGGAAAGGTGTGGTTCGTTTTGTGAAACGTGGCAAGTTGGGACCACGGTACATTGGCCCGTTCAAGATCTTGGATCGTATTGGTCCGGTAGCTTATCGATTAGAACTTCCTCAAAACCTGAGTGGAGTTCATAATGTTTTCCATGTTTGTAATCTTAGAAAGTGTTTGGCCGATCCAACACTTCATGTGCCCCTCGAAGAAATCCGTGTTGATAAAACGTTGAAATTCGTGGAAGAACCAATAGAAATCCTAGATCGACAAACTAGAAAACTAAAGAATACCCGATATACGATTGTCAAAGTGAGATGGCAAGCTAGACGTGGACCCGAGTTTACTTGGGAACATGAGGACCACATGAAGTCTAAATACCCACACTCGTTTAATAATTAGTGATTGTTGAATTTCGGGACGAAATTCTTTAACGGGGGAAGAATGTAACATTCATGATTTTTACCGTTTGACTGTGCATGTAATTTGATTAACTATTTCAATAAACGGAAATTTGGACATAATTGTGTACATTTATCTGTAAATTGGGCCAATTATAATGTCATATTTGAACTTCTAGAATTAGGGCCATATTAGCAGACTATGAAATTGGCCCAGTACATGTTATGGAAATTATATAATAGATGATAATTGAGTAACTATGGTAACAGGAAAAACGTATATACGAAACCTTAAGTATAATGTACGGTTACAACAGTGTCGGTGGAACAGTGTCGGTGGAACAGTGTCGGTGGAACAGTGTCGGTGAAACAGTGTCGGTGGAACAGTGTCGGTGGAACAGTGTCGGTGGTTAGATGATAATTCCATTAATAGGACAAAAACCGACACAACCTTTATATTATATGAAATGATTTATCCATATTATGGATTTATAATAATTTATAAAAGTTGTACGCTCGTGAGTATTTTTGTTATTAATTTCGGAATCAATTAACTAGTTAGATATATTGTACATACTAGTAAAATAAATATGCAATTGTGTACTTGAACTAGATAACTAATAAATATATAAATACATGTAATTGATTTATAACCACATAGATAAAAGTAATTATACTTATATAGACTAGTTACTACATTTAATTACACAAATAATAATCAAGAATCAAAGTTTAGAGTCAACCAAAGTCAATAAGTCAAGTCAAGCTTGTGTTCTTGACATAAACCCCACACAAACTAACCAAGACTTGGATTATAGCTTGTAATCATGCAATGAACATGTTCCTACTGAATTCTAGTTTGTTTTAAGGCCAAAGTTTCAGCCATTACACTCAAGGATGAGTTGTAAACACATGATGAACACCTCATGGCCAAGGTGTGTATTCTTGGCACTTAGTTGCAAACTCTTGGGCTATATAAGCAAGCATTTGATGATCATTCTATCATTCATCTCTACTCTTTTCTCTCTCTTTCACATTCATAACACAAAACAATCAAGTCCATAAAGTCTTGGGTTCATCACTTGAAGTTTCAAGTTGAATTTAAAGACTCTATAGGACTGAAATTTTCAGTCATCTTGCAAACATCATAGAATTCATCTGGACGAATTAGGAGACGAATCTTATATTTTTGGAAAGGTCCAAGTGTCAGTAAAATTTGATAAGAACGAAGTTTCTTCTGGTTTTGCTCAGAAGAGTGCCAAAAACGACGATTTTCAGAACTGGTCTAATTTCTGACGAGGCTACAGGTTTGTTTTTGTAAAAATCATAACTCTTTTATTAAAGCTCTTCAAGATTCAAACCTTACATTTTTGAAAAGGCCTTTGAGTGCCCAACAAATGTCTAGAACTAAGTTTTGTTGTATCTGGTCTTCCTGACTTCCCAAAGTCGTTGTCAAGTAGATAACGCAAAGCTGGAAACATGCTGAAAATTCCTTATTTTGCACTTAGGCTTTGTGGTAGCTTATAAGTTGATCTTATACTTGTTCTAGGTACCCGGTAGTACATTTTGAGCATAGTAAAGTACTTTGCAAAGTGTTTTGAGCTGTACTAAGATTAACTTGTCACGAGGATTATCTACTGCTCTGATTTGCCACTACAACTAAGGTGAGTTTCGTAAACCCTCCCTACTCAATTGAGATTCGGGCTGAAAAGTGTACATGTTTGTTTAACTGTTGATTGTTGATTTGATTGATTGTATGATTGAATTGTTGATATGGACATGTTAGCGCATTGTTTACGATGTAAGTCGCACCGTTAGCGCATTATTCATTATATAAGTCGCACCGTTAGCGCATTGTTTACGATGTAAGTCGCACCGTTAGCGCATTATTTATTATATAAGTCGCACCGTTAGCGCATTATTTATTATATAAGTCGCACCGTTAGCGCATTGTTTACGATGTAAGTCGCACCGTTAGCGCATTGTTTACGATGTAAGTCGCACCGTTAGCGCATTGTTTACGATGTAAGTCGCACCGTTAGCGCATTATTTATTATATAAGTCGCACCGTTAGCGCATTATTTATTATATAAGTCGCACCGTTAGCGCATTATTTATTATATAAGTCGCACCGTTAGCGCATTGTTTACGATGTAAGTCGCACCGTTAGCGCATTATTTATTATATAAGTCGCACCGTTAGCGCATTATTTATTATATAAGTCGCACCGTTAGCGCATTGTTTACGATGTAAGTCGCACCGTTAGCGCATTGTTTACGATGTAAGTCGCACCGTTAGCGCATTGTTTACGATGTAAGTCGCACCGTTAGCGCATTGTTTACGATGTAAGTCGCACCGTTAGCGCATTGTTTACGATGTAAGTCGCACCGTTAGCGCATTATTTATTATATAAGTCGCACCGTTAGCGCATTGTTTACGATGTAAGTCGCACCGTTAGCGCATTGTTTACGATGTAAGTCGCACCGTTAGCGCATTGTTTACGATGTAAGTCGCACCGTTAGCGCATTATTTATTATATAAGTCGCACCGTTAGCGCATTATTTATTATATAAGTCGCACCGTTAGCGCATTATTTATTATATAAGTCGCACCGTTAGCGCATTGTTTACGATGTAAGTCGCACCGTTAGCGCATTGTTTACGATGTAAGTCGCACCGTTAGCGCATTATTTATTATATAAGTCGCACCGTTAGCGCATTGTTTACGATGTAAGTCGCACCGTTAGCGCATTATTTATTATATAAGTCGCACCGTTAGCGCATTGTTTACGATGTAAGTCGCACCGTTAGCGCATTGTTTACGATGTAAGTCGCACCGTTAGCGCATTATTTATTATATAAGTCGCACCGTTAGCGCATTATTTATTATATAAGTCGCACCGTTAGCGCATTATTTATTATATAAGTCGCACCGTTAGCGCATTATTTATTATATAAGTCGCACCGTTAGCGCATTATTTATTATATAAGTCGCACCGTTAGCGCATTGTTTACGATGTAAGTCGCACCGTTAGCGCATTGTTTACGATGTAAGTCGCACCGTTAGCGCATTGTTTACGATGTAAGTCGCACCGTTAGCGCATTGTTTACGATGTAAGTCGCACCGTTAGCGCATTATTTATTATATAAGTCGCACCGTTAGCGCATTATTTATTATATAAGTCGCACCGTTAGCGCATTGTTTACGATGTAAGTCGCACCGTTAGCGCATTGTTTACGATGTAAGTCGCACCGTTAGCGCATTGTTTACGATGTAAGTCGCACCGTTAGCGCATTATTTATTATATAAGTCGCACCGTTAGCGCATTATTTATTATATAAGTCGCACCGTTAGCGCATTGTTTACGATGTAAGTCGCACCGTTAGCGCATTATTTATTATATAAGTCGCACCGTTAGCGCATTGTTTACGATGTAAGTCGCACCGTTAGCGCATTATTTATTATATAAGTCGCACCGTTAGCGCATTATTTATTATATAAGTCGCACCGTTAGCGCATTATTTATTATATAAGTCGCACCGTTAGCGCATTGTTTACGATGTAAGTCGCACCGTTAGCGCATTATTTATTATATAAGTCGCACCGTTAGCGCATTATTTATTATATAAGTCGCACCGTTAGCGCATTATTTATTATATAAGTCGCACCGTTAGCGCATTGTTTACGATGTAAGTCGCACCGTTAGCGCATTATTTATTATATAAGTCGCACCGTTAGCGCATTGTTTACGATGTAAGTCGCACCGTTAGCGCATTGTTTACGATGTAAGTCGCACCGTTAGCGCATTGTTTACGATGTAAGTCGCACCGTTAGCGCATTATTTATTATATAAGTCGCACCGTTAGCGCATTATTTATTATATAAGTCGCACCGTTAGCGCATTGTTTACGATGTAAGTCGCACCGTTAGCGCATTATTTATTATATAAGTCGCACCGTTAGCGCATTGTTTACGATGTAAGTCGCACCGTTAGCGCATTATTTATTATATAAGTCGCACCGTTAGCGCATTATTTATTATATAAGTCGCACCGTTAGCGCATTGTTTACGATGTAAGTCGCACCGTTAGCGCATTGTTTACGATGTAAGTCGCACCGTTAGCGCATTGTTTACGATGTAAGTCGCACCGTTAGCGCATTATTTATTATATAAGTCGCACCGTTAGCGCATTATTTATTATATAAGTCGCACCGTTAGCGCATTGTTTACGATGTAAGTCGCACCGTTAGCGCATTGTTTACGATGTAAGTCGCACCGTTAGCGCATTATTTATTATATAAGTCGCACCGTTAGCGCATTGTTTACGATGTAAGTCGCACCGTTAGCGCATTGTTTACGATGTAAGTCGCACCGTTAGCGCATTGTTTACGATGTAAGTCGCACCGTTAGCGCATTATTTATTATATAAGTCGCACCGTTAGCGCATTGTTTACGATGTAAGTCGCACCGTTAGCGCATTGTTTACGATGTAAGTCGCACCGTTAGCGCATTGTTTACGATGTAAGTCGCACCGTTAGCGCATTGTTTACGATGTAAGTCGCACCGTTAGCGCATTGTTTACGATGTAAGTCGCACCGTTAGCGCATTGTTTACGATGTAAGTCGCACCGTTAGCGCATTGTTTACGATGTAAGTCGCACCGTTAGCGCATTGTTTACGATGTAAGTCGCACCGTTAGCGCATTGTTTACGATGTAAGTCGCACCGTTAGCGCATTGTTTACGATGTAAGTCGCACCGTTAGCGCATTATTTATTATATAAGTCGCACCGTTAGCGCATTATTTATTATATAAGTCGCACCGTTAGCGCATTATTTATTATATAAGTCGCACCGTTAGCGCATTATTTATTATATAAGTCGCACCGTTAGCGCATTGTTTACGATGTAAGTCGCACCGTTAGCGCATTGTTTACGATGTAAGTCGCACCGTTAGCGCATTATTTATTATATGTCCCCCCAGTAAAATGATCTCGTGGATTGCGCCTTGTGGATAAAGTATAGTAGTTAACCCGGTATGCTTAATGAGTGTTGGTTAGGTGGAGGGTTAGCCGATGGTACACCCTGTATACAAACACTTTTAATGTGTCGAATGTTGAAGTTAAGATCCGAACTATACTTTACCCACCTTGTTATGACTTGACCCTATATATATATAAACATCGATAATTCCTTTAAAGTAGAATTATAAGAAGTGTATGTGCATCGTATTTGTTGGTTGATTCACTTGTTATGATATGGACCGAAATGTTAATTGTTTATTTGTTGATTATTGATATGATTACTTGTGGTTTAATGTCGCTTTGATTATCATGTAAATGATATATCATGTTAGGTGTATTACTTGAAGGAAAATTTTGATATTCGGGTGTGAATTGTGAGACTTAACTTGTTAATATAATACGTGTGTTCAGGAAAGATGGTTAGAACAAGAAGAGCTAACACTAACTATAGGCGTCAAAATGAGCAAGAGGAGCCGATAGCTCAAGAAGAAATTGTAGGTGGACGTAGTGGTAGAGGTGGTCGTGGAGGAAGAGATAACCGTGGAGGTCGTGGTGGCAGAGGTGGTCGTGGAGGAAGAGATAACCGTGGAGGACGTAGTGGTAGAGGTGGTCGTGGAGGAAGAGATAACCGTGGAGGTCGTGGTGGCAGAGGTGGTCGGGGTAATCCTAATCCCCCGATAACCGCCGAGGTTGTCACACAAGCTTTAAATGATCTCATGCCGGATCTTGTGGCTCGAATTCAAACGGCCATGAGAAATGTAAACGGACAAGAAGAACCAGAAGATGAAGCGGTTCCCGTACAAAATGAACAAGAAAACGTAAATGTAAACGGACAAGAAGAACCAGAAGATGAAGCGGTTCCCGTACAAAATGAACAAGAAAACGTAAATGTAAACGGACAAGAAGAACCAGAAGATGAAGCGGTTCCCGTACAAAATGAACAAGAAAACGTAAATGTAAACGGTGTAGGTGTAGGAGAAGTTTTACCTAGACCGGATTATGATGTTCGTCAACCAGGATGCTTGTTTAAAGACTTCAAACTTTGTGGAGCCCCGGAATTTAATGGAGAAAGTGGTGCTACGGGTTGCTTGGAATGGTTAGAGAGCATTGAATCTATCATTGCTCGAAGTGGTTGTGCCTTCCACCAAAGAATCACTTATGCTTCCGGTATGTTGAAAGGTGGGGCTCTTGAGTGGTGGAACGAAGAAGTTGATGAATTGGGGATCGATGCGGCTAATAATCTTTTATGGGGAGAGTTCAAGAATATGATAACTACTAAGTATTGCCCGGCCCATGAACTGAGGAAATTGCAAGTGGAATTTTCTAAACTTGCCATGAAGGGAGGAGACTACGAGAGTTACACACGCCGTTTTGGCCAACTCTCTAGACTCATTCCTCATTATGTGAGACCCCAAGAGGTTAAGATTGAGAAGTATGTTGCGGGATTGCCACATGAAGTGAGAGTGCTTGTCTCTCACCCCACCATGCCTTTGACTTACAAAGAGGCAACCACCCGTACCGCTAGTATAACCTTGGAACTCATTAGAGGTGGTAAGTTAAATAAGAACGATAACAAGAATGACAATAAAAGGAAGGATGTTGCCGAGTCAAGCGGCACCAAGAAAGATGATCGGCGTGATAATAAGCGCCATGGTCGTGGTGGAAAGGTTTTTGCAGCGGTAATACCAACAAAGGGTCCTCAACGGGTTGGTTACACAGGGGGTAGTCCTTTATGCCCTAGGTGTAATCGCTATCATTGGCCTACCATGAGGTGTGATGCTTGTTTTCATTGTAACCAACAGGGACACACCTCAAGATTTTGTCCAACTAACCCCCGGAATGGTCCTTTAAATGTTGCTCCCATTAATACTATGCGTCCCCCGATGGCCCCGGGTTCTTGTTATGAATGTGGTAGCCAAGACCACTACCGCAACCGGTGCCCAAATCTTATTGGCCAACAAGTCCAAGTGACCGTGCATCCTAACCAGTTGCAAATTGCCGGTCCGAATCAAAACCGAGGAAACCAAGGACAACAACAACAACCTCCTCAAGCTCCTCGCCAACATTTGGCCCCCCGTGGAAGAGCTTTTGCCGTGAATGCGGCCGAGGCTCGTGGTGATCCTAATGTCGTAGCAGGTACCTTTCTCCTCAATCACCAATATGCTACTGTGTTATTTGATTCTGGAGCCGATTATAGTCTCATTTCCAATGATTTTATTCCGTTGATCGATGCTAAACCTAGCCCGTTGTCCTATTGTTTTGAACTTGAAATGGTAGATGGTGGATTGTCTAGGATTAGTCAAGTTGTTCGTGATTGTGTGTTAGATTTATGTGATCACCCATTTTACATTGACTTAATGCCTTTTGATATTGGTAGTTTTGACGTGATTGTGGGTATGGATTGGTTATCGGCCATGAACGCGGTAATTGATTGTGGTAGTCGAACTGTGAGGATTCCGTTAGAAAATAGGGAAGAATTAGTGGTTCAAGGCGAAACGACCGAACTATGGGATGGGAATGTATATAGTGTTAAAATCACAAAGATTGAATTGAAAACCGTGCCCGTAGTTAAAGACTTTGCGGATGTATTTCCGGATGACCTACCGGGTTTACCTCCATCTCGTGAACTTGACTTCCGTATTGAACTTATTCCTAACGCTTCTCCCGTGGCCAAAGCACCTTATCGCTTAGCCATGACCGAATTACAAGAGTTGGCCGCCCAACTCAAAGAGCTTCAAGACAAGGGTTTCATTCGCCCTAGTCAATCGCCTTGGGGCGCACCGGTTTTGTTCGTTAAAAAGAAAGATGGCACATTCCGAATGTGTATCGATTATAGAGAATTGAACAAACTAACGGTAAAGAATCGTTATCCTCTTCCTAGGATTGACGATTTATTCGACCAACTCCAAGGTGCTCGTTTCTTTTCCAAAATTGATTTGAGGTCGGGTTATCATCAATTACGTGTTCATGAAGACGACATTCCAAAAACCGCCTTTCGAACGAGATATGGACATTTTGAATTTACGGTGATGCCTTTTGGATTGACTAATGCACCAGCTGTGTTCATGGATTTGATGAACCGAGTGTGTCAACCCTACTTGGACCAATTTGTCATTGTTTTCATCGATGACATTCTTATCTATTCTAAGACAAAAGAAGATCATTTGGAACATTTGAAACAAGTCTTAGAGATACTCCGGAAAGAAAAGCTTTATGCCAAGTTCTCCAAATGTGAATTTTGGCTTGAAGAGGTCCACTTTCTTGGTCACGTAGTGAGCAAAGAAGGAATTCATGTGGACCCAAGTAAGGTTGAAGCAGTAAAGAATTGGAGACGACCCGAAACACCGACCGAAATTCGCCAATTTCTTGGTTTGGCGGGTTACTATAGACGATTTATTGAAGGCTTTTCAAAAATCGCCCAACCTTTGACTCTGTTGACTCAACGGGAAAGAAGGTTTGATTGGGGTGAAAAGCAAGAACAAGCATTCCAATTGTTGAAAGACAAATTGTGTGATGCACCCATCTTGAGCTTGCCCAATGGAGCCGATGATTTTGTTGTATATTGTGATGCATCCGGGCAAGGATTGGGTTGTGTCTTAATGCAACGGGATAAGGTGATAGCATATGCATCCAGACAATTGAAGGTGCATGAGAAGAATTATCCGACTCATGACTTAGAATTGGGAGCAGTGGTATTTGCTTTGAAATGTTGGAGGCATTACTTGTATGGCACCAAGAGCGTGATCTATACCGATCACAAAAGCCTTCAACATATCTTCAATCAAAGCGATCTGAACATGAGGCAAAGAAGATGGCTTGAACTGTTAAGTGATTATGATTGTGTTATCCGGTATCACCCGGGTAAAGCAAATGTGGTAGCCGATGCCTTAAGTCGAAAAGAACGTATAAAACCAAGAAGAGTTAAAGCCATGAGCTTTACCGTGTTAAGGAGTGTTCGTGACTCCATTATTGAAGCACAAGAATTGGCAACTAGACCGGAAAACTTCATCAATGAAACCTTAAACGGTCTAGAAGAACAATTTGATAGAAAGAATGACAATGGTTTGTATTTCGTTGATCGATTGTGGATTCCCGTTCTTGGAGGATGGCGGTTGAAATTGATGGATGAAGCTCATAAGTCAGCCTACTCGGTTCACCCGGGTTCTGATAAAATGTACTTTGGATTGAGAGATTTGTATTGGTGGCCGGGAATGAAGAATGACATTGCAAAATATGTTAGTGAATGCCTCACTTGTTTGCAAGTGAAAGCCGACCACAAGAAACCACCAGGTTTACTAGTCCAACCAGTAACACCGGTGTGGAAATGGGAAGAAATTGCTATGGACTTCATCACGAAGTTACCTAGGACGAGTAGTGGTCGGGACACTATTTGGGTGATAATTGACCGGTTGACTAAGTCGGCTCACTTCTTAGCCATCCGGGAGGACGATAAATTTGACACCATGGCACGTTTGTACATCAAAGAGGTGATATCCAAGCATGGAGTGCCGATTTCCGTGATATCCGATCGGGATGCCCGATTTACTTCAAAATTTTGGAAGGCGTTCCAGAAATCTATGGGTACTCGTCTCGGCATGAGTACGGCGTTCCACCCACAAACTGATGGTCAAAGTGAAAGAACGATCCAAACATTGGAAGACATGTTAAGAGCTTGTGCTATTGATTTTGGTGGAAATTGGGATGTGCATCTTCCTTTGGTTGAATTCTCCTACAATAATAGCTATCATGCTAGCATTGGAATGGCCCCATTTAAAGCATTATATGGGAGAGATTGTAGGTCACCGCTAGCTTGGGCAGAAGTTGGTGAAAGCCAACTCGTTGGGCCCGAAATTGTTATTGAAACGACGAAAGTGATCTCACAAATCAAAGAAAAGTTAAGAGTGGCCCGAGAACGACAATTGAAATATGCTAATGTTAGACGACGACCCCTCGAATTTGAAGTTGGTGATTATGTTTTATTGAAAGTATCCCCGTGGAAAGGTGTGGTTCGTTTTGTGAAACGTGGCAAGTTGGGACCACGGTACATTGGCCCGTTCAAGATCTTGGATCGTATTGGTCCGGTAGCTTATCGATTAGAACTTCCTCAAAACCTGAGTGGAGTTCATAATGTTTTCCATGTTTGTAATCTTAGAAAGTGTTTGGCCGATCCAACACTTCATGTGCCCCTCGAAGAAATCCGTGTTGATAAAACGTTGAAATTCGTGGAAGAACCAATAGAAATCCTAGATCGACAAACTAGAAAACTAAAGAATACCCGATATACGATTGTCAAAGTGAGATGGCAAGCTAGACGTGGACCCGAGTTTACTTGGGAACGTGAGGACCACATGAAGTCTAAATACCCACACTTGTTTAGTAATTAGTGATTGTTGAATTTCGGGACGAAATTCTTTAACGGGGGAAGAATGTAACATTCATGATTTTTACCGTTTGACTGTGCATGTAATTTGATTAACTATTTCAATAAACGGAAATTTGGACATAATTGTGTACATTTATCTGTAAATTGGGCCAATTATAATGTCATATTTGAACTTCTAGAATTAGGGCCATATTAGCAGACTATGAAATTGGCCCAGTACATGTTATGGAAATTATATAATAGATGATAATTGAGTAACTATGGTAACAGGAAAAACGTATATACGAAACCTTAAGTATAATGTACGGTTACAACAGTGTCGGTGGAACAGTGTCGGTGGAACAGTGTCGGTGGAACAGTGTCGGTGGTACAGTGTCGGTGGTTAGATGATAATTCGGTGGAACAGTGTCGGTGAAACAGTGTCGGTGGAACAGTGTCGGTGGAACAGTGTCGTGGAACAGTGTCGGTGAACAGTGTCGCTGGAACAGTGTCGGTGGAACAGTGTCGGTGGAACAGTGTCGGTGGAACAGTGTCGGTGGCTAGATGATAATTCCATTAATAGGAAAGGCCGACATAACTTTAGAATAATTGTGAACAGTGTCGGTGGAACAGTGTCGGTGGAACAGTATATACGAAACCTTAAGTATAATGTCGGTCAACAGTGTCGTGAACAGTGTCGGTGGAACAGTGTCGCTGGAACAGTGTCGGTGAAACAGTGTCGGTGGCTAGATGATAATTTCATTAATAGGAACAAAGCCGACATACTTTATGGAAAGTAGGTCGGTGGAACAGTGTCGGTGGAACAGTGTCGGTGGAACAGTGTCGGTGGAACAGTGTCGGTGGAACAGTGTCGGTGGAACAGTGTCGGTGGAACAGTGTCGGTGGAACAGTGTCGGTGGAACAGTGTCGGTGGAACAGTGTCGGTGGAACAGTGTCGGTGGAACGTATATACGAAACCTTAAGTATAATGTACGGTTCCAACAGTGTCGGTGGAACAGTGTCGGTGAAATAGTATATACGAACAGTATAATGTACGGTCAACAGTGTCGATGGAACAGTGTCGGTGGAACAGTGTCGCTGGAACAGTGTCGGTGAACAGTGTCGGTGGACAGTGTCGGTGGAACAGTGTCGGTGAACAGTGTCGGTGGAACAGTGTCGGTGGAACAGTGACGGTGGAACAGTGTCGGTGGAACAGTGTCGGTGGAACAGTGTCGGTGGAACGTATATACGAAACCTTAAGTATAATGTACGGTTCCAACAGTGTCGGTGGAACAGTGTCGGTGAAATAGTGTGTAACAGTGTCGGTAACTATGGTAACAGGAAAAACGTATATACGAAACCTTAAGTATAATGTACGGTTACAACAGTGTCGGTGGAACAGTGTCGGTGAAACAGTGTCGGTGGAACAGTGTCGGTGGAACAGTGTCGGTGGAACAGTGTCGGTGGAACAGTGTCGGTGGAACAGTGTCGGTGGCTAGATGATAATTTCATTAATAGGAAAGACCGACATAACAGTGTCGGTCGAACAGTGTCGGTGGAACAAGTGTCGGTGGAACAGTGTCGGTGGAACAGTGTCGGTGGAACAGTGTCGGTGGAACAGTGTCGGTGGAACAGTGTCGGTGGAACAGTGTCGGTGGCTAGATGATAATTCCATTAATGGGACAAAGGCCGACATAACTTTATGTAGGTGAGAACAGTGTCGGTGGAACAATGTCGGTGGTTAGATGATAACAGTGTCGGTGGAACAGTGTCGGTGGAACGTATATACGAAACCTTAAGTATAATGTACGGTTCCAACAGTGTCGGTGGAACAGTGTCGGTGAAATAGTGTCGGTAACAGTGTAACAGGAAGAAACGTATATGAGAAGCCTTAAGTATAATGAACGGTTCCAACAGTGTCGGTGGAACAGTGACGGTGAAACAGTGTCGGTGGAACAGTGTCGGTGGAACGTATATGAGAAGCCTTAAGTATAATGAACGGTTCCAACAGTGTCGGTGGAACAGTGACGGTGAAACAGTGTCGGTGGAACAGTGTCGGTGGAACAGTGACGGTGAAACAGTGTCGGTGGAACAGTGTCGGTCAACAGTGTCGGTGGAACAGTGTCGGTGGAACAGTGTCGGTGGAACAATGTCGGTGGATAATTGAGTAACTATGCTAACAGGAAGAAACGTATATGAGAAGCCTTAAGTATAATGAACGGTTCCAACAGTGTCGGTGGAACAGTGACGGTGAAACAGTGTCGGTGGAACAGTGTCGGTAGAACAGTGACGGTGAAACAGTGTCGGTGGAACAGTGTCGGTGGAACAGTGTCGGTGGAACAGTGTCGGTGGAACAGTGTCGGTGGAACAGTGTCGGTGGAACAGTGTCGGTGGAACAGTGTCGGTGGAACAGTGTCGGTGGAACAGTGTCGGTGGAACAGTGTCGGTGGAACAGTATAATGTACGGTTCCAACAGTGTCGGTGGAACAATGTCGGTGGAACAGTGTCGGTGGAACAATGTCGGTGGTTAGATGATAACAGTGTCGGTGGAACAGTGTCGGTGGAACAGTGTCGGTGGAACAGTGTCGGTGGAACAGTATAATGTACGGTTCCAACAGTGTCGGTGGAACAATGTCGGTGGAACAGTGTCGGTGGAACAGTGTCGGTGGAACTTAAGTATAATGTACGGTTCCAACAGTGTCGGTGGAACAGTGTCGGTGAAATAGTGTACGGTTCCAACAGTGTCGGTGGAACAATGTCGGTGGAACAGTATGTACAGTGTCCGGAACAGTGTCGGTGGAACAGTGTCGCTGGAAACAGTGTCGGTGAAACAGTGTCGGTGGCTAGATGATAATTTCCATTAATAGGAAATTCGTGGAAAGTGGTAACAGGTAAATGGGGAAAAACGTATATACGAAACCTTAAGTATAATGTACGGTTACAACAGTGTCGGTGGAACAGTGTCGGTGAAACAGTGTCGGTGGAACAGTGTCGGTGGTGTCGGTGGAACAGTGACGGTGAACAGTGTCGGTGGAACAGTGTCGGTGGAACAGTGTCGGTGGAATGTCGGTGGAACAGTGTCGGTGGAACAGTGTCGGTGGAACAGTATAATGTACGGTTCCAACAGTGTCGGTGGAACAATGTCGGTGGAACAGTGTCGGTGGAACAGTGTCGGTGGAACAATGTCGGTGGAACAGTGTCGGTGGAACAATGTCGGTGGTTAGATGATAACAGTGTCGGTGGAACAGTGTCGGTGGAACAGTGTCGGTGGAACAGTGTATATAATAGATGATAATTGAGTAACTATGGTAACAGGAAAAACGTATATACGAAACCTTAAGTATAATGTACGGTTACAACAGTGTCGGTGGAACAGTGTCGGTGAAACAGTGTCGGTGGAACAGTGTCGGTAGAACAGTGACGGTGAAACAGTGTCGGTGGAACAGTGTCGGTGGAACGTATATACGAAACCTTAAGTATAATGTACGGTTACAACAGTGTCGGTGGAACAGTGTCGGTGAAACAGTGTCGGTGGAACAGTGTCGGTGGAACAGTGTCGGTGGAACATGCTAACAGGAAGAAACGTATATGAGAAGCCTTAAGTATAATGAACGGTTCCAACAGTGTCGGTGGAACAGTGACGGTGAAACAGTGTCGGTGGAACAGTGTCGGTGGAACAGTGACGGTGAAACAGTGTCGGTGGAACAGTGTCGGTGAAACAGTGTCTAATTTCTGACGAGGCTACAGGTTTGTTTTTGTAAAACTCATAACTCTTTTATTAAAGCTCTTCAAGAGTCAAACCTTACATTTTTGAAAAGGCCTTTGAGTGCCCAACAAATGTCTAGAACTAAGTTTTGTTGTATCTGGTCTTCCTGACTTCCCAAAGTCGTTGTCAAGTAGATAACGCAAAGCTGGAAACATGCTGAAAATTCCTTATTTTGCACTTAGGCTTTGTGGTAGCTTATAAGTTGATCTTATACTTGTTCTAGGTACCCGGTAGTACATTTTGAGCATAGTAAAGTACTTTGCAAAGTGTTTTGAGCTGTACTAAGATTAACTTGTCACGAGGATTATCTACTGCTCTGATTTGCCACTACAACTAAGGTGAGTTTCGTAAACCCTCCCTACTCAATTGAGATTCGGGCTGAAAAGTGTACATGTTTGTTTAACTGTTGATTGTTGATTTGATTGATTGTATGATTGAATTGTTGATATGGACATGTTAGCGCATTGTTTACGATGTAAGTCGCACCGTTAGCGCATTATTTATTATATAAGTCGCACCGTTAGCGCATTGTTTACGATGTAAGTCGCACCGTTAGCGCATTATTTATTATATAAGTCGCACCGTTAGCGCATTGTTTACGATGTAAGTCGCACCGTTAGCGCATTATTTATTATATAAGTCGCACCGTTAGCGCATTGTTTACGATGTAAGTCGCACCGTTAGCGCATTGTTTACGATGTAAGTCGCACCGTTAGCGCATTGTTTACGATGTAAGTCGCACCGTTAGCGCATTGTTTACGATGTAAGTCGCACCGTTAGCGCATTGTTTACGATGTAAGTCGCACCGTTAGCGCATTGTTTACGATGTAAGTCGCACCGTTAGCGCATTGTTTACGATGTAAGTCGCACCGTTAGCGCATTGTTTACGATGTAAGTCGCACCGTTAGCGCATTGTTTACGATGTAAGTCGCACCGTTAGCGCATTGTTTACGATGTAAGTCGCACCGTTAGCGCATTGTTTACGATGTAAGTCGCACCGTTAGCGCATTGTTTACGATGTAAGTCGCACCGTTAGCGCATTGTTTACGATGTAAGTCGCACCGTTAGCGCATTGTTTACGATGTAAGTCGCACCGTTAGCGCATTGTTTACGATGTAAGTCGCACCGTTAGCGCATTGTTTACGATGTAAGTCGCACCGTTAGCGCATTGTTTACGATGTAAGTCGCACCGTTAGCGCATTATTTATTATATAAGTCGCACCGTTAGCGCATTGTTTACGATGTAAGTCGCACCGTTAGCGCATTGTTTACGATGTAAGTCGCACCGTTAGCGCATTGTTTACGATGTAAGTCGCACCGTTAGCGCATTATTTATTATATAAGTCGCACCGTTAGCGCATTGTTTACGATGTAAGTCGCACCGTTAGCGCATTGTTTACGATGTAAGTCGCACCGTTAGCGCATTGTTTACGATGTAAGTCGCACCGTTAGCGCATTGTTTACGATGTAAGTCGCACCGTTAGCGCATTGTTTACGATGTAAGTCGCACCGTTAGCGCATTGTTTACGATGTAAGTCGCACCGTTAGCGCATTGTTTACGATGTAAGTCGCACCGTTAGCGCATTGTTTACGATGTAAGTCGCACCGTTAGCGCATTGTTTACGATGTAAGTCGCACCGTTAGCGCATTGTTTACGATGTAAGTCGCACCGTTAGCGCATTGTTTACGATGTAAGTCGCACCGTTAGCGCATTGTTTACGATGTAAGTCGCACCGTTAGCGCATTGTTTACGATGTAAGTCGCACCGTTAGCGCATTGTTTACGATGTAAGTCGCACCGTTAGCGCATTATTTATTATATAAGTCGCACCGTTAGCGCATTGTTTACGATGTAAGTCGCACCGTTAGCGCATTATTTATTATATAAGTCGCACCGTTAGCGCATTGTTTACGATGTAAGTCGCACCGTTAGCGCATTGTTTACGATGTAAGTCGCACCGTTAGCGCATTGTTTACGATGTAAGTCGCACCGTTAGCGCATTGTTTACGATGTAAGTCGCACCGTTAGCGCATTGTTTACGATGTAAGTCGCACCGTTAGCGCATTGTTTACGATGTAAGTCGCACCGTTAGCGCATTGTTTACGATGTAAGTCGCACCGTTAGCGCATTGTTTACGATGTAAGTCGCACCGTTAGCGCATTGTTTACGATGTAAGTCGCACCGTTAGCGCATTGTTTACGATGTAAGTCGCACCGTTAGCGCATTGTTTACGATGTAAGTCGCACCGTTAGCGCATTATTTATTATATAAGTCGCACCGTTAGCGCATTATTTATTATATAAGTCGCACCGTTAGCGCATTATTTATTATATAAGTCGCACCGTTAGCGCATTATTTATTATATAAGTCGCACCGTTAGCGCATTGTTTACGATGTAAGTCGCACCGTTAGCGCATTGTTTACGATGTAAGTCGCACCGTTAGCGCATTGTTTACGATGTAAGTCGCACCGTTAGCGCATTGTTTACGATGTAAGTCGCACCGTTAGCGCATTGTTTACGATGTAAGTCGCACCGTTAGCGCATTGTTTACGATGTAAGTCGCACCGTTAGCGCATTGTTTACGATGTAAGTCGCACCGTTAGCGCATTGTTTACGATGTAAGTCGCACCGTTAGCGCATTATTTATTATATAAGTCGCACCGTTAGCGCATTGTTTACGATGTAAGTCGCACCGTTAGCGCATTGTTTACGATGTAAGTCGCACCGTTAGCGCATTGTATACATTTGAGTGAGTTTATGGATTGTTTCAATCCTATGAATGCATATAGTTTGACTCTACATAATTCCCATGTCGTGCTGTGCTTTTCTAAGTGATACCCCATGATTCCGCCATGTTGGGGTGTTACAGAATGGTATCAGAGCCGTGGTTGTAGAGAGCTAGGTGGATTGACCTAGTCTATAGCCATTACACCCACATTTCATATTAGCATGCATGATAGGAAATTTTGTGTGCAACGTGAACTGTATGATGCATAAAAATGGTTTAAACTGAGTTCGTAGGTTACTCATAGAAAAGAATAAAGTTGACTAAGAACTATCGAAATAGAAATTTCTTTAATTAAAATTGGAGTCTTACAACCTTGAGATACACCGGCTCACCCATTTGAACAAACTCTAAGAGAGGTATAAGTCGGAGTGCGCTAGCCTCCAAAAAGGGCGGGTTTTTAATTGCGTCCTTCGCAAACCTTTGCCTTTGCGCTTCTTTGTGCGTTCAAATGGAGCTACCGAGCTCTCTTGTGTTACTAAGACTATAAAAATAAATTTTATTAAACATTATGTTATGAAGATTTGCATGAGTCTTCATACATAAACTTTTGATTCACATCAAATGCATTACCCATTTAAAGATAAGTCATTACCACAACTTGATGGACATATATGATAGTGTCGGGATACACCGTGAATTGTGGAATTATTGTGATAAACGTTGATATGTGGAATCTTGGAAGTATTTATTATTTGTCCCCCCAGTAAAATGATCTCGTGGATTGCGCCTTGTGGATAAAGTATAGTAGTTAACCCGGTATGCTTAATGAGTGTTGGTTAGGTGGAGGGTTAGCCGATGGTACACCCTGTATACAAACACTTTTAATGTGTCGAATGTTGAAGTTAAGATCCGGACTATACTTTACCCACCTTGTTATGACTTGACCCTATATATATATAAACATCGATAATTCCTTTAAAGTAGAATTATAAGAAGTGTATGTGCATCGTATTTGTTGGTTGATTCACTTGTTATGATATGGACCGAAATGTTAATTGTTTATTTGTTGATTATTGATATGATTACTTGTGGTTTAATGTCGCTTTGATTATCATGTAAATGATATATCATGTTAGGTGTATTACTTGAAGGAAAATTTTGATATTCGGGTGTGAATTGTGAGACTTAACTTGTTAATATAATACGTGTGTTCAGGAAAGATGGTTAGAACAAGAAGAGCTAACACTAACTATAGGCGTCAAAATGAGCAAGAGGAGCCGATAGCTCAAGAAGAAATTGTAGGTGGACGTAGTGGTAGAGGTGGTCGTGGAGGAAGAGATAACCGTGGAGGTCGTGGTGGCAGAGGTGGTCGGGGTAATCCTAATCCCCCGATAACCGCCGAGGTTGTCACACAAGCTTTAAATGATCTCATGCCGGATCTTGTGGCTCGAATTCAAACGGCCATGAGAAATGTAAACGGACAAGAAGAACCAGAAGATGAAGCGGTTCCCGTACAAAATGAACAAGAAAACGTAAATGTAAACGGTGTAGGTGTAGGAGAAGTTTTACCTAGACCGGATTATGATGTTCGTCAACCAGGATGCTTGTTTAAAGACTTCAAACTTTGTGGAGCCCCGGAATTTAATGGAGTAAGTGGTGCTACGGGTTGCTTGGAATGGTTAGAGAGCATTGAATCTATCATTGCTCGAAGTGGTTGTGCCTTCCACCAAAGAATCACTTATGCTTCCGGTATGTTGAAAGGTGGGGCTCTTGAGTGGTGGAACGAAGAAGTTGATGAATTGGGGATCGATGCGGCTAATAATCTTTTATGGGGAGAGTTCAAGAATATGATAACTACTAAGTATTGCCCGGCCCATGAACTGAGGAAATTGCAAGTGGAATTTTCTAAACTTGCCATGAAGGGAGGAGACTACGAGAGTTACACACGCCGTTTTGGCCAACTCTCTAGACTCATTCCTCATTATGTGAGACCCCAAGAGGTTAAGATTGAGAAGTATGTTGCGGGATTGCCACATGAAGTGAGAGTGCTTGTCTCTCACCCCACCATGCCTTTGACTTACAAAGAGGCAACCACCCGTACCGCTAGTATAACCTTGGAACTCATTAGAGGTGGTAAGTTAAATAAGAACGATAACAAGAATGACAATAAAAGGAAGGATGTTGCCGAGTCAAGCGGCACCAAGAAAGATGATCGGCGTGATAATAAGCGCCATGGTCGTGGTGGAAAGGTTTTTGCAGCGGTAATACCAACAAAGGGTCCTCAACGGGTTGGTTACACAGGGGGTAGTCCTTTATGCCCTAGGTGTAATCGCTATCATTGGCCTACCATGAGGTGTGATGCTTGTTTTCATTGTAACCAACAGGGACACACCTCAAGATTTTGTCCAACTAACCCCCGGAATGGTCCTTTAAATGTTGCTCCCATTAATACTATGCGTCCCCCGATGGCCCCGGGTTCTTGTTATGAATGTGGTAGCCAAGACCACTACCGCAACCGGTGCCCAAATCTTATTGGCCAACAAGTCCAAGTGACCGTGCATCCTAACCAGTTGCAAATTGCCGGTCCGAATCAAAACCGAGGAAACCAAGGACAACAACAACAACCTCCTCAAGCTCCTCGCCAACATTTGGCCCCCCGTGGAAGAGCTTTTGCCGTGAATGCGGCCGAGGCTCGTGGTGATCCTAATGTCGTAGCAGGTACCTTTCTCCTCAATCACCAATATGCTACTGTGTTATTTGATTCTGGAGCCGATTATAGTCTCATTTCCAATGATTTTATTCCGTTGATCGATGCTAAACCTAGCCCGTTGTCCTATTGTTTTGAACTTGAAATGGTAGATGGTGGATTGTCTAGGATTAGTCAAGTTGTTCGTGATTGTGTGTTAGATTTATGTGATCACCCATTTTACATTGACTTAATGCCTTTTGATATTGGTAGTTTTGACGTGATTGTGGGTATGGATTGGTTATCGGCCATGAACGCGGTAATTGATTGTGGTAGTCGAACTGTGAGGATTCCGTTAGAAAATAGGGAAGAATTAGTGGTTCAAGGCGAAACGACCGAACTATGGGATGGGAATGTATATAGTGTTAAAATCACAAAGATTGAATTGAAAACCGTGCCCGTAGTTAAAGACTTTGCGGATGTATTTCCGGATGACCTACCGGGTTTACCTCCATCTCGTGAACTTGACTTCCGTATTGAACTTATTCCTAACGCTTCTCCCGTGGCCAAAGCACCTTATCGCTTAGCCATGACCGAATTACAAGAGTTGGCCGCCCAACTCAAAGAGCTTCAAGACAAGGGTTTCATTCGCCCTAGTCAATCGCCTTGGGGCGCACCGGTTTTGTTCGTTAAAAAGAAAGATGGCACATTCCGAATGTGTATCGATTATAGAGAATTGAACAAACTAACGGTAAAGAATCGTTATCCTCTTCCTAGGATTGACGATTTATTCGACCAACTCCAAGGTGCTCGTTTCTTTTCCAAAATTGATTTGAGGTCGGGTTATCATCAATTACGTGTTCATGAAGACGACATTCCAAAAACCGCCTTTCGAACGAGATATGGACATTTTGAATTTACGGTGATGCCTTTTGGATTGACTAATGCACCAGCTGTGTTCATGGATTTGATGAACCGAGTGTGTCAACCCTACTTGGACCAATTTGTCATTGTTTTCATCGATGACATTCTTATCTATTCTAAGACAAAAGAAGATCATTTGGAACATTTGAAACAAGTCTTAGAGATACTCCGGAAAGAAAAGCTTTATGCCAAGTTCTCCAAATGTGAATTTTGGCTTGAAGAGGTCCACTTTCTTGGTCACGTAGTGAGCAAAGAAGGAATTCATGTGGACCCAAGTAAGGTTGAAGCAGTAAAGAATTGGAGACGACCCGAAACACCGACCGAAATTCGCCAATTTCTTGGTTTGGCGGGTTACTATAGACGATTTATTGAAGGCTTTTCAAAAATCGCCCAACCTTTGACTCTGTTGACTCAACGGGAAAGAAGGTTTGATTGGGGTGAAAAGCAAGAACAAGCATTCCAATTGTTGAAAGACAAATTGTGTGATGCACCCATCTTGAGCTTGCCCAATGGAGCCGATGATTTTGTTGTATATTGTGATGCATCCGGGCAAGGATTGGGTTGTGTCTTAATGCAACGGGATAAGGTGATAGCATATGCATCCAGACAATTGAAGGTGCATGAGAAGAATTATCCGACTCATGACTTAGAATTGGGAGCAGTGGTATTTGCTTTGAAATGTTGGAGGCATTACTTGTATGGCACCAAGAGCGTGATCTATACCGATCACAAAAGCCTTCAACATATCTTCAATCAAAGCGATCTGAACATGAGGCAAAGAAGATGGCTTGAACTGTTAAGTGATTATGATTGTGTTATCCGGTATCACCCGGGTAAAGCAAATGTGGTAGCCGATGCCTTAAGTCGAAAAGAACGTATAAAACCAAGAAGAGTTAAAGCCATGAGCTTTACCGTGTTAAGGAGTGTTCGTGACTCCATTATTGAAGCACAAGAATTGGCAACTAGACCGGAAAACTTCATCAATGAAACCTTAAACGGTCTAGAAGAACAATTTGATAGAAAGAATGACAATGGTTTGTATTTCGTTGATCGATTGTGGATTCCCGTTCTTGGAGGATGGCGGTTGAAATTGATGGATGAAGCTCATAAGTCAGCCTACTCGGTTCACCCGGGTTCTGATAAAATGTACTTTGGATTGAGAGATTTGTATTGGTGGCCGGGAATGAAGAATGACATTGCAAAATATGTTAGTGAATGCCTCACTTGTTTGCAAGTGAAAGCCGACCACAAGAAACCACCAGGTTTACTAGTCCAACCAGTAACACCGGTGTGGAAATGGGAAGAAATTGCTATGGACTTCATCACGAAGTTACCTAGGACGAGTAGTGGTCGGGACACTATTTGGGTGATAATTGACCGGTTGACTAAGTCGGCTCACTTCTTAGCCATCCGGGAGGACGATAAATTTGACACCATGGCACGTTTGTACATCAAAGAGGTGATATCCAAGCATGGAGTGCCGATTTCCGTGATATCCGATCGGGATGCCCGATTTACTTCAAAATTTTGGAAGGCGTTCCAGAAATCTATGGGTACTCGTCTCGGCATGAGTACGGCGTTCCACCCACAAACTGATGGTCAAAGTGAAAGAACGATCCAAACATTGGAAGACATGTTAAGAGCTTGTGCTATTGATTTTGGTGGAAATTGGGATGTGCATCTTCCTTTGGTTGAATTCTCCTACAATAATAGCTATCATGCTAGCATTGGAATGGCCCCATTTAAAGCATTATATGGGAGAGATTGTAGGTCACCGCTAGCTTGGGCAGAAGTTGGTGAAAGCCAACTCGTTGGGCCCGAAATTGTTATTGAAACGACGAAAGTGATCTCACAAATCAAAGAAAAGTTAAGAGTGGCCCGAGAACGACAATTGAAATATGCTAATGTTAGACGACGACCCCTCGAATTTGAAGTTGGTGATTATGTTTTATTGAAAGTATCCCCGTGGAAAGGTGTGGTTCGTTTTGTGAAACGTGGCAAGTTGGGACCACGGTACATTGGCCCGTTCAAGATCTTGGATCGTATTGGTCCGGTAGCTTATCGATTAGAACTTCCTCAAAACCTGAGTGGAGTTCATAATGTTTTCCATGTTTGTAATCTTAGAAAGTGTTTGGCCGATCCAACACTTCATGTGCCCCTCGAAGAAATCCGTGTTGATAAAACGTTGAAATTCGTGGAAGAACCAATAGAAATCCTAGATCGACAAACTAGAAAACTAAAGAATACCCGATATACGATTGTCAAAGTGAGATGGCAAGCTAGACGTGGACCCGAGTTTACTTGGGAACGTGAGGACCACATGAAGTCTAAATACCCACACTTGTTTAGTAATTAGTGATTGTTGAATTTCGGGACGAAATTCTTTAACGGGGGAAGAATGTAACATTCATGATTTTTACCGTTTGACTGTGCATGTAATTTGATTAACTATTTCAATAAACGGAAATTTGGACATAATTGTGTACATTTATCTGTAAATTGGGCCAATTATAATGTCATATTTGAACTTCTAGAATTAGGGCCATATTAGCAGACTATGAAATTGGCCCAGTACATGTTATGGAAATTATATAATAGATGATAATTGAGTAACTATGGTAACAGGAAAAACGTATATACGAAACCTTAAGTATAATGTACGGTTACAACAGTGTCGGTGGAACAGTGTCGGTGGAACAGTGTCGGTGGAACAGTGTCGGTGGTTAGATGATAATTCCATTAATAGGACAAAAACCGACACAACCTTTATATTATATGAAATGATTTATCCATATTATGGATTTATAATAATTTATAAAAGTTGTACGCTCGTGAGTATTTTTGTTATTAATTTCGGAATCAATTAACTAGTTAGATATATTGTACATACTAGTAAAATAAATATGCAATTGTGTACTTGAACTAGATAACTAATAAATATATAAATACATGTAATTGATTTATAACCACATAGATAAAAGTAATTATACTTATATAGACTAGTTACTACATTTAATTACACAAATAATAATCAAGAATCAAAGTTTAGAGTCAACCAAAGTCAATAAGTCAAGTCAAGCTTGTGTTCTTGACATAAACCCCACACAAACTAACCAAGACTTGGATTATAGCTTGTAATCATGCAATGAACATGTTCCTACTGAATTCTAGTTTGTTTTAAGGCCAAAGTTTCAGCCATTACACTCAAGGATGAGTTGTAAACACATGATGAACACCTCATGGCCAAGGTGTGTATTCTTGGCACTTAGTTGCAACTCTTGGGCTATATAAGCAAGCATTTGATGATCATTCTATCATTCATCTCTGCTCTTTTCTCTCTCTTTCACATTCATAACACAAAACAATCAAGTCCATAAAGTCTTGGGTTCATCACTTGAAGTTTCAAGTTGAATTTAAAGACTCTATAGGACTGAAATTTTCAGTCATCTTGCAAACATCATAGAAGATTCATCTGGACGAATTAGGAGACGAATCTTATATTTTTGGAAAGGTCCAAGTGTCAGTAAAATTTGATAAGAACGAAGTTTCTTCTGGTTTTGCTCAGAAGAGTGCCAAAAACGACGATTTTCAGAACTGGTCTAATTTCTGACGAGGCTACAGGTTTGTTTTTGTAAAAATCATAACTCTTTTATTAAAGCTCTTCAAGAGTCAAACCTTACATTTTTGAAAAGGCCTTTGAGTGCCCAACAAATGTCTAGAACTAAGTTTTGTTGTATCTGGTCTTCCTGACTTCCCAAAGTCGTTGTCAAGTAGATAACGCAAAGCTGGAAACATGCTGAAAATTCCTTATTTTGCACTTAGGCTTTGTGGTAGCTTATAAGTTGATCTTATACTTGTTCTAGGTACCCGGTAGTACATTTTGAGCATAGTAAAGTACTTTGCAAAGTGTTTTGAGCTGTACTAAGATTAACTTGTCACGAGGATTATCTACTGCTCTGATTTGCCACTACAACTAAGGTGAGTTTCGTAAACCCTCCCTACTCAATTGAGATTCGGGCTGAAAAGTGTACATGTTTGTTTAACTGTTGATTGTTGATTTGATTGATTGTATGATTGAATTGTTGATATGGACATGTTAGCGCATTGTTTACGATGTAAGTCGCACCGTTAGCGCATTGTTTACGATGTAAGTCGCACCGTTAGCGCATTGTTTACGATGTAAGTCGCACCGTTAGCGCATTGTTTACGATGTAAGTCGCACCGTTAGCGCATTGTTTACGATGTAAGTCGCACCGTTAGCGCATTGTTTACGATGTAAGTCGCACCGTTAGCGCATTGTTTACGATGTAAGTCGCACCGTTAGCGCATTATTTATTATATAAGTCGCACCGTTAGCGCATTATTTATTATATAAGTCGCACCGTTAGCGCATTGTTTACGATGTAAGTCGCACCGTTAGCGCATTATTTATTATATAAGTCGCACCGTTAGCGCATTATTTATTATATAAGTCGCACCGTTAGCGCATTGTTTACGATGTAAGTCGCACCGTTAGCGCATTGTTTACGATGTAAGTCGCACCGTTAGCGCATTATTTATTATATAAGTCGCACCGTTAGCGCATTATTTATTATATAAGTCGCACCGTTAGCGCATTGTTTACGATGTAAGTCGCACCGTTAGCGCATTATTTATTATATAAGTCGCACCGTTAGCGCATTATTTATTATATAAGTCGCACCGTTAGCGCATTGTTTACGATGTAAGTCGCACCGTTAGCGCATTATTTATTATATAAGTCGCACCGTTAGCGCATTGTTTACGATGTAAGTCGCACCGTTAGCGCATTGTTTACGATGTAAGTCGCACCGTTAGCGCATTATTTATTATATAAGTCGCACCGTTAGCGCATTGTTTACGATGTAAGTCGCACCGTTAGCGCATTGTTTACGATGTAAGTCGCACCGTTAGCGCATTATTTATTATATAAGTCGCACCGTTAGCGCATTGTTTACGATGTAAGTCGCACCGTTAGCGCATTGTTTACGATGTAAGTCGCACCGTTAGCGCATTGTTTACGATGTAAGTCGCACCGTTAGCGCATTGTTTACGATGTAAGTCGCACCGTTAGCGCATTATTTATTATATAAGTCGCACCGTTAGCGCATTATTTATTATATAAGTCGCACCGTTAGCGCATTATTTATTATATAAGTCGCACCGTTAGCGCATTATTTATTATATAAGTCGCACCGTTAGCGCATTGTTTACGATGTAAGTCGCACCGTTAGCGCATTGTTTACGATGTAAGTCGCACCGTTAGCGCATTGTTTACGATGTAAGTCGCACCGTTAGCGCATTGTTTACGATGTAAGTCGCACCGTTAGCGCATTATTTATTATATAAGTCGCACCGTTAGCGCATTGTTTACGATGTAAGTCGCACCGTTAGCGCATTGTTTACGATGTAAGTCGCACCGTTAGCGCATTATTTATTATATAAGTCGCACCGTTAGCGCATTGTTTACGATGTAAGTCGCACCGTTAGCGCATTGTTTACGATGTAAGTCGCACCGTTAGCGCATTGTTTACGATGTAAGTCGCACCGTTAGCGCATTGTTTACGATGTAAGTCGCACCGTTAGCGCATTATTTATTATATAAGTCGCACCGTTAGCGCATTGTTTACGATGTAAGTCGCACCGTTAGCGCATTATTTATTATATAAGTCGCACCGTTAGCGCATTGTTTACGATGTAAGTCGCACCGTTAGCGCATTATTTATTATATAAGTCGCACCGTTAGCGCATTGTTTACGATGTAAGTCGCACCGTTAGCGCATTGTTTACGATGTAAGTCGCACCGTTAGCGCATTGTTTACGATGTAAGTCGCACCGTTAGCGCATTGTTTACGATGTAAGTCGCACCGTTAGCGCATTGTTTACGATGTAAGTCGCACCGTTAGCGCATTATTTATTATATAAGTCGCACCGTTAGCGCATTATTTATTATATAAGTCGCACCGTTAGCGCATTGTTTACGATGTAAGTCGCACCGTTAGCGCATTGTTTACGATGTAAGTCGCACCGTTAGCGCATTGTTTACGATGTAAGTCGCACCGTTAGCGCATTGTTTACGATGTAAGTCGCACCGTTAGCGCATTATTTATTATATAAGTCGCACCGTTAGCGCATTGTTTACGATGTAAGTCGCACCGTTAGCGCATTGTTTACGATGTAAGTCGCACCGTTAGCGCATTATTTATTATATAAGTCGCACCGTTAGCGCATTGTTTACGATGTAAGTCGCACCGTTAGCGCATTGTTTACGATGTAAGTCGCACCGTTAGCGCATTGTTTACGATGTAAGTCGCACCGTTAGCGCATTGTTTACGATGTAAGTCGCACCGTTAGCGCATTGTTTACGATGTAAGTCGCACCGTTAGCGCATTGTTTACGATGTAAGTCGCACCGTTAGCGCATTATTTATTATATAAGTCGCACCGTTAGCGCATTGTTTACGATGTAAGTCGCACCGTTAGCGCATTATTTATTATATAAGTCGCACCGTTAGCGCATTATTTATTATATAAGTCGCACCGTTAGCGCATTGTTTACGATGTAAGTCGCACCGTTAGCGCATTGTTTACGATGTAAGTCGCACCGTTAGCGCATTGTTTACGATGTAAGTCGCACCGTTAGCGCATTATTTATTATATAAGTCGCACCGTTAGCGCATTGTTTACGATGTAAGTCGCACCGTTAGCGCATTGTTTACGATGTAAGTCGCACCGTTAGCGCATTGTTTACGATGTAAGTCGCACCGTTAGCGCATTGTTTACGATGTAAGTCGCACCGTTAGCGCATTGTTTACGATGTAAGTCGCACCGTTAGCGCATTGTTTACGATGTAAGTCGCACCGTTAGCGCATTGTTTACGATGTAAGTCGCACCGTTAGCGCATTATTTATTATATAAGTCGCACCGTTAGCGCATTGTTTACGATGTAAGTCGCACCGTTAGCGCATTGTTTACGATGTAAGTCGCACCGTTAGCGCATTGTTTACGATGTAAGTCGCACCGTTAGCGCATTGTTTACGATGTAAGTCGCACCGTTAGCGCATTGTTTACGATGTAAGTCGCACCGTTAGCGCATTGTTTACGATGTAAGTCGCACCGTTAGCGCATTATTTATTATATAAGATGATGCCGTTTTGAAAACAAAATTGACAAACATGCAAAAGTTGCTTGTTGCCTTTCTTCTTGTTTTCACACCAGAGAGTGGATCACCAATGATTTGGTTGATTGGATGACTCTTTGTCCATCTAGTAACTGGGACTGATTCAGATTAGATGGTTCAGCATGATCAGTTTGAGGAAGAGGCTGATCAGCTTGGATAGGAATGGAGGAGTCTGAACCAGTTGGAGAGTCATTTAATGGATTCTGAATAATAACTTCAGTAGGAGTAGGATCAGCTTGTGCATCTTCAAAGATTGGAACTTCTTCTTCTTCTTCTTCTTCTTCTTCTTCTTCTTCTTCTTCTTCTTCTTCTTCTTGTTCTTCTTCCTCTTCTTCCTCTTCTTCCTCTTCTTCTTCTTCTTCTTCTTCTTCTTCTTCTTCTTCTTCTTCTTCTTCTTCTTCTTCTTCTTCTTCTTCTTCTTCTTCTTCTTCTTCTTCTTCTTCTTCTTCTTCTTCTTCTTCTTCTTCTTCTTCTTCTTCTTCTTCTTCTTCTTCTTCTTCTTCTTCTTCTTCTTCTTCTTCTTCTTCTTCTTCTTCTTCTTCTTCTTCTTCTTCTTCTTCTTCTTCTTCTTCTTCTTCTTCTTCTTCTTCTTCTTCTTCTTCTTCTTCTTCTTCTTCTTCTTCTTCTTCTTCTTCTTCTTCTTCTTCTTCTTCTTCTTCTTCTTCTTCTTCTTCTTCTTCTTCTTCTTCTTCTTCTTCTTCTTCTTCTTCTTCTTCTTCTTCTTCTTCTTCTTCTTCTTCTTCTTCTTCTTCTTCTTCTTCTTCTTCTTCTTCTTCTTCTTCTTCTTCTTCTTCTTCTTCTTCTTCTTCTTCTTCTTCTTCTTCTTCTTCTTCTTCTTCTTCTTCTTCTTCTTCTTCTTCTTCTTCTTCTTCTTCTTCTTCTTCTTCTTCTTCTTCTTCTTCTTCTTCTTCTTCTTCTTCTTCTTCTTCTTCTTCTTCTTCTTCTTCTTCTTCTTCTTCTTCTTCTTCTTCTTCTTCTTCTTCTTCTTCTTCTTCTTCTTCTTCTTCTTCTTCTTCTTCTTCTTCTTCTTCTTCTTCTTCTTCTTCTTCTTCTTCTTCTTCTTCTTCTTCTTCTTCTTCTTCTTCTTCTTCTTCTTCTTCTTCTTCTTCTTCTTCTTCTTCTTCTTCTTCTTCTTCTTCTTCTTCTTCTTCTTCTTCTTCTTCTTCTTCTTCTTCTTCTTCTTCTTCTTCTTCTTCTTCTTCTTCTTCTTCTTCTTCTTCTTCTTCTTCTTCTTCTTCTTCTTCTTCTTCTTCTTCTTCTTCTTCTTCTTCTTCTTCTTCTTCTTCTTCTTCTTCTTCTTCTTCTTCTTCTTCTTCTTCTTCTTCTTCTTCTTCTTCTTCTTCTTCTTCTTCTTCTTCTTCTTCTTCTTCTTCTTCTTCTTCTTCTTCTTCTTCTTCTTCTTCTTCTTCTTCTTCTTCTTCTTCTTCTTCTTCTTCTTCTTCTTCTTCTTCTTCTTCTTCTTCTTCTTCTTCTTCTTCTTCTTCTTCTTCTTCTTCTTCTTCTTCTTCTTCTTCTTCTTCTTCTTCTTCTTCTTCTTCTTCTTCTTCTTCTTCTTCTTCTTCTTCTTCTTCTTCTTCTTCTTCTTCTTCTTCTTCTTCTTCTTCTTCTTCTTCTTCTTCTTCTTCTTCTTCTTCTTCTTCTTCTTCTTCTTCTTCTTCTTCTTCTTCTTCTTCTTCTTCTTCTTCTTCTTCTTCTTCTTCTTCTTCTTCTTCTTCTTCTTCTTCTTCTTCTTCTTCTTCTTCTTCTTCTTCTTCTTCTTCTTCTTCTTCTTCTTCTTCTTCTTCTTCTTCTTCTTCTTCTTCTTCTTCTTCTTCTTCTTCTTCTTCTTCTTCTTCTTCTTCTTCTTCTTCTTCTTCTTCTTCTTCTTCTTCTTCTTCTTCTTCTTCTTCTTCTTCTTCTTCTTCTTCTTCTTCTTCTTCTTCTTCTTCTTCTTCTTCTTCTTCTTCTTCTTCTTCTTCTTCTTCTTCTTCTTCTTCTTCTTCTTCTTCTTCTTCTTCTTCTTCTTCTTCTTCTTCTTCTTCTTCTTCTTCTTCTTCTTCTTCTTCTTCTTCTTCTTCTTCTTCTTCTTCTTCTTCTTCTTCTTCTTCTTCTTCTTCTTCTTCTTCTTCTTCTTCTTCTTCTTCAGCTTGCTTAATGAAATGAATAATGCTGTCAGCAGCTTCACTCTTGTGTCTTAGAAAGAAAACCCAGGTGTATCTTGAATACTCATCAACAATTACCAAAGAGTACCTCATTCCAGTGAATGATGGAGTACTGATTGGTCCAAATAAGTCCATATGAAGCAGATCCAAACAATTTTCAATGGTTGAGCATGTCTTAGACTTAAAAGTAGCTTTATGTTGCTTGCCTTTTCACAAGCACCACACAGCTTGTCCTTCTCATAGTTAATCACTGGAAGACCAGACACCAACTCTTTCTTACACAGCTTGTTGATGTCTTTGAAATTCATATGAGACAGCCTTTTATGCCACAACCAATTCAACTCATCTTGAGACTTTGACATGAAGCAGACTTCTCTTGTGACAGTTGGATTTCTCATGTCAAAAGAATACAAAGACTCATCCCTCTTTGCAATAAGAACCACATTTCCTTCCAAATCAAGAACAATTCCCTTATCAGACCTGAATCTCACTTCATAACCATCATCACATAACTGACTTACACTGATCAGATTGTGTTTCAAACCATTTACATACGAGACTCTTCAAAAAGTAAGAGGACCATTTGAAAGAACACCAAAACCTTCAGTCTTTCCTTGAGAATCATCTCCAAAAGTAACATTAGGACCAGCGTGAATCCTAAAGCTACATAGCAGGGACTTACATCCGGTCATATGCTTGGAACATCCACTGTCCAAGTGCCAGGTATTATCGTTGTGACCGCCCTGCAATTATGATAAGAGATTAGTTCATTTTGGGAACCCATCCAAGGATGGGTTTCACCAGAGCTGACCTTCTGGTCTGACTCAGATTGGGGAACTAAATACAGACTCTTATCACATTTTGAAACCCATTGTTGCTTGGTCTGTCCTTTACCAGATTCAAAGTTCTTTTTAGCAACACTCAAGGTTTCCTTCTTAACAAAACCTTTGCCTATTCCAGCTTTCTTACATTCAGCTTTCAATTTTCTTTGATCAACAATTTTTGGATCAGACACATCTTTAAGAAAATTGGTTTTCATTGACACCTTATCAGATCTGGACTCAACATATTTTAAAATCAACTTGTTAGATTCAGACTTGGTGTTACTTGAAATAGACTCAGATTTTGCTTGTGACTCATTTCCTAGAGAACCAGACTTCTTACTCTTTAAAAGCTTAATTTTCTCTTTTGGAACATTGTGATCTCTATCCTTTCTTTTGTTTCTCTTTAAACTATTCTTGTTTGTTTCATTCTTTGAATCTGACACATATTGGGTGATGGTCAGCTTGGACAAGTCAAGACTTTCTTCAGGTTTTAACTCAACAACCTGATCAGCTTTAGACACGGCTTCAGCAATGGTCTGACCCATAGATTCAGGATCTTTAAACCCAATACCAGATTTCTGAACCAACTTAATTGGTTTAGAAATAGTCTCTTTGGTTTGGACTTTGGGTGGTGAAGGAGGCTGATAACAAGGCTCCATAGCACATACTTCAGCTATGGCTATGGCCCTATCATAATCACCATCAAAGATAGCTTGGATCTGATGAGGTATTTGTTCATTCACACATTTAGCAACTCTTTTAGAGCTTATACACCATGTTTCAGTAATTTTTTTTACTTTTAAAAACTTTTCTTATGCAGTTTTAGCTTCTTTAATCAGAATGGAGTTTAATTGCTTTTGAGCTTTAACTTCAGATTCTAGTTTTTCAATGGTGTGACTCTTAGAGCTGTTATCAAGATTCAAAAGATGTATTTCCTTTTTGAGTTCTTGATTAAAATGTTTTTGCAGTAAAACCTCATCACCAAGTTTGTTCAGTCTGGACAGCTTCTCATTATCAGACAGATTTGAAAAGAAAGTTACCTCAGGTGGAGCAGTCTGACTGGTGGATGCCTGGTGAGCTGACTCAAATTGCTGTTGTATTTTTACCAGATCTTCAGCAAATCTTTGAGTAGCTTTTTTAGCCATGAAACACTTGGCTACCAGACTCTTCTCATTTCTGTTCACCTTCTCAGTCAGCTCAGCTACTTGTGCTTTCAAGGCTTTGTACTTTGTCTTGAGCTTAGAGTATTTTTCACCTCTTCCACCTTTGGCTGGCACAGCTTGAGCAGTTTCTTTTGATCTACAATCACCAGCCATATGTCCAGTCTTGCCACACTTGTAACAAGTAACCTTGGACATATCAAATGGCTTCTTAGCTTTATCAGCTTGGCCACCTCTTCCTTTTCCTTTAAACTTGTTAAAGGATCTCGTTCTGATCCTTTCAGCCAACATAGCTACTTCATTAGCTAGTTCATCACCATCAGATTCATCACATTCAGATTCAGCACAAACAGAGTTAGGATTTGACATCACAGGAATATCATCATTAACACAAGGAATGATCTCATTACTAATTGAACTAGGGTGTTCAGTCATAGAAGCAACAAGTGCAGCAGCAGGCTGACTATAAGAATCACCCATAGCAATTAGTTTTTCAGCCTCTGAACATTCTTGGTTATGAAGCAAACCAAAAAGTCCAGGGAGATCAAGATCATGATAAACAGAACTTAATTTAACAGATGAAATATAGTTGTTCCATTTGGGTGGTAATGAATCAAGAAATTTGCTCTTTAAAACCTCATTTTTCTTATTAATTCCAACAGCAGCTAAATCATTTACCAAAGCATTAAAGCGGGTATGAGTGTCAGTCAAGGATTCATTTCTCAAAGAGAAAAATCTCTCATACCTCCTGGTCAATGTAGTAATTGTGGATTCCATGGAGGTAGAGCAACCCTCAAACATAACAGTCAATGTACCCCACATTTTCTTTGCTGTTGAACACATTTTAATTGAATGGTAAAGGTCTTTGGGCACAGCTTGGACAATGAAATTTCTAGCCTTCACATCCAAGTTTGCCAACCTCCTATCCTTATCCCCCCAATCTGCCTTGTCCTTAACTATAGATTTGACTGTGGCAGGAATGGTTGGTTGACCTTCCTTGACCACAGCTTCTACCACAATGGTTTGTGTAGGAACATAAGGACCATCCGTAAGGATGTCAGGCATATTGTTATCGATGGATTCAAGGAACAAAGACATTCTACCTTTCCACCCACTGAAATCATCTTTGTCAAACATGGGTGGTCAGGTTGAAGAACCATTATCAATATAAGATGACATTATGCTTTACTATAAATGAAAATATGCAAGGATCAAGTCAAGTTAATTCTCAACCACCGCTCTGATACCAATTGATACGTCCCACGGTGTATCAATATACCAAAGTATATTGAACACAGAACAGTTGTAGAGGGGGGTGAATACAACTTTCCACAATCTTTACAAACTTTTAAACACAAACGTTTTAAGATTCAGATAAAGAATACCAAGCAAGTAAGTAAAGTGCAGGAATCATTAAAATAGTAAAGCAGTAAAGGAATCAAAACATTCTTGAACACAGATTGTAGTTTTCAAATGTAATCCTGTATTAAGAAATAATCTATACAAAGAATTACAGGGTTGTTGCGGAATAAAGATAGCCTATAGATATCTAAACAACCCTATGAAGTGACAAACAACAATCAATCAGTTTCAGCTCAAGAGAATCAGCCCAAGCTGATCTCGTACAGACTAAGTTGTGTGTAAGAGCAGAGAAACTAGTGTGAAGAATGATTCTCAGGAAATGCCACACATATGCAATCCATGAATGAGGCTTTTATAGGCACACGCGCTCATTCATTAGGTGTCCGTTGCAGCTACGTGTAATTCGTTCAGTGGTTGATGAAGGAATAATCAATCGTGCATTTCATGGTACTTGTGGCCCCCCACGTACTGACGCACATTCTTCATCTACCAATAGGAGTATGGACACGCATATGTAAACAACCACCAACCTGGATCCTAGGATTCTTCCTAGTCACGTCATTTGTCCTTATCTTCAATCCAGGTTGTTATCTTCACTTGATTATCAGACACAGATTGGGCCGTTTGTCAAGGCACCAATCTGCCTAAGTGTTTCCACTAACATCTTGGTCTTCTATCTTCAATCCTCCTCTTCGACTTGGACTGAATGCTAATACTATTTGATGCAGCTTGAATAACACTTGCTTCCATAAGATTTTACAATTACAAGTATGAAGCATGATCTGGGTCAGAGACAGATCGTAAGCTGTGTCAGCTTAGTCTGGCCCAGATCAGATTACAAGAACCAAAAGATTACTAAGTGTTTATAGGTCAGATTTGTCATCATTAAATTTACAATTACAAGTATGAAGCATGATCTGGGTCAGAGACAGATCGTAAGCTGTGTCAGCTTAGTCTGGCCCAGATCAGATTACAAGAACCAAAAGATTACTAAGTGTTTATAGGTCAGATTTGTCATCATTAAATTTACAATTAACATTGGGACTCAACACAAAGCAACAGGGATCAACGGATTTGGTAAGTCTTTACCAGCAGCCGTTTGCTGCTGGACTAGATAGAGACTTTTTAGCTCTCCATTGCTTTTTATGTTCAGCAAGTAAGATGCTCTTGAGCTTGCTGAAAGAAATTTTTGACCATAAGGTCACTTTTCAACTTATAAGAGAGATGTAAGTTGAAGCATCAGCAGACATGACAAGTCATGTTGCTGATTCACCATTCAGCATTCCCAACTTACTGACCAGATACTTGAATCTGGATTCATCTAAGGGTTTTGTGAAAATGTCAGCAAGTTGATCATCAGTGGGGATGAAGTAAATTTCAACATCCCCTTTCATGACATGGTCACGAATGAAGTGGTACCTAATGTCTATGTGTTTGGTCTTTGAATGCTGAACAGGATTGTGTGTGATAACAATTGCACTTGTATTGTCACACATTATGGGAATCTTAGAAAATTTAAGTCATAGTCAGCGAGTTGGTTTTTCATCCAGAGGACTTGTGCACAACAACTCGCTGCTGATACATATTCTGCTTCAGCAGTGGAGATGGAAACTGTATGCTGTTTCTTACTAGACCAACTAGTCAGCTTCCCCCCCCAACAGTTGACATCCACCACTGGTACTTTTTCTATCTAACATGCAACCAGCATAGTCAGAGTCAGAATATGCAACTAGGTCAAAATTGGAGTCTTTGGGATACCAGAGACCCAATGTTGAAGTACCTTTTAGATACTTCAAAATTCGCTTAACAGCGAGAAGATGAGATTCCCTAGGAGAGGCTTGATATCTTGCACATAAGCAAGTAGCAAACATGATATCAGGACGACTCGTTGTGAGATACATCAGCGAGCCAATCATTCCCCGATAGTGAGTGGGGTTCACATGCTTGCCATCAGGATCAACATGAAGATTATTGGGAGGAGACATAGGAGTGGCCTTAGTAGTGACATTAGACATGTCAAATTTGGCCAGCATGTCTCGAATGTACTTCTCCTGATTAATGAAAATCCCATTTGGGAGTTGACGAATTTGAAGACCAAGAAAGAAGGTCAGCTCACCCATCATGCTCATCTCAAAATGAGAGGACATCAGTGAGCTGAACTTGGTACAAAGTTTCCTGCTGGAGGACCCAAAAATGATGTCATCTACATATATCTGAACATATAGGACATCAGCACCCTTTCTATAGATGAAGAGGGTGCTGTCAATGGATCCTCGCTGAAACTTATTAGAGAGAAGAAATTCAGAGAGAGTGTCTTTAAGACCATAGAGTGCCTTATAGAGGTGATAGACATGGTGTGGCTTGGCTGGATCTTCAAAACCAGGTGGCTGCTCAACATAAACTTCCTCATCGAGTTTTCCATTTAGGAAAGCACTCTTTACATCCATTTGATATACAGTGAAGTTTCTGTAAGCAGCATGTGCCAAGAATAAGCGAATAGCTTCCAATCTGGCCACTGGTGCAAAGGTTTCATCATAATCAACACCTTCTTCCTGAAGGTAACCTTGTGCAACCAGCCTAGCCTTGTTACGTGTAACAATACCATCTTCGTCCATTTTATTCCTATAAACCCATTTGGTTCCGATGGGTTCTTTTCCAGGAGGTAGAGGAACCAAAAACCAGACATTCTGTCTTTTGAATTAGGTGAGTTCCTCTTGCATGGCAGCAACCCATGAGGGATCAACCATTGCTTCTCCTATATTTTTGGGAGTGATCATAGACAAGAAGTTTACATACAGACATGTATTTCTTGTCGCTGATCAAGTAATAATCCCCTGCTGAGGATCACCGATGACTTGGTGAGCTGGATGACTAGATGTCCACTTAAGCGCAGGAGCACTTGAGACACCAAGTTGAGTGGCAGCGGAAATTGGAGCGATGGGATAAGCAGGAGCATTATAAGTAGAGAGGTCAATGGTAAGAATGGGTTCAGGAGAATGACCAGCAGAGCCATTCGACTAATTTGAGTTATCATTGATGGTGGAGTCTTCAGCAGACTCCATTTCTTCAGCATTTGCTGAAGCATCATGAAAATCCTCCTCAGTAGAGTCATCAGCATGTATGTCATCAGCCAATGATCTAGGTTTGGCTGATGCTGCATGGATTGATCTTAAGATAGGCTCAACTGGCTCAATCGAGTAGATATGAGCAGCAACTTGCTCTAGTTCAACATCATCTGAACTATCCTTTGTGATATGCTGAATAGTATCAGGCAGCGAGCAAGAAGCATCAACAAATGAGTCAGCTTCCTCAGTAAGAGGGTCAGCTAGCTCATTGAAAATGACCTCAGACGAAGAAGATTTAATGTCCTTTAGTGCTGATGAACTTTCATCAAAAGTAACATGAATGGATTCATCAACCTTCTGAAGGCGAGTATTGAATACTCTGAATGCCTTGCTGATAGACGAATACCCAAGAAAGTATCCATCATCAGCTTTAGGATCAAGTTTTCCTAGGTGATCCTTGTTGTTTAAGATGAAGACAGGACATCCAAATACATGGAAGTATTTGATTTGAGGTTTCTTACCTTTCAACACCTCATACGCTATCTTGTCATGTCTTTTAACTATTAGACATCTATTTTGAGTATGACAAGCAGTGTTGACAGCTTCAGCCCAGAATTTACTAGGCAAAGAAGACTCACTGAGCATGGTGCATGCTGCTTCAATGAGAGTTCTATTTCTCCTTTCAGCGACACCATTTTGCTCAGGAGTTCTGGTGGAAGAGAAATTTTGTGAGATCCCTTGATCAGCACAAAAGGCTTCAAGAGTGTGGTTTCTGAACTCAGTACCATGATCGCTCCTGAGTTCTTTCACCTTTATGCTGTTGAGATTCTCCATTTTCTTGATGAAATTGATAATCTCTTCAGCAGCATCACTCTTAGAATGAAGAAAGATAGTCCAAGTGTATCGTGAGTATTCATCCACGATTACTAAAGTGTATCTGCTACCCTTTAGACTTTGGACATTCACTGGACCAAAAAGGTCCATGTGAAGAAGATTTAATGTCCTTTAGTGCTGATGAACTTTCATCAAAAGTAACATGAATGGATTCATCAACCTTCTGAAGGCGAGTATTGAATACTCTGAATGCCTTGCTGATAGACGAATACCCAAGAAAGTATCCATCATCAGCTTTAGGATCAAGTTTTCCTAGGTGATCCTTGTTGTTTAAGATGAAGACAGGACATCCAAATACATGGAAGTATTTGATTTGAGGTTTCTTACCTTTCAACACCTCATACGCTATCTTGTCATGTCTTTTAACTATTAGACATCTATTTTGAGTATGACAAGCAGTGTTGACAGCTTCAGCCCAGAATTTACTAGGCAAAGAAGACTCACTGAGCATGGTGCATGCTGCTTCAATGAGAGTTCTATTTCTCCTTTCAGCGACACCATTTTGCTCAGGAGTTCTGGTGGAAGAGAAATTTTGTGAGATCCCTTGATCAGCACAAAAGGCTTCAAGAGTGTGGTTTCTGAACTCAGTACCATGATCGCTCCTGAGTTCTTTCACCTTTATGCTGTTAAGATTCTCCATTTTCTTGATGAAATTGATAATCTCTTCAGCAGCATCACTCTTAGAATGAAGAAAGATAGTCCAAGTGTATCGTGAGTATTCATCCACGATTACTAAAGTGTATCTGCTACCCTTTAGACTTTGGACATTCACTGGACCAAAAAGGTCCATGTGAAGAAGATTAAAGCAGCCAGAGATAGAATTGGCCTGCTTGGTTTTGAAGGTTGCTCTGTGGCTTTTACCTTTTTCACAAGCACCACATAGTCTATCCTTTTCAAAGGAAAGATGAGGAAGGCCACGGACAAGGTTCTTTTTGGCCAGTGAGTTGATGGTTTTGAAATTCACATGCGACATATGCTTGTGCCATAACCAATTGAGTTCAGCAACTGACTTAGCAAAGAAACAAGTCTCACTATCAGTTTTGATAGGAGTGAAGTCCACCAGATATACATCTCGTTTTCTTGGAGCGACCAAGACGACTTCCTTATTTACATTTACAACAGTGCCTTGATGTTTATCAAGAATCACTTTGTAGTCAGCATCACAAAGTTGGCTTATGCTGATAAGATTATGTTTCAAACCATTTACATAAGCGACTTTGGTGAACTTGATGAGACCATTAGAGAGAAGACCATATCCTTCTGTTTGTCCAGTGGAGTTATCACCAAACACTACAGTAGGGCCAGCAGCCTCTACGTAGTTATCCAGCAGGGTCTTAGTGCCAGTCATGTGTTTTGAACAGCCACTATCCAAGTACCACACACCTTTTCCCAGCGAGCCCTGCATGGATATAACAGAAGGATTTAGACTGGTTCACTGTTAAATTCGCTGACAGCCATGTCAGCGGGATTAAAGCTTTGAGCTTCAGAGGGTTCATCTCTACTGATAGAGTCATCAGTAGAAAGAGAGGAAGAGGAGCACTAGGGTCAGTATTCTCATCTCTTGGAAAGTTATCAACAAGTTGATGAGCAGGAAGCATGTCACGATCAACCACATAAGTGAAGTATTGATCAGCAGAGGTGACAGTGTTTCCAGTATCAAGAACAGTCAAGTTGCTGACTTGATTGTTGTTCCCATACTCGACCAGAATGCTGCCATGACCATTAGAAATGATCTCTTGAGACAGAGGAAAGGAAATTCGCTGAGCAGCAATGAAGTCAGCAATATTTTCCTCAGTGAGAACAGTTGTATCTCCCACACTATTTTCAGGTTCAGCAGAAAGACTCTCGCTGACCATAGTGGAGGAGGAAGCAGCTGTTGAGGAAGGAGGATTGGGTTGAATGACAACTTCAGGAGCATCCTGGAGTTATCTTTATCACAATCAGCAGCAACATGACCTCTGCTGCCACATATGTAGCATTTTTTGACAGAGGTGCTGCCCTTTTGATTTTGAAGGAAGAATTCCTTCAGTTGAGACGAAAGATCATTAACTCGCTGAGCAAGCTCGTTAATTTGGGGATCAGAGGAGGAAGATGCTTTTCTCTTTTGCTTTGACTTTAGCTTATGCTTAAGAGTAAGCTGAGGCATCTTAGGAGCAGGACCCAAAATGGACTTTCCTTTTGGATCCTCTGAATGAGAAGTAGAGGGATTTTGTGATCCCTTGACAACACTCCAGGCTTGTCTGATAGCAGGTTGAGAGGTAGAAGGAACCTGCTGAGATGGATGCACTCTTTTGGGAGTAATCGATCTAGGTTGCTGATTAGGAGTAGCAGACCTCATTTGCCGATGAGGTAGGTACTGCCTATTAGGAGTTGTGGATCTCACTTGCTGATGGGGCAAGTGTTCTCTTTGAGGGGTGATAGGTCTTACCTGCTGATGGAACTGTCTATCAGCAGGTCGGACCTTAGAAGGTCCAACTTGCTGATATCTAGCGTCACCAAACCTAACGCGTCTCTTCATGACACGATCATCCTGCACAGTTTTGCTGTCAGCATGGGTAGGAGCTTGCTGAGGAGATGAAGAAGAAGAGGGTTGAGCAACTGGTTGAGGTTGCTGACTGACAGGATTAGCTCGCTGAGGCGTGCTATAGTCATAGGGGACAACAACCTTACTTTTTCTGAAGGGTTCAGAAGGTCTGATGGTGAGCTGCTAAGGAGTGATGGGTTTAAAACCATCACTACCAATATCCCCTTCAAAAGATTCCCCAGAAGAGTATTGAACTCTTCTTCGTTTGGCATCATGCCAATAATGGGAAGATGAGGATAGGGGTTGCTGGTGCTTGCTGAGGAGCCAGCACCATTTTCCTCACCAGGATTAGATGGGTCGCTGGTAGTAGGAGAGGTAGTACCAGCTTCCATTTCATTATGGTAATCGTTAAGACCCCTAACAAAATACCATTTCTTCATCTCTTCAGGAGAGATGACAGCAGACGGAGGGATAGAAATTTTAGGCTTCACCTCATCATTGAACAAGTCAGAAAGAGAGGCAACGGCATCGAAGTCACCGCCTTTTACTGCCTGAACTTGGGCAGGGACTTGTTCGTTTAAGCACTGGTGGTGAAACCTGGAAGCTTTTGACCAGGAGGTCACAATCTTCTTAAGGTTGGCAACTTCAAGCTTGAGTCTTTCATTCTCAAGTTGAACCTTTTGTGCCAGCAACTCATGAGATTGAAGTTCAACGTGAACATTCCTCAACTCATTGAGTTTTTCAGATTTCTCACTCAACTCTGAGCAGACAGAGTCAAGTTTGGATTGGATATCAGCTCGTATAGATTCAACGAACTGGATATCACAAAGAAGAGATTCGAAGAAGATAAGATTTAGGTTTATCTTCGTCAGAGGCAGAAGAGTGAGCACATACCTTTTTAATGGTGACGTTTACCCACTGACTGGAAGAGACTTGGTCTTTAGTCAGAGCATCACCATCAGCGAGTGCCATAAGACACATGGCATCGACGTATTCTTCACTGTCTGAATCCTCTGATTCAGCCCAGTCGTGCTCTTCAGCTACCAGCCCTTTTGCTGGTGTTTTAGCATCTTCCATTTCAGCAACCTTGGCTTTTAGCTGATAGTATTTGTTCCTGTACTCATCAGCAGGTTTGGAAGGGTTAGTTTTAGGAGCAGTAGGAGTTGGTAAAGCAACTCTGCACTCCTTTTGATAGTGTCCCTTTCTACCACATCTCCAGCACTCCTCTTGAGTTTTGTCAACAGGAGGCTTGTATGGAGCAACTGACTTACGGTTGTTCCATTTTCGAGAGTACCTCTTACCAGCGACTAAGGCAAAGTCCATAAAGTCGCTGAACATCTCTTGTTTCTCATCAGCGTCGAGATCATTAACAAGAGACTGAATAGGAGGTGGGAGATGAGAAGAGCTGGCACCACTATTAAAATTTATGGGCTCAACAGAGACAAGGGCAAGGGGGTCAGTAGCAGTATAAGCAGAAGAGGTTGAAGTAGAGGAAGAGGAGGGACCAGCACGATGTTGTGCGTCAGCAGCGACTCTTAGAGTTTGAGCAAGAGCTCTCTCTTCAAATTGAAGAATACCGAAGAGAGACTCAAGATCAAGCCCATTAAGACGCTCTGTGGTCCTGAGGATTTGTCTTAGACCTTGCCACTTGATAGGTAAACTATCAAGAAATTTGTGGCATACCTCAAAGTCGTCATGGGTGATACCAACAGTGGTCATGTCGTTCAGCAACCCTTTAAATCGGGTATAAGTGCCGTTGAGACCTTCATTGGGGAGAGAAAAGAATTTTTCATAGGCTCTTTTAAGGTCTATCTTTTTAGTGGCAATGGTAGCAGCAGAGCCTTCATACATGCTACATAGCCTATCCCACACTTCTTTAGAAGAGGAATATCTGATGACGACTTTCATGATATCAGAAGGAAGAGTGCTGATAATCATGTTCTTAAGTCTTGCATCAAGATTAACAAGTCTCCTCTCATCGTCAGTCCATTGAACCTCTGGTTTGACGATGTCAATCACTATCTCAGGAGCATCGACAGTTGCTCCTGGTGTTCTTTGTACCAGAGTAGGAATATATGGACCAACGGTCAGAATTGACATAAGGTAGGGTTCCACACCCACTATGTGAAGTAACATCCTCTCCTTCCAAGACCCAAAGTCATCGGGCTCGAATCTTGGAGGGACACACGTAACCAAAGTCACGTGTGTTAACGAGGGTGAGAACAACAGTCATGTTCTTTTTTTAAGAAAAGATTAAGACAGATAAGAAAGTACAGAAATTTAAGAAAATAAGTATGCAAACAGATCTTGTTTCAATAACTTAGAAACAGTGGCTCTGATACCACTTGACAGTCCACAATTTGCACACTTATATTTGTTTTATCAAGACGAGAAAGTAAAGAATAGAAAGTAAACAACAAGAACAAGAACAAGTTCAAATGCAAAGATCTAGGCAAGTCTAATCATATGTATCATTGATTTAAACGATGAATACATGGTCGATATTACAACTTGTCTTACAAGAATACAAATGAACTGGTAATTGCTAAGTCTAAACTAACTGAGAACTTAAACAATTACAAGAAAGAAATAAGTGACACACACTTGTGGTGACAAACACGAAGTATAAATGATGCGGCTGTGTTGCTTTATATAGGGGAGGAATTAGGGCAACACAGCCTTACAATGATCGTGATAGAATGGTGGTTGTCGACTTCTCATAGGCTCATTGTACTTGGATCCAGGAGCCTTTGTCTTCTTTACCAAAACGGGTATGAAAGAGAAAACCCTTGTTTTGGTCCCAAATGTACCTTTGCCATATAAGGTAACATTCAGTTGGAAGAACCACCATGTGACTTCTTGTCTTCTTGTGGTTTGAAAACTTCCCGCCTTGACACACAACTTGGAAAGTAAACCACCCGCTGACGAGAGTCATTGACTCGCTGATGACTTGCTGACGATTCACGTCAGCGACCAAGTCTGGTCAGCGAATCCTTGACTCAACAAGAAGTGATTTGAATTAGTAGTATTTCCTTTATATTAAATGCATAATTAATTAAATAGAGTTATTTTTGGAGTAAATTACAATTTTGGTCATGGTGTGGGGCAAATTTTGCATGTTTCATATCTAGCTTCACGAAATAATTACGATTTTTTTCCCTTGACTTTGAAACTCAGTCAACAATTTTCATATGCCATGTTGTGAGGGTAAGATGGTCTTTGACAAATTAATTCTATTCTACATGCAACTCTTCAAACTAATCTCAAAAATATATCTTAATCAACAAATATATGTATTTGAACCTAAAAAAAAAAACACTATTGGGGGACGTCCCGAGAAGTGTATCGACCATGTATACTATTTATTACTGTTGAAGTAATTAAAGCGTGTTAACCATCCCAATATTTGGCATTTATAACTCAAAAATATGGGGAAGGACAAATGTAGCTAGATAAACGATTAAGCATGGGAAAATTAACGTCCATACTTTTTTTTGTTATTACTACACAAACATATTTTTTAGAACCATCAAAAATTATAAAAATCGTTCCAAACTTTTTAGAACTGATTTCTTGACATATCTGATCCAAAAGATCCATGTTGGATCACTTTTGATATTAATGATCCAAAAAATAAAATGTAATTGATCCAAAAAATAAATCGATCTAAAAACAATTTTATTAAAGAAAAAAAAAACTTATGTAGTAAAGTAAACCGATCCAAAAAATAAATTCGTATTTGTTTTTGTAGGACCATTAATCTTCGTAAAGTTCTCAACAATTATCTATACACAAAATCACATTTAAATATATTAAATCAAAAAAATGGAAGTTGTGTAAACCATTATTATAGTTACACTAGTACTAGATTAAACTCGCACGTTGTGCGGGCTAACTGAGAAATAAATAAAAATACAATAACTGATAGTTACATTATTATTCATAATTTATGATAATATAAAAAACTGTCAGATTACGACTGATTAAAACAATAAAATTATAGTTTATGAATATATGACATTCGTCAAATATGTTAAAGCATGACTAATAAGCATAAATATTTATAAATCAAAAACCTTTTTTATATATATATATTCATTAAATATATATAATAAATATTTTCAAAAAGATAAACATAATATAATAAACAATCTCATTGTAAAAAAAAAATTATTGTTGAATTAATAAAAAACATAGTATAATAAAGTTATAAACATCTTTATACTCATATAGAAAATTGAAAATTAAATATTAATGATTAGGATTATGATTAAAATTGATGATTAAGATCATACATGGCAACATAAATATAGCAAATATAAATAGAAAAATGACAACTCATTAAAAATCTAATGTGGCAAAAAGTAACCTAGGAAAAAACATATCATCTCTCAATTATATAGAGAGAAGATAAGATTATCTATAAAGGTATTATAGTACGAATAATAATGGAAAATATTTAAATTATACCATAAATCATTTAAAATATTTGATTGTAGATTATAAGTATATCAAAAAATATTTTATTATAAGAGTGTCATATAATACATTAAAATAGTAAAAACAAAATTTAATTATTATATATTTATATCAGTATTAGTATGTTAATATGAATATGAATTTGAAGATATAATTAAATAATTAAAAAATCAAAAAAAAAAAAAAAAAAAGAAAAAAAAAAAAAAAAAAAAAAAAAAAAAAAAAAAAAAAAAAAAAAAAAAAAAAAAAAAAAAAAAAAAAATAGAAAAATATTATAAAAAAAAAAAAAAAAAAAAAAAAAAAAAAAAAAAAAAAAAAAAAAAAAAAAAAAAAAAAAAAAAAAAAAAAAAAAAAAAAAAAAAAAAAAAAAAAAAAAAAAAAAAAAAAAAAAAAAAAAAAAAAAAAAAAAAAAAAAAAAAAAAAAAAAAAAAAAAAAAAAAAAAAAAAAAAAAAAAAAAAAAAAAAAAAAAAAAAAAAAAAAAAAAAAAAAAAAAAAAAAAAAAAAAAAAAAAAAAAAAAAAAAAAAAAAAAAAAAAAAAAAAAAAAAAAAAAAAAAAAAAAAAAAAAAAAAAAAAAAAAAAAAAAAAAAAAAAAAAAAAAAAAAAAAAAAAAAAAAAAAAAAAAAAAAAAAAAAAAAAAAAAAAAAAAAAAAAAAAAAACAAAAAAAAAAAAAAAAAAAAAAAAAAAAAAAAAAAAAAAAAAAAAAATTTAAAAATACTACTAACACATTTAATATTCGTGTTAAGTTTAAGTTGACTTTTCTAACCCGGCCATTTACAACCAGTCAACCCATTATAAATCAAGAGCATCTAAAATGAAAAAAAATCTTTGAAAACTTTTATTTTGTCATCTAATTAATCCATTAACTTTAAGCTATTAAAAAGCTTTTACTCCAATAGAAAAGCTTTTTTTAAAGCTTTTTATAAGACTAAACAATGAAAAAACCTTTTGCTCAAAAAGTTGAGAATTATCAACCTATCCTCAAATAAGTTATTCACTCCAATATTATCAACCCTTTTCAAAAGCTTATTTTTCCAAAAAAAGTTTTTCACCGAGTTACTATTGGAGATGCCCTAAAAACATAAATCCTAAATATTATAAACTTAAATGTTTAGTTTCAAATATTGTAACTATTTTATGTTTTCTAAATATTCAAAACGAGTGTCGATATCTTTTATTTGGTACAATATGAGTTGACTGTTTATGTGTTTGCCTTAAGGAGACTCGTCCCAGCAAACTTGATTCGTTGTGGCATCTATTAGTTAACCAACGTGAGCACCTGTCAAGTGCATTGTCGCCTACTATCCCTTGTGGAATCCCCCGGGGTAGGGTACGGCACTAACACCCCCATTGTTGTTAGGATTACGGTGTAGAGCTCGGGGAGACCGTATGAGACGGTTCTTTGTGTTTATTGTTGTTATATTGTTTAATGTTGATTGCGGATGAGCTTGAGCTATCGTTGTTGTGGATCATGTGTCTAGCTATAAGGTGTAACTGTAAGTGTTCCCATAGCTCTATAATATTGTACTATCTTGTTTATATCGACACAAAATGATTCTTGTTTTTCAAACCTACGAACTCACCAACTATGTGTTGAATTGATTTAGTACACTTTTCAGGTACCCGAGGAAATGCTAGGAACCAGGATTGATTTTGAGGCTAGCTTTGGATTGGATCAAGGAAGCGACACATCTTTTGTTAGTTATATATCATGAATATGCGCATTTGGTAGCACTTTCTTGATTAGACTTTATTCACGTGGTCTATGACCCGAATGCTCCCGTGTAGGGATGAACAATTGTTATTTTGAAACGATTGTACTAGTTGCATTTGGTTAACTTGTTGTGAATTGTTGGGTTTTGATGAATTGTATGCTTGTTTCTTGGTTCACCGGTAATTATTGATTTCATTTAGATTCGTTTTTCTATGTAATATTCCATGTTATGTTGGGATTTTCTCTACACCCTATGATTCCGCTTTGTTGGGGTATTACATCTAGACATGCGTGTAACTTAAGAATAGGAGTACGATATAATGTTATTCTAAAAATATATGTATATATATAAGATTTTAAGATAATACATATATGTATTATTTATTTGTTTATAAATTAATAGATAACTTATAGGATATCTATTTGCTTATGAAGATATATTTAATAAAGATTAAAGTAATATATATAAAAATCATAGTAATTAATAGATAACGTGATAAGAACCACGAACTGATATCCCGCACATTGCGTCCATCACGAGTAAGTTATAGCCTAATTAAAGTTGAGATTTTTCGGGCCAACCATGATTTATAGACTACCGCATTCTTCAGTTGATTCATTCACCCAATAAAAACCATAAGTCCATAACTCCCAACCTTTGATTTATTCATATATTCATCCATCAAACTGGAAACTAAAGAATACATTCTAAGCAACACACTGATCGAGCGTAAGTACAAGTAGTACTGGGAACGGTTACCTCGGATTCGCAACTAAATCAGTTTCAAGATATTTTTTAGTTTGTTTCAATTCCATTAATTCTTGTTCTTTTATATCGATTAGTTAGTTGGAATAATTTACTTTGTATTCTTGGTTTTTATAATCCTCAATTAGAAACATGTCTAATATTCAACTTAATGTTGCAGGCTAAGAATGGAGATCGACATTAGAGATGAGACCCTATGGCAACTCACGGTTCCTATATCATGTCTATACAGTACATGCGTAAAACCATGAACCTCTATGAAACAGTAACATATGCAAACACTGCTTCTTGTGCATTAATGAGGCTTACGTTTGATCTTCTTTTTATTAAACGTACAATGAAGGTTATCAAAAAGTGTAAGTATTTTTTTTTTTTGAAATGTGTGGATTAATCATCGCAGCGAAGGCTCTAGCTTAAGCTAGTTTTACATACCTTCTCACCCTCCAATACCCGGTAGGAGGAAAAAACCCCTAACTAGCCGCCCAAAGGCACGACACTAATTAGGGATAAAACTCTGCCCTTTCAAGGTTTGATCCTGAGACCTCCCCTATCACAAAGAGACTATTGCCTTATGTCCAACCACTGCACTGCAAGTGGAAGTATTTACTATACCATATAAAATATAATACTTATATAATATTCTATTGCAGTTAAATTCTATATTGTAAAAATTAGCTAAATCAATTTATTTTATTTCAATTTGTTACAGATTTGGAATGATAGGAGTATGCTGATCGACGTCCGAAGAACTCAAGGATTTCACACAAGATATCAACTTCGTGTTTCCTCGATCCCAAAGACTAGTTGTATCTAAAGATGTATATATATAGGAATATAGTTGTAATGATGTGTAAACTAACATATGGGTACCGACTCTTGTGCTTTTAGATTTATTAAATGCGTACATATATTCTCAAATTTGATGTATGTATATATTTTTCTGGTTCGTTGCATATAATAATAGTATTGATATGTGTCATTTGTCTTGTGGTGGTGCATAAAAATTGTGTCGTGGTTTTGATTATAATTTGTATAAAATACATTATAAACTTATGGTTTTAAAAAGAAAATTAATTAATAATTATCCAATACAACTTTCTAGTATACAAAAATATGATCTATAAAGTCCCCAAACCGATCTATAAAGTCTAAATAATCGATTCATAAAATTCAAAAAGTGTTCCATAAACCACAACGAGTCGTTTTATAAAATAATTAAAAATGTTCCATAAACCAAAACAAGTAGATCTATAAAATAATAATGAAACTGATCTAAATAATCATGAAAAACTGTTCTAAAAAATACTTTATTTTTTGGATCACAAGCTTTTAGATCACTTCAAAAATTACTCAAAACAACTATTTTGGTTGTTCTAAAAAATATGTTTGTGTAATTGACGACTAAAATAGTATGGGGAATGCAATGACATTATTCAAACAAAATGGGTTCAGGCAAATGAGATAGTAAGACGTACAAAGATAATTATTTTACTCTGGTGTGACTGATTTTATTTGACGATTTATTCTATTTCATTGGCTTTGCTTTAATTTTTATTTTATTTTTGTTTTCTGAATTATGCGAAATAAAAAGTTGTCATAAAAGTGTCAATGTTGACTGATTTAATTACTATGAAATACTCCATTATATTTGTGTTTATTTTCAATATTACATTTGTTATATGTCTCACTTGTAATTCAAAAATTTGTTAAATTTCTATAGATCGCAGGTGTAAAAATTTCTCATTTGAATCTATAAGCTAATTCATCTATATATTTAATCGAATATACTTACGAGTTGAGTACTGTATAGTTTCTAAATACGTAAGAAATGATATTCACTCGATCTTGCTTTATTACATGACAATTTTTTAGTAGACTATGACGAAGACTTACTAAAAGGGAACAGAAATGATCAAATGAATTGATTAGTAATGAAGAAAGCACTAGTGATTGGTAGATAGCAAAGTACTTCTGTACGGAGGTTTACTTTTGTGTCACTTGGAAAAGAATATTTAAACTTTAGATGTGGTTACATATATGATATATCCATATATCACATGTACATATATATGATAAGGGAAATAATATTTGTATCATATATTTTAATAAAGCTATCACATATAACAACCTTTTGAACTCATTATATAAGTTATTAAAGTATGTGTCAATATGTGTGATAAAATTATTAAAGTTTGCGGTAGAATATTACTTTTTATCACTACAACAAATATGTCATTTCCTCACATTTGTTTTTCCATACCTTTAAAAAGTGTGAAAATTTTTGTTAATTTATTCACATTTAAAAATGTGTAGAAATAATTTACATTTCAAAGTGTGAAGAAATTTAAAAAATCACAATATTTACACACTTATACATGTGGAAAAGAAAGTTCACACTTTCAAGTGTGTAAAAATATATCAATTGTTCAGAAAGTTAATTTGTAACACTTATTTTCTTCACACATGGAGAGTGTGAAGAAATCATGTGTTACAAATTGATTTTCACACTTTTAAGTGTGAAAATATTTGACAATTGTTCACACTTTTAAGTGTGAAAATATTTGACAATTGTTCACACTTTTAAGTGTTAACATTTTGTTTACACACTTATAAGTGTGAAAAAATTATAACTTTTGAAATTTATTCACACTTTTAAGTGTGAAAATATTTGACAATTGTTCACACTTTTAAGTGTTAACATTTTGTTTACACACTTATAAGTGTGAAAAAATTATAACTTTTGAAATTTATTCACACTTTTAAATGTAACTTTTTTCTACACATTTTTATATGTGATTAAATTCATAAATTTTTTCACATTTTTTATAACAAAGTGTGAACAAATGAACTTTTTTTTGTAGTGTATATACTAATACTTGTTGGAATTTTATGTTATAATTATTATTTCATAAGTTGAAATAATCTAACATAAAATATACAAAGTGAATAGATATGTTTAAATGGAATTGAAAGTGTATTTAACTAATGTGAGTTTGTCCCACATTGGTAGAAGTATAAACATTAAGTGTGTTTATAAGGAGGAGTGTTGGAGGAATAATAATTCCTTATAAGGGGCTACACCCAAGTGGGCAAGGAGGGTGTGAAGCACCCGACGCGCCCATGCCCGGGACCGGCACCGGGATCGGGGTCGTGGGCGATGAGGCGTTTTAGTGGCGCACTTTTTGTTTTTGGCTAGCTCGATTATGGCTTCCATGGCTCAGTTGGCTTAGGCTTTGGCTCCTACAATTCAGTGGAATCCACTTGTTGTTGCTTGGTGTAACTTGTTCATAAGTTGCCACCTGTTGCAACAGGTGTAACAACCTGTTGCAAACTACTTATATGCTGAAGTAGTCATCAGCAACAACAATACCAACACTTCAATCTGGATTCAGATCAACACTTTCTCTCCCTTTCTTCACTTCTATCAGTTATTGAAGGTACATTCTGGGTTGTAGGTTAACTCGGCAGTACAATCTGCTTTGGCTGTTGTACCCTGGGAAACTGACGGGTTCACTTGGGTGGCCCGAAATCAGTTTTAAGGGACCTTGGTTTAACCATATCCTCAGCCCGTTTTTGCCTTCTTCTTTCCTGTTTTATGTTTCTGTTTCATTTACTTTCTTGTATTGATTAGTTAGTTGTTAATTTACTTGTAATATTCTGTTGTAATTCGAATGTATTATCAATAAAATGTTATTTTCTTGAATGGTGTTCTTACAATCTTAAAACTGATTCTGCTTCTTCACCATTCTATTAATTCGAATTACAAAAACTGTTTTCCCAAAACTTTGTTATCTACTTTTCTGTAAAGTTATTTTCTTTAGTTAATCTTCTGTTTATGCAAGTTTTTTAGTAAAACTTTGCTATTTTATTTCAGAAATGGCTACTGATATGAACTTCTCCACTAATGGAACTTCTGCTTCTACCACCACCAACACTGTTGGTGCTTCCGTTTCTCAATCTGTAGGACATACTGTCTCTATGAGCATGGGACCTTTGGTAGGTACCCAAGCTGCCCAAACTGTGGCCAACCATGCTGAAAAACCAGAAAAATTCTCTGGTTCAAACTTTAAAAGATGGCAACAAAAGATTCTACCTCACTACCTTGAATCTTAAGAGATTCTTGGAAGAATCAGCCCCTGAAATTCCTGATGGGTGTACTGATGTTTAGTTAGTGAGTGCTGTTGATGCATGGAAGCATTCTGAGTATCTTTGCCGAAACTATGTGTTAAATGGCTTAGTTGATTCACTGTATAATGTGTATTGTAAGATCACTACAACCAAAGAACTCTGGGGATATTTGGATAAGAAATACAAAACCGAAGATGCCGGAACTAAGAAGTTCATTGTGGGAAGATTCTTAGAGTTCAAAATGGTTGATTCAAAAACTGTTGTGTCTCAAGTTGAATAATTACAAATCATTATCAGTGATATTCTATCAGAAGGAATGGTTCTTGGTGAAACATTTCAAGTTGCTTCCATAATCGAAAAGTTGCCCCCAAGTTGGTTGGATTTTAAGAATTACCTTAAGCATAAGCGAAAGCCAATGACCGTTGAAGAACTTGTTGTTCGTCTTCGAATTGAGGAAGACAATAGAGTTGCTCAAAATGGTGGTCATGTTGAAGGACTTGCTAAGGCCAACTTTGTTGAGCATGGCCAAAGTTCCAAAGGAAAAGGTAATTTCAAGGGTAAAGGGAAACATCCTGATAAGAAAAACAAGGGAAAAAGGTGGATTTGAGTCCTAAGAATGGTGGTGTGAAAAAGAAGGTTGGGTTGTTCAAAGGAAAGTGCTACAATTGCGGTGAATCTGGTCACCGAGCTGATCAATGCAAGAATCCAAGGAAAGAAAGGGCAAACATGGTCGATGATGACATGCCTCTTGTTGCTATGATTTCTGACCTCACTGCTAAGTTGGAAGAGGTCAATCTTACCACCGATGGGATCAAAGGATGGTGGGTTGATACGGGTGCAACCCGTCATGTGTGTCCGGATAAGACGATGTTTCATAATTTAAGAGAAGCATCCGGTGAAGACAAGTTGTATATGGGAAATGCCGCTACTGCCGATATCAAGGGTGAAAGCGATGTGATCCTCAAGTGGACTTCGGGGAGAGAGCTCAAGTTGACTAATGTGTTGTATGTTCCCGAATTGCGCAAGAGTCTTGTGTCGGGATGGTTACTCAACAAAAATGGGTTTCGTTTAGTGTTTGAAAGTGATAAGTTTGTGCTAACTAAACGTGGTTTGTATGTTGGTAAGGGTTATGCCCTTAATGATATGTTTAAACTTAATGTAATTGCAATGAAGAAGATGAATGAAAATGCTTCTACTTCCGCTTATTTGATTGAGTCTTCTAATATTTGGCATGCTCGTCTTGGTCATGTGAATTTTAATTCAATGCGTCGTTTAATTAAGTTAAATTATATACCATCTTTTACCATTGAATCTAATTCTAAATGTCCAACTTGTGTTGAATCTAAACAAACCACGAAATCTTTCAAATCAATTGAACGAAACACCGAGCCACTTGATTTAATCCATACCGATGTATGTGATTTTAGAACAATTCCCACTCGTGGTGGTAACAAGTATTTCATCACATTTATAGATGATTGTACTAGATATTGCTATGTATACTTGCTAAAGAGCAAGGATGAAGCAATAAACAAGTTTGTCTTGTACAAAAATGAGGTTGAGAATCAACTCAACAAAAAGATTAAACGATTAAGGAGCGATAGAGGAGGTGAATACGTTTCTCCTTTTGCTGAAATTTGTGCTCAAAATGGTATTATCCATGAGCAAACAGCTCCTTATACCCCACAACAAAATGGCATTGCTGAAAGGAAGAATCGAACTCTTAAAGAGATGATGAATGCCATGTTAATAAGCTCGGGTTTAGGCCAAGACATGTGGGGAGATGCCGTTTTATCGGCAAACTATCTTTTGAACAAAATTCCTTTCAAGAAAAAGGATGTTACACCTTATGAATTATGGTTTAATAGAAAACCATCCTATAAATTCTTGAAAGTGTGTAGGTGTCTAGCAAAGGTGGTAGTTCCACCACCAAAGGTTCAAAAGATAGGACCAAAAACTGTTGATTGTGTATTCATAGGATATGCTCAGCATGGTAGCGATTGTGAATCCTCAAATCTTGCTGAACATAGTAGTGCATATCGGTTTCTAGTACATGAGTCTAAGAATCCAGAAATACACAAAAACAGCATACTTGAGTCGAGGAATGCATCATTTTTTGAGGATGTGTTTCCTCGTTTGGATAAAGGAAAAGCTACTACATCAACTCCAGTTGATAAGATTGTTCGAGATGAGTATCAAGAACAATCAGAAGATGAAGAAGTAGAACCGCGAAGAAGCAAAAGGCAAAAGATTGAAAAATCTTTCGGGCTTGATTTTGTTTCTTATATGGTTATGAGTGAACCTCAAACATATAATGAAGCGGTTACTTCTCAAGAAGCGCCCCAATGGAAAGAAGCCATCAAGAGTGAAAATGATTCTATTTTGCAGAATCATACTTGGGAACTAGTTCATCTTCCACCTGGTTGTAAACCACTTGAACATCGTTGGATATTCAAGAAAAAGATGAAAGCTGATGGCTCTATTGATAAGTACAAGGCAAGGCTTGTAGTAAAAGGATATAGACAAAAGAAAGATCTTGATTACTTTGATACATATGCGCCTGTAACTCGAGTAACTTCGATCAGATTGGTGCTTGCGATTGCAGCATTGAGAAATTTGGAAATACATCAAATGGATGTAAAAAAGCCTTTCTCAATGGAGAGCTAGATGAAGAAATATACATGGAACAACCTGAGGGTTATTCCGCTCCTGGCCAGGAGGACAAGGTTTGTAAACTTGTCAAGTCGTTGTATGGATTGAAACAAGCTCCCAAACAATGGCACCAAAAGTTTGATCAAGTTATGCTCGACAATGGTTTTAAGATCAATGAGTGTGACAAATGTGTTTATGTGAAGGACATATCTAAAGGATATGTGATACTTTGTCTATATGTCGATGACATACTCATTGTGGGTAGTGATGATAGTATGATCAAATCTACCAAAGATATGTTGAAAGCGAGATTTGACATGAAGGATATGGGTTTAGCAGATGTCATTCTTGGAATGAAAATTACTCGAACCCAAGATGGCCTAGTGTTAAGTCAATCTCACTATGTGGACAAGATCCTTGAGAAATTCAGTCCCGAGGACTCAAGAGTAGCTCGATCTCCAATAGATACCACGCAACATCTATCGAAGAATAGAGGTGAAGGTGTTGCTCAATTGGAGTACTCAAGGGTAATTGGCAGCCTAATGTATCTCATGACAAGTACTAGGCCAGACTTAGCCTATGATGTTAGTAGGCTAAGTAGATATACTAGTAATCCTAGTTCGGAGCATTGGAAGGCTATGACTAGGTTACTAAGATACTTGAGATATACAAGGAATTATGGGCTTCATTTTGGCCGAGATCCAGCTGTATTGAAGGATATAGTGATGCTAATTGGATATCGGATATAAAAGATTCCAAATCCACAAGTGGATATGTATTTACTCTTGGAGGAGCAGCTATAACTTGGAAATTGTCCAAGCAAATACTCATTACTAGATCCACGATGGAATCTGAGTTTATAGCATTGGATAAAGCTGGAGAAGAAGCAGAATGGCTACGACATTTCTTGGAATATGTTCCAAGATGGCCAAAGCCTCTTACGGCTATTTGCATACATTGTGATTGCCAATCGGCTATTGGTAGAGCTCAAAATACAATGTATAATGGCAAGTGAAGACATATTCGTCGTAGGCATAATAGTATACGACAACTGCTCACAACAGGGGTTATCACTATTGACTATGTGAGGTCAAAGGATAACATTGCGGATCCGCTAACTAAAGGTTTAAGTAGTGAGGCAGTTTATAAGTCGTCAAGGGGAATGGGGCTAAAGCCCATTGAGTAAACTTGTACGAAGGAAAACCTAACCTAGAAGTAAATGGAGATCCCATGATCTAGGTTCAATAGGACAACCTAATTGTACGAATAGAGGAGGTCACTGTGGGGGAGCACCCCAAAATAACCAAGGGAGTTTGCAGTCACTGTGGGGGGAGTACCCACCACAATAAAGTGAGTTGCAAATTTCCTAGCCCATTCCTATAACAAATCAGTGATAATATAGAGGTTAAGCATATGGCTTTTAATGATTGTGAGCAATCACCTATGTTAGAGAGAAGTGTGGTCGCTTCGAATGGAATTGTGGGGGCGCAATTCCTAGAGCTCTCGCAGAACCAGGATAGTATTCCATGACCATAACGGACACGAAAGTGAGGGGTTAACCAGACTAGGGAAAGTATTGTGTGATGTGCAATAACGTCTACGTAAAAAGGAGTTAGTTCAAAGACATCAAGTTCTACTAACTGCTAGGAGACTAAGTGCACTCACAAAGGAAAGTTCAAAGGGTAAAACCTACTTCTCTTGCAATACTTGACTGTCAGAATTTATCTTTAATAACCATATCTATTCATGTGGGGGATTGTTGGAATTTTATGTTATAATTATTATTTCATAAGTTGAAATAATCTAACATAAAATATACAAAGTGAATAGATATGTTTAAATGGAATTGAAAGTGTATTTAACTAATGTGAGTTTGTCCCACATTGGTAGAAGTATAAACATTAAGTGTGTTTATAAGGAGGAGTGTTGGAGAAATAATAATTCCTTATAAGGGGCTACACCCCAAGTGGGCAAGGAGGGTGCGAAGCACCCGACGCGCCCGCGCCCGGCCCGGGACCGGGTCGGGGTCGTGGGCGATGAAGCGTAATGTGGCGTTTTAGTGGCAGCTCAGGCTTTGGCTCCTACAAGTCAGTGGAATCCACTTGTTGTTGCTTGGTGTAACTTGTTTATAAGTTGCCACCTGTTGCAACAGGTGTAACAACCTGTTGCAAACTACTTATATGCTGAAGTAGTCATCAGCAACAACAATACCAACACTTCAATCTGGATTCAGATCAACACTTTCTCTCCCTTTCTTCACTTCTATCAGTTATTGAAGGTACATTCTGGGTTGTAGGTTAACTCCGGCAGTACAATCTGCTTTGGCTGTTGTACCCTGGGAAACTGACGGGTTCACTTGGGTGGCCCGAAATCAGTTTTAAGGGACCTTGGTTTAACCATATCCTCAGCCCGTTTTTGCCTTCTTCTTTCTGTTTTATGTTTCTGTTTCATTTACTTTCTTGTATTGATTAGTTAGTTGTTAATTTACTTGTAATATTCTGTTGTAATTCGAATGTATTATCAATAAAATGTTATTTTCTTGAATGGTGTTCTTACAATACTTTCGGTGATAAAAGTCATAGCCATGTCATGTCAATATAATATTATTCATGCTCGGATTTAAATGGGCAATATTTTACAAATGGGGTGACTGGATCACTCTTTTTGAATTGACTAGTGACATTTTGAATTGGTTTAATTACATGGCGGTGTAGTCGGGTTAATTTTGTTTTCTAAAAGTTTGATAATTTAATTATATGAAAAGCTTAATCATTAATTTTCTTTTATAAATTCATTTTATTATTATTGTCATTATGTAATTGTTAAAAACTTATAAGGCTGACTTTTATTTTATTTGGTAGGTAACATCGTCAAAGCGTATTTTCATATTTGACCACGAAAGAATGAACTCAACTTATAATAATTATCTAGACAAGAATGTAAAGAACAGAAAGTAAAGAACAAGAACAAGAGTAGAATTCAAATACAAGAATCTATGCAAGTCTAATCATATGTATCATTGATTAAACAGTGAATACATGGTCGATATTACAACTTGACTTATAAGAAAGTAAATGAACATACAATTGTTAAGTTTAGACTAACTAGAAACTTAAACAATTTACAAGAGAGAAAATAAGTTATACACACTTGTGGTGACAAACACAAACTATTGTTTGCGGCTGTGTTGTCTTATATAGGGGAGGAGTTAGGGCAACACAACCTTGCTTTGATGGTGATAGGATGGTGGTTGTCGAGATGCTATTGGCTTGAAGTACTTGCATCAGAGGCCTTTGTCTTCTTTACCAAATCGGGTATGAGAGAGAAACCCTTCTCTTTTGGATCCAACTGCAACTTTGCCATACAAGGTATCATACAGTTGGAACAACCACCATGTGACTCTTGTCTTCTTTTTGTTTGAATTTTTCCCGCCTTGACTTACAATTTGGATAAGAATGCATTGTTGGCAAAGAGTCACTGGACTCGCTGATGTCTCGCTGATGACTTCTTACCAGCGACCAAGTGTTGTCAGCGAATCCTTGACTCAACAATTCAAAAAAAAAGAAAAAAAAAAGAAACAACCACAGCTTATCGTCCCTGGAGGAACGAACAAGGGGGACGAGCCAGACGAACAAACCATGGACGAGTCCCACCTAATGGTGTGGACTCGTCCCTCAATGACGGACGAGTGAGGAACGAAGGGTATTGGCTACCCTCTTAGTGTAGTGGGAAGTAGGTAACATGGAAGATAAATAAAAGGACGATGGTACTGCCTAATATAGGCATGTAGTGGGAAAATAGGTGACATTAAAAAATATTAAAAGGACAAAGTAAGGATATAATTTTCAACAAAGCTAAGCGTTGAAACCATCGAATAAAGGTGTCGCATCTGACGGGGTGTGCGTTGCTAATTCGTTGATTGCATGCTTTTTTATTATTATTTTTTCTGAATACAAGTATAATATGAGAATTAAGTTCAATTTTGTTAAGAAGGAACTCCATAAAGTGAGTATATGTATATCTATCACAGCTTCAGAGATAACCGAATAAAAGAAAAACCGGGGCAAAAGAAAAGATACATTTGTGATTTGAGTAGAAGACTGAATGATCAATAATGATGATCGTGCAGTAGTATTGAATTCAAGCTAAAGAGATTATATTCCCATAGGCGACGGAGTCCAAGCAAATGGCACCAAATGGACATATAAACAAAATGTCGCTAAAATCATATCTTTTCACAATTCCTCTCCGTGGTCCAAACTTTTTTTGAATTCCCAATCTATGATTAAGCGTTAGAACACAACTTGAGAACCGTGATGAGATGATACGTTACTGGCTTAACAATATGTTTAGTTATTATCACGACGCGATCTTTATGAGTATTATAAATCCATAACTATTAAATTTTAAAGTGATTAATCTGTTAAAGGCCTCTCCCAACAATACCACATCTTCAATTCTTTTTTCATTTTTCAATTATGTTATACGAGTAATTGTTAGGATTCATGCACATAAATCATATAAACAATCACGAGTACGCAGCGGAAAGAAACGTATATGCAATAATATTAATTAACAAAGTAAAGAATCGGACGTGTACCTTTTAGCTTAGCTTCCAATAATATTAATAATAAGTTATTATTATTAGTTAGGGTTTAAAGTAAAACCCCTCCACGATCGCACACTTGACACCCCTATGAATGTATGCTAGTACCCGATCACGAACTCACAAACCCGGTTGTGTAATAACCCCTTAATGTCGAAAACCCTAAAACCGAAAACCCCTTGGGGTTTTGCTTGCTTTGGCCGATCGAAAGAAAGAGGGAGAGAGATGAGAGATTTTTCCACAACTAATTGTTATGAATGAGTGAATAAAACCTTAAACCTTAACCCCTATTTATAGGGATCTAATTGTAGGGTTTTATGACTTGGTGACCAAGTTTGTTTCTACAAATTTCGGCCCCCATATACAATTAGGAAACAACACACTTTCCTAATTTCACTTATATCCTTCTCATTTAATTAATAAACATTAATTTAACATTAAACTTATGTTTATTAATCATTTCGTGAACGTATTAATCAATATATTACATTTAACATATTAATTAATTACATAGAGTATACGTGTCATTTTGTGTGACCCCGTAGGCTTAAATGATTTCCGGACATGCGTTTATTTAACGTGATCATATTCCAACAACTCCCACTTGGGTATTGCCATACAAACATCTTAATTAATCAATGAGGGCGCCAAATGGTATCATTCTTCAGTTGAAAATTGAAGGAACAAATCTTATTTTGACTACACGTGTTAGTCATGTCGTTTCACTACATCTGAAAATAGCCCTTTGTTACTACCTTATTCAGGATAGTTAGAACTATATCAAGAAAATGCAATCCACACATGCATAACCTGCTTGTATCTCAAGTCCAAGGATAAATAAAGCAACCATTTCACGAATTTCACTTAATGACGCCGATCCATAAAGTGATGATTCGTTAAGTGGGGTAGTCCGATATGCATCTCTATGGATATCATGTGAGTTTAGTAGGACCATCTTCAAATATTCCTAAGAATATTACCAATCACTCAGATTTGTCTTAGTTTAACCATATTCCCATATAGTTAATCGACAATGGACATTTAGAATATTTAAAAATATTCATGGATTAAACATGCAAATATAGGATACAATTTGAAATGACTCAACCCGAAAAAACCCACTTTTTTTTATTTTATACAAGTTGACTTTGTTTGACCAAATCCATACTTAGAAAAATTTTAGACAAAATAAAGTGAAAAACTCGAAATGTTCAAATTCAAAATCTAACAATTTAGAACACCTTAATATGTTATAATAAACATATCCTATAAGTTTCAGACCTTGAAAACATCGGATGAAGCTCGGAAATTTTTTTGCTCGAAGTCAGAGGAACTGCGGCCGCAAGCACGGTCGACCGTGCTCTGCGTCCGTGCTCCCAGAAACTGAACACCAAGAGAAAATACTGCAGACGCTGAGCACGGTCAGCCGTGCCTGCGTCTGTACTCTTACTACACACACCAAACATCAAATTTGACTATTAACTCAATTTGCAACCTTTCCCAAACTCAAACACAAGTTCCATAACACGTCAAATCTAACTTCAAACTAGAAATTGACATACTACATACATAATTCAAATATCCCATTGATCACACGTCCATTTTCACAACCAAATGGGTCATTTACCCGTTTTGCCAAACCACCAAAGTCAAACTTTACATCAAGTTTCAAATGATCACCCATGACACATCATATTACTGAAATTCTTACACATTAAACTTTCCAAAACATAAACTTTGTACCAAGAGCCTTTGAGGTGGGATGAACTAGGTTTCTACCAAAAATACCCTTCTTTCGCGAATAGTCCAAAATACCTTCAAATCACTACACTTCAAAGTCTACAACTTCAATAAACTAAAGCTAGTTCCTTCTTCCGGAACCACCTATAAAATGATAAACAACTAAAAAGTAAGCGAATGCTTAGTGAATACATTCATATACAATTACACACATAATGAAATCAATACATGAAAACCATAACATAAGTATAATACATCACAATACCACCTCAATCATGTTCACAAGTATACTACCAAATAATATATGAAATCATAAGACAATTCTACAATCAATACACCTAAACACCTACCAATATACCAAGGATTGCATACACTACAATATTACGCAAATACAAATCATATAACTCCACGCTATCAAGTGTTCGTTTCAAATATGTTATTCAACAACCAATTCACATTGCCATATCCCATATGGTCTTCCAACTTTATGCCATACCCCATATGGTCTTTCCTCAATTAGCCATACCCCGTATGGTCTTACACCATACGCCATACCCTGTATGGTCTTACACCATACGCCATACCTTGTATGGTCTTACACCATATGCCATACCCCGTATGGTCTTTCCATGATTAGCCATACCCCGTATGGTCTTACACCATACGCCATACCCCGCATGGTCTTTATCCCATCAAAACATAACTATAGTCTCCCTCCCCGTCCTCATGTGATTGACCCAATATGTATATAAACATATATAAATGTACTCACCTTAATGACGAACAACCAAGCCCATGGTGGCCACAAGAACACACATTATTGCTTTGAACCTATCAATTATCACAACATGCATAAAAGGTCATATTCATACTCTTGGCTAGCTCAACCTAGTCATACTAACAATTCACTAGCATTCCTAAACCAAAATCATTTTACTTTGTTATTGAGTTGGATTTCATTCAAAAATTCACTTAATGAGTTCAACTCATAAATTCCATCATCAATCCTTTCAACTAGTAAAATCATCATTCTTTCATTATCAAAGTTTCATTGTCAACGTTCAAATTCTTAATTAAATTCATCATGCAACCCAATAACAAACTATAATATATAAGAAATTGGGGGAAAAAATCATAAAAACTCAATTCTAGCAAAAAACCCCAAATTTGGGTATTTCAAGAACCCTAATTTCTCAAGATAATCAAAAACTAGGTTATGAAATCCTTACCTCCAAGAAAGAGTTAGAAATTAGGTTTAGAATTTCAAATTCTTCTTCCTTCTTCTTGATGATATCGACACACACCCACTTCACACACCACCAAAACCCCTAAATTTATTATTGTTATGATACTTGGATATTATGATTAATACTTGAAGAATTCTTGATTGAATTAGATATTGTAATTAAGGTTGGTTAGAATGAGAAATATGGAGAAGTTAGTAGAAGAAGAAAGTGGAGGGAGGATGAGTCACAAGAAGAAGTTGGCTGGCACTTCTCCTGAGTGCCACGCCCTTATCTCAAAATTAATGGGTATTTTACCCGCTATCCGCTAAAGTTCCAACTAAATTAACCCCATATTCAAAAATAAAATACTAGGAACTTATTTTAATGTCAAAACTACAAAAAGGGGTTAATTTATTTATCTCAAAAATCTTGGGGTGTTACAACTCTCCCACACTTATTTGGTTAACGTTCTCGTGAACCTCACTTCATAACTCCAAAATCCTCCATATATTTACAATTTGTTTACATCGTCTCATTTTACATATTTAGTTGTTTTCTTACATTCTTAATTTATAACAAGTTAAGCCTTATACTTCACTCTCAATACTCAAAACCCACAATCAAATATTAAATTCATGTTACTAATGATAATTTAGAATTTTACACTCATTCATCATCCTTTGTAGGTAGAAAGGACCTTTCAATTTCACACTCTCTTTGTAATTTTTCACTCTTTATTCGCCATGTCTATCTCCCACACTTAAGGAGTTTACTAGTTTTTCAACACTTGTAACTTTGGTGTAACAATCTCACAACATATTACCTCACTCATCTTTACTTTGACAAGGCTCATTCATAACGCAAAACTATGATTTAATTGTAGAGTATACGAAACTACACCTGATATATCTCTAGGTTCATCGGCAAGTAGTTGAAACGACCTTCCATTTTGTCTTCCGTACGTGCCAGGGTTCCTTTTCTCGGCTTCCTTCCTTAACTCCATCTCCCTTTCTTCTTTAGTTAAGTACGGGCAATCACTCCTAACGTGGCCTTCTTGGCGGCATTTGAAACAAGTTATTGCACTTGAAGGTTCGAATTTGCAATCTCGGCTAAGGTGTCCCGTTTGCCCACAGTTGAAGCAACATTTTGGCAGTGCTCGACATTCCCGTGGGTGAACTTTCTCACAATTACTACAGAATTGAGCATTCCTCTTTGCCGGGAAACTACTTGAGCTTCCATCTTGTCCAACCCGCTTACTTGGAGTGTAGCTCCCGTCCATCTCTCTCTTGGGAACATTATCATCAACTCTCATTTGTTCAATCTCATGATCTCGAGCTACATCAACCAACATGGAAAATGACTCCATTTGGCGCAAACTAATTCTCTCCCTCAAACTCTTCCTTAACTTAAGATAGAATTGCTCCTTCAACAATTGATCATTCTCCAAGAATTCCGGACAAAATTGGGCTTTGTCGGGGAATTGAGCACGAAATTCAGTCAAACTTAGAGTTCCCTGAGAATCGTTAAGGAATTCACTCCTTAACTTTGTTACCTCCGCTTCCGATCGAAATTCTTTGTAGAACATGGTTTTGAACTCGGGCCATTCTACATGTGCCAAAGTAGTTTCACCTTTTATCGTTAACAAACCGTCCCACCATCTTTTGGCTCGGTCCCTAAGCATACTAACCACAAACACAACCTTGAGGTCTTGAGGGCATTGACTAGTGCGAAACGCCCCTTCAATTTCCGATACCCACCGTGTGCAAACAATGGGATTAGTGTCACCATCGTATACGGGCGGGTGACATATCTCGAAGTCTCTGTAGGTAAACTTCTTCTTGTACGGCTTCTCACCCATAAACTCAACTTCTTTTTCACCGTTATCTTCCTTCTCACCTTTACCCTTGCCATCACGTTTCTCAAACTCTCTTTGCACGTTGAGAGACACCTCTTCTCTTATCATTATAGCTATATGGTTGTTCATAGCTCCTTCTAAAGTATCATTGAGTTTCTTGAGTAAGACCGGGGAGTATTTCTCAAGTGCTCTCCCAATTTGGTCCGATTTGTCCATGCTATCCTCGGGAAATATGTGTCCTTCCTCGTTGTTGTGTTGTTCTTCCATACTATTATAAGAGGAAATAATTGATTCAAACACAAAACCTATCTCTAAATTCTATGAACCACTAGCCAAAACCTACAACTTTATACTAGACCGTTCCAAAGTTTGATGCGGTCGGATTATAAAGATGTTAGTACTTCAATCACAATAATGCCGGCCTTACTGTGCTTCCATACTAAAAATTTTTATAAGCTAACACTCCATCAAACACTCTTTCGGGTCCCATATAAAATTATCGAACACCTAAGGTCAAGTCATGTCTAAGGTTTAAGTCTAGGCATTCGCTCAACAAGGGAATACCTAAATCCCTTAAACCTCGGCTCTGATACCACTTGAAACGACTCAACCCGAAAAGACCCCCCCTTTTTTTTTCTTTTATACAAGTTGACTTTGTTTGACCAATCCATACTTAGAAAAATTTTAGACAAAATAAAGTGAAAAACTCGAAATGTTCAAATTCAAAATCTAACAATTTAGAACACCTTAATATGTTATAATAAACATATCCTATAAGTTTCAGACCTTGAAAACATCGGATGAAGCTCGGAAAATTTTTTGCTCAAAGTCAGAGGAACTGTGGCCGCAAGCACGGTCGACGTGCTCTGCGTCCGTGCTCCCAGAAACTGAACACCAAGAGAAAATACTGCAGACGCTGAGCACGGTCAGCCGTGCCTGCGTCTGTACTCTTACTACACACACCAAACATCAAATTTGACTATTAACTCAATTTGCAACCTTTCCCAAACTCAAACACAAGTTCCATAACACGTCAAATCTAACTTCAAACTAGAAATTGACATACTACATACATAATTCAAATATCCCATTGATCACACGTCCATTTTCACAACCAAATGGGTCATTTACCCGTTTTGCCAAACCACCAAAGTCAAACTTTACATCAAGTTTCAAATGATCACCCATGACACATCATATTACTGAAATTCTTACACATTAAACTTTCCAAAACATAAACTTTGTACCAAGAGCCTTTGAGGTGGGATGAACTAGGTTTCTACCAAAAATACCCTTTTTCGCGAATAGTCCAAAATACCTTCAAATCACTACACTTCAAAGTCTACAACTTCAATCAACTAAAGCTAGTTCCTTCTTCCGGAACCACCTATAAAATGATAAACAACTAAAAAGTAAGCGAATGCTTAGTGAATACATTCATATACAATTACACACATAATGAAATCAATACATGAAAACCATAACATAAGTATAATACATCACAATACCACCTCAATCATGTTCACAAGTATACTACCAAATAATATATGAAATCATAAGACAATTCTACAATCAATACACCTAAACACCTACCAATATACCAAGGATTGCATACACTACAATATTACGCAAATACAAATCATATAACTCGACGCTATCAAGTGTTCGTTTCAAATATGTTATTCAACAACCAATTCACATTGCCATACCCCGTATGGTCTTCCAACTTTATGCCATACTCCATATGGTCTTTCCTCAATTAGCCATACCCTGTATGGTCTTACACCATACGCCATACCTTGTATGGTCTTACACCATATGCCATACCCCGTATGGTCTTTCCATGATTAGCCATACCCCGTATGGTCTTACACCATACGCCATACCCCGCATGGTCTTTATCCCATCAAAACATAACTATAGTCTCCCTCCCCGTCCTCATGTGATTGACCCAATATGTATATAAACATATATAAATGTACTCACCTTAATGACGAACAACCAAGCCCATGGTGGCCACAAGAACACACATTATTGCTTTGAACCTATCAATTATCACAACATGCATAAAAGGTCATATTCATACTCTTGGCTAGCTCAACCTAGTCATACTAACAATTCACTAGCATTCCTAAACCAAAATCATTTTACTTTGTTATTGAGTTGGATTTCATTCAAAAATTCACTTAATGAGTTCAACTCATAAATTCCATCATCAATCCTTTCAACTAGTAAAATCATCATTCTTTCATTATCAAAGTTTCATTGTCAACGTTCAAATTCTTAATTAAATTCATCATGCAACCCAATAACAAACTATAATATATAAGAAATTGGGGGAAAAATCATAAAAACTCAATTCTAGCAAAAAACCCCAAATTTGGGTATTTCAAGAACCCTAATTTCTCAAGATAATCAAAAACTAGGTTATGAAATCCTTACCTCCAAGAAAGAGTTAAAATTAGGTTTAGAATTTCAAATTCTTCGTCCTTCTTCTTGATGATATCGACACACACCCACTTCACACACCACCAAAACCCCTAATTTATTATTGTTATGATACTTGGATATTATGATTAATACTTGAAGAATTCTTGATTGAATTAGATATTGTAATTAAGGTTGGTTAGAATGAGAAATATGGAGAAGTTAGTAGAAGAAGAAAGTGGAGGGAGGATGAGTCACAAGAAGAAGTTGGCTGGCACTTCTCCTGAGTGCCACGCCCTTATCTCAAAATTAATGGGTATTTTACCCGCTATCCACTAAAGTTCCAACTAAATTAACCCCATATTCAAAAATAAAATAATAGGAACTTATTTTAATGTCAAAACTACAAAAAGGGGTTAATTTATTTATCTCAAAAATCTTGGGGTGTTACACAATTATATATTGAAATGAAAACAAACATACCAAAGTACTTTAATTCATTTATAAAAATAATAATTGTTCAACATCCCTTATCCAAATACCAATCACAGATTTACATGATATAACCAGCTAATTTAAGTCCTATGCCCTCGGCATGCTTATTGAGCTTTCCTTTTGACAAAGCTTTTGTAAAAGGATCAGCTAAGTTACAATCTGTGTGAACTTTGAGTAAATTGATTTCACCTAATTCGATTTGCTCACGAACATAGTGATATCTTCTCTGGTAATGTCTGGCACCTTTCTGAACTTCGGGTTCGTTGGCAATGACAATAGCTCCCGTATTATCACAGTACAGATCCAAAGGTGTGTTATTTGAGGGCATCACGTCAAGCCCAGAAATAAACTTCCTAATCCAGACAGCTTCCATGGCGGCATCTGCGGCTGCAATATACTCAGACTCTGTAGCAGACATAGCAACTGTAGATTGTTTCTTGCTCTTCCAATCCACCGCGCCTCCATTTAAAATGAAGACGTATCCCGACTAAGATTTTGTATCATCTTTATCAGTCTGAAATCCAGCATCACAGTATCCAGTTACTTTGAGTTCTGCATCGGGATTTCCTCCATACACCAGAAATAAATCTTTAGTAGCACGCATGTACTTAAGAATATTCTTCACAGCAGTCCAGTGATCCTCACCCGGATTCTGTTGATATCGGCTAACGATATTTTGCGCGAACGCAATGTCAGGTCTAGTGCATCTTACCGCATACATAATAGATCCCACAGCCGAAGCATAAGGAACTCTTTGCATACGCTCCACCTCCTCAGGTGTAGAGGCACCGTTTTTGCTAGATAAATTAAGTCCTTCTTGCATAGGTACGAAACCACGCTTAGAATTCTCCATCTTGAATCGCTTCAAGATCTTATCAATATAAGCACTTTGATTAAACCCAATCAACCGTTACTTCTATCTCTATAGATCTTGATTCCAATAATGAATGCTCATTCACCCAAGTCTTTCATAGCAAAACACTTTCCAAGATGGGATTTTACATCTTGCAACATTGGAATGTGATTTCCTATTATCAATATGTCATCAACATACAAGACAAGAAAAGTAACATTACTCCCACTAGCTTTGCGATATACACATGGCTCATCAGGATTTTGAGCAAAACCAAACTTTTTGATTTCCTCATCAAACCTTTTATTCCAACTTCTTGATGCTTGCTTTAGTCCATAAATGGACCTTTGAAGCTTGCACACTTTGTTGGGATATTTTAGATCGACAAAACCTTCTGGTTGAACCATATAAATTTCCTTGTCTAGATAACCATTCAAGAAAGCGGTTTTGACATCCATTTGCCATATCTCAAAGTCATAGTACGCTGCTATGGCTAAGATGATCCTAATATCTCTAATGTCCGCTACCGGAGAGAAGGTTTCCTCATAGTCAACTCCGTAAAGTTGAGTATAGCCTTTCGCCACAAGATGAGCTTTATAGGTGTGTACATTTCCATCCATGTCGGTCTTCTTCTTGAAGATCCATTTACACCCAACGGTTCTACCATTAGGTGGAAGATCAACTAAGCTCCAAACTTGATTATCTTTCATGGATTTCATTTCCACATTCGCAGCTTCAAACCATTTGTCAGATTCTGGATCTGATAATGCAGCTTTAAAATTAGGAGGTTCATTTAAGTCTCCTAATACGTGTTCTTCAGACTCAATATTAAGATTCAATCTTTCACGAGCACGTATTGTCCTTGAGAACCTACGAATTGGAATCGCATTATCTTCAACTTGATGTGAAAACACGTTTGTAACGTGTGTTGATCGTAAATCATGATCTATCCTAAACTAGAAGTGCGAAATCCATCTAGATTAGTTATTAGGGTTCTTGTATAATACAAAGATAAGAAAACAATTACAATGGGAGAAATAATAAACATTATCATTAGTCATATGATTACAATACAAAACGAATTCGTATGATTACATCTTGAAGACTACGAATCACAATCAACAAGACGACTAACAATAATGAATATGGTGGACTTACAACTGAGGGTTTGCGCGATCCCTCAGCCGGCCATGGACGAATTACATAGCTATTGAATCATCACTGAAATCTGAAACCTAAGTCCTATATTTATAGGTACAAATGGGCTGGGCTGTCAAATTCGTACAAAATGGGCTTGGCCTTACGAACTTAAAGTTCGTAAGGCATATATGTACAGTTCTTACGAACTTAAAGTTCGTAAGGCATATATGTACGAATTTCTCAGCCTTTTAGAATTATTGCATCGGACAACAATTTGTGCACTTAATGTGCTCCAACACTTGAGGTTCATCAAGCTCGACAATCCTCCCACTGTTTTCTTGAGATATGAGATTCTTTTCAAAGAACTCAGCATATCGAGATACTTTAACAGTGTTGTCGGTAGGAAAGTAGAAGTAGTAACCCATCGTTTCCTTTGGGTATCCTACAAAGATGCACTTAACAGATCTAGGTTCAAGTTTGTCAGGCGTATCTCATTTCACAAGTGCCTCACAACCCCAGACCTTTAAGTAAGACAAATTAGGAACACTCCCATGCCACAATTCATGCGGTGTCTTGTCAACCTTCTTAGTTGGAACCATATTGAGAATGCGTACAGCAGTCTCTAGAGCATAATCCCAAAACAAAAATGGTAGAGTCGTAAGGTTCATCATTGATCTCACCATGTCTAGCAAGGTTCGATTTCTCCTCTCAGATACACCATTACGCTGTGGAGTATATGGAGGAGTAAGCTGTTGAATAATTCCACAAGCTTTTAGATAATCCTTAAACTCTTGGCTTAAGTATTTTCCACCTCGATCCGATCGAAGAATCTTGATGGTTTTACCGAGTTGATTCTCTACTTCATTTTTAAACTCTTTGAATGTTTCGAAGACTTCATGTTTATGTTTAAGCAAGTAAACATAACCATAACGACTGAAATCATCCGTAAAAGTGATGAAGTAGCTAGCACCTTTCCTTGACACATGTCTAAATGGGCCACATACATCGGTATGTATTAGTCCAATTAGCTCTTTAGCCCTCTCCGGTTTATGCGGAAAAGGTTTTCTTGTCATCTTGCCGGAAACACAAGACACACATTTGTCAAACGATTCATCATTTGATTGTAGAAGTCCTTCACGTTGAAGTCTTTCAATGCGTTTATTGCCAACATGAGCAAGACGACAATGCCAAAGATAAGTCGAGTCTAAATTGGGCTTGACTCGTTTGCTAACATTATACATTGAATTATCAATTGAACCACAACCATGCATATCAATTTCATAAATACCATTACAAGCAATAGCATTAAAATAATGAACATTATTTCGAGAAACTGAAATACCATAATCATTAAAAACATTATTGAATCCGTTGTTTTTCAACAAAGAAACTGAAATTACACCTCTAGTAATAGATGGTGCATAATGACAATTGTCTAAAACAATTACTAAACCAGTAGGTAAAACTAAATGATAGTCGCCTATTTCTTCTACAGCTGCCGGTAGACCATTGCCCACGAACAGTTGTAAAGATCCTGGCTTCAGTTTCTTTCTTCTTCTAAGCCCCTGTAAAGAATTACAGATATGAGTTCCACACCCGGTGTCATAAACCCACGAATTACGCTTAGAAAAGGAATATAATTCAATTGTGAAGATACCTAAAGTACTGGCCGAACCAGCTTGCTTCTTCTTCGCATTCAACTCAGCTAGATACTTAGGACAGTTCCTCTTCCAGTGTCCCACTTCAGCACAGTGATGACAAGCCTGATATTTAGCCGGATGATCCTTTTTCGTCGGAGGGGTCTTTTTAGGTTTCGGGACGGTAGCAACTTGTTTCCCCTTACCATCGTTCTTGCCCTTAGCTCTCGGTTGTTTCCCTTTCTCGACCCTTCCCCCCTTGATCGTGAGAACTTGGGGTGTAGCAGATTTCTTTGGAAGCTTTTTCTCATACTCAATCAACATGGCATGAAGTTCAGCTATGGTTTTACTCATGCTATGCATATTGTAATTGCGCACAAATTCCTCAAAGTCCTTTGAAAGAGACTTAAGGATCATGCCAATAGCAATAGGTGGATGATAAACATAGTTCAACCTTTCCAATTGCTCAAAGTACCTCTTCATTGTGAGTACATGACGGCTCACCGGTGTTCCATTGATGCGTGAAATCGAGTTTAGAAATTAAAACAAGAAATACCCTAAAACTGACTACTACACACTTGCGGGCAGTGGACCCGTTCGTATATAGTATAGCTAGAAGGTAAGTCCAGGATCGAACACGGGGAATGGTTTTGAAATAATTGTTTACTAAAGTGGTTTTAGAATAAGGATGGAACCGTAGCCAAATCGCTACCTCACTTTGACAATTTGAAATTAAAGAAATTTAAATGACAAGACACTTGAAAGTAAAGAAAGTTCAAACAATATAAATAAAGATCATCCACTTCGAATCCACTTGACTTCAGTTATGATTGCACACGTTAAAGATCAAATTATTTAGAGTTGACAAGATAATCGTGAAAGGATAAAAATGCTCGCGTGGTACCACCAACCGCTCGCAAATCACCCCAACACCTAAGTTGCTAGTTAAATTACCCAAGCCGGTACCACCAATGCCTAGAAAATCTCCCCAACAATTAGTTTGCTTGATTATCCCATTACCAATTATGCCTATGTGAATGAAAACGTGGTACCACCAACCGTTTCTAAACACGTTTACCGATTAATTCCTATTATAGATTTGACATTCACCGTCATACCATGAACCGGTGACAAACGACCATAGACAATCGAATTGCAACGATAAACATATTCACCTAGTACCACTAACGATGAACACATACACCATCAACATCAAAAGAATAAATCACAAGGAATTAATTGATAAAGATCACGACACAACGATAATTTAATCAACTCATGAATTAGAATATTGCAATCATATCATTCGTCAAGTTTCATCAAAGTGGATGATTGGAAATCTAGCCACTCATGCTAAATTGAAAATAACAAACGAAATAGAAAGAGAACATATTGTACCAATGATTGTTGAATGTAAATTGCAAGACAGAAAATTAGATAAGATCTAGATGGGTGTTCTTGAATCTTCAATGAATCCAATGATGAAATCTGAGATGATCCTTGGAAGAATTCGCGGTAGAACAGCTCCTAGAAAGAAAATTTGATAAATGGGAAATAGGGTTTATTTTTCTTTATATACCTCCCCAAAATCTGATGCAGAAAGCTGAAACCCTGTTTTTCCCGTGCACTCACTGCGGCGCAGTGAGCCTTGTGCACTCCCACTGCGGCACAGTGAGAATCTTCTGAAATTCTATTCTAGTGTGACTGCGGCGCAGTGGGGCTAGTGCACTCCCACTGCGGCGCAGTTAAAATCCTCTGGAAATTCATCTCTTTTACTTCGGCCTTTGACTGCGGCGCAGTGGGGCAACGTCCCTCCCACTGCGGCGCAGTGTTAAACCACTGGAAAGCTTTGGCCTTGGCACCCCTTTGACTGCGGCGCAGTGGGGTTGCATTCTTCCCACTGCGGCGCAGTGTAAACTTGCTGAAATCTTTGTTCTTCTTTATTATCGGCTCTCGAACACTCGATCAACATCTTGGCCTAAAAATCGTCAGAAACTGCACCAATTGGACGCACAACCTGCTAAGAACCTGAAAGCACTAACAAACACCATAAATGCGCCAAATGCATACAAAATCGACTCAAAACACATACGAAAAAGGCCAATAATGATGTGGGCGATCTATATAAATTGGTCACATCAAATCCCCCCACACTTGAGTGTTGCTTGTCCTCAAGCAAATCTGGAAATTAAGCAAAAGCATTCCTTGGTACGAAGCTATATAAACACATTACGAATATCCAAAAAGAAACCAAACCAAGTATGTCGATGACAAGGACTCGGTGAAGCAGTTTTAATCTTAAATGAAAATCCGAAATGTTTGACAATATCTGAACAATCCACAAGCCTCAATAACACGACTAAGCGAAAGTGAAACAAATGAGCCTATCAAAATCATCCTACTCCAACGAACTTACTATTGGGGTTGAATATATATGAATAATCACTCATTGCTCGGTCGTGATGCATATCTTACCATAGGCTTGAACAAGGATCATAGCTTCACCGACATGGCGTGAGCACCAAGTACATCATCAAAATTTGGCATATAAGTCGGTTGTAAAGTTAGGCTAAGGGTATTTACAATGGGATATGGGAAATTTAGGTTAGTGATAGGAAGTAACAAAAGTATAAGTTATGTATAAAATAGTCTAATCAAACCCTTACCATTGATTGCCACCAACCCATAAGATGTTATCCCTTGATCACACCTCAAAAGTAACAAGCAAACCCGACACCATTGTGGTGTATCAACTTCAAACAACTTAGGAACAACCAAATCTTCCATTCTATTCACGAACCACATGATACAACAATTCTTTAGACATATAAAAATGAGAAATACCCACTAGTAGCCCAAGTTCATTTCTTTTTTCTTTTTTTTTATTTCATTTTTTCTTTTTTTTTTTCTGTTTTTCACTTCACTTTTTTATTTTGAACCATTTTTACTCTACTAGTAGGCACCCTCTTACAATGATGAACAATGTCTATAACAATACACTTTATTTGAACAATCCAATACATTCCCCAAAAACTTGACCAATCGAAGTATTCCCAAAGACCAAGAATATTCCAACCGATAACCCATTGAAGCTCTCCCAAACCGTCCAAACAAACCAATGACAATCAATGGCCCCCCAAAATTAGACTATCGGTATGGCGAGGTAAAGTTTACATATTTAAGTGGATTTATACAAAGAAAAGGCTAAGTTCAAAAAGTGTGTCTAAGTGTATCTTGCACTAAAGATGAGTGCAACAAAGGTTTACAAAGAAGGAAAATCACTGACCAGAGTAGCCAGCAACACCAAACATGTATGTACATGTATAAAAGTATGTATGCTAAAGGTAAAAATATACATAAGCAAGGGGTGAATAGAAAGAAAATACGGGTCAAACCTAATATGCCAATTCGTCATCCAATGTACTTCTATCACAAAAGTGATCTCACTGCGGTCTCGTAACGATCACCAGGACAAGTTCTAGCTCAACACATCACCGGCACACTCATATCAAAGAAAGTAACCCGGAAATGGATTAGATTAACCTCAAACATGCACATCTTAGTGCAAAGTTCGAAATGGAACCCTTACTCCCGAATAAATCCAAGAGCCTAAGAGAGGGACAAAATTACAAGGCAATCAAACCAAAACTGTAAACACCTAGCACATCTATAAATGAATGATGAATCTCACAACTTTTGGGTGTTTGGGAAATTTGAGTATGCAAGTAATGTTATCAATCCACGAGGATTAGCCCAATAACCGTTCAGAACACATTTTGTGAGGTCCCAAATACGATGGTTAACCCCGAAAGTGTAAAATACAACAAGTCTAATAATCACTAGAATGGACTAGTATTACTTGTAAATAAATGCAAGAATATATAAACAAAGTAATACAAGACTTAAAGCAATAAACAAGTAAAGTGGAACATTATGTATTTTTTCAAGGTGTATTTTATTTATGATGTTAAATAAAATACAAGGTTGTGCGGAATCAAGATAATACAAATAAGTATGTATCTTAACAACCTATGAATTACAAATGATCTATATTTGTCAAATAACTCTTTTGGATCGAGATACTTAAAGTTGTGAAGTATCCCTGTTTAAGATCGAGAGTATTTAGACAAATTCACTCTAATGCTAAATGTATGCTTTAAAGTAATTTTATCAAAGAAATGACTTTGTATTTATAGGCAACAAAATTCACCAGTGAATTTTGTGCCGTACAAATATGGTTGCATGCATTTAATGAACCGACAAGAACATTAAATGCATTGGTTAATGGTACAAGGATAAAGTCACATCAATATGACTTTATTCTTTTAACCAACCATCTTTACACACGTATAAACTTTGGTAAAGAACAAGTGGATTGTCCTTTGGAAAGTGTGTAAAGGCAAAAGTCAATTCCTCGATATCAGTGTTCAGACTTGTAAGGTCTAAACACTGACAATCCTCCAGTGTACAGATCTGGTAAGACTTCCAGTGGACTCCGCCATTTGTCAGTCTTCTTTATTCTGACTTCAGTGAGAACGTCTTCAGTAGAGTAGATCTGGACTGGGGTGAAGTCCAGTGAGCTAATCTGGAGAATACTCCATATTTCCTATACAAGTATTTGCTCACTGGTCTTCCATTATTTCTGAACAAATCTTCAGAGGGACTCCAGATTCCAAGTCTGGAGTAGGTCCAGTAGAACACGTTTCTGGACAGATCTTCAGTAAGGCTCCAGTAGTCGAGTCTGGAGCGAGTCCAGTAAATCTGGACCTAACAAATTCCCCCTATTTGTTTAGAAATAATGCAAGTGTTTTCAAGCTTATATCTATACAATTTTGTATGCTTGAAAAACACAAGTTTTGATTTTAGTCTAAAAAATCTAAGTTACTGGAAAACACTTTATAGATCATGAGTGTTTTCAGTTTCATCTTTTAAGTTCTAACTTAGACTAAATCTGATCATTTACTTTTATGAATCAAAAATTGCAACTAATATTACATACATCAACTGATAAATAGTTACAATTTTTATCAAACGATAAATTACAATAAGTAAATGATAAGAGTCAGGCCCTTCTCTTCGATGTTTGTCCTGGAGCATCTTCAGAAGCCTTTCTCTTTGGTGATGGAGAAGATGGTACTGATTCTGGCGATTTCATGCCTATTGCAACTTCCATCTGTTTCTTTCTTCTCCATACCTTCTCAACCCTCTTCAGAAATGCTTTAACATCAGTCGACACATTTGTCTTCCCCCTGAACGTTAAGGCAATCTCCTTCAGTTCACTCCATCCAAATACTTGGACTGAAGTACTCTTTCTTTCATCAGTAAAGTTACCTTCCCTGGTCAACTTTATTTCAAACTTTGACATACCTTCATGATTATCAACAAGCTTAATCTCTGCACCAGTGATCCTTCTAGCATCAACCCTGAAATTCAACATTTCATTATACTTGTCTTTCCATTTGGCTGTCTGGATCATTGCTTCAGTTTCCTTTGACACTCTCTGTTGTTCTACAGCAGACTGGAGTTGTTGACGATTGATTTTCAGAGAAGTGTCCAGGGGAATGAATGTGCTTACATCAGCATCTTTAATTGCTTTGATCTGTTTGGCAGTCAGTTTTGGTAAGCCTGTCACTTTCTTTCTGTACTCTAACTCCAGAGCACCAGCATTTTTCCTTATCTTCTTCTGGAGGTTCACCAGTTCCTCCTTTCTCTGTCTGATAAGTTCTGGTACACTAACGCTATAAATTATTAAATCATAAATCTGTTCTTCTTCAGCGTAAAAGGAGCGTACATGAACATCATTCAATGCATTCAGACATTGATGAACTCTGGGGTCTTCCTTCATCTTTTTGTACACATCAATGTTTATGCCTAACCTGCCAGCATTATAAGAGTCCAGAGTCCCCATAGTTGCCATCTCCCTTTGATGGGCCAGCAGTTCATCTTTTTGATTTCTCTTAAAGATCTCTATCATTATGCATTCTTGTTCGAGTTTCTTAGAGGTTTCATCATCAGCAGTGGGAAACTCTGATGATTCTTCAACAGTTTGCTCTTCTTCACCAGATACCATTTGTTCTTTTCCTTTAACAGAGTTCAGAGTAGTTGGTATATCTGGGAAAGATTCAAACTGGGGCTCACTGGCTTCAGTACCAGCAGCTTCTTCAGCCAGCATAGTGGCTTCAGTGCCAAATGCTCTCTGTGCTAATCGTGCACTGGCATCAGTACCAGTCACTTGTTTTTGTTGCACAATGCTTTCAGTAGCAAAGGCCTTTTCAACAGCACTGGCAACAACTTTCTTCTTCTTTCTAATCAACCCTTCTTGGACACCAGACGACTTTTCCCCCTTGGAATGATCACCAGTTCTGGACTTGAGATCATTCCATAATTGTTCTAGCATGTGTCTGTCCAGTGCACCAAAGGTTCTTCCAGCCACTAGAGTTGTATCAGTTACAATTTTCTTAAGTGCCTGCACTTCCTTTTTAACAGTTTCAACTTCTTTAGGCAAGTGCTTTGGCAATTCTTTTTCTATCAACTTCTCCACTTGGGGTAACAGCCCATCTTGAATAGTTCGAAGAACAGACTCAGAAATTTCTTCAGAAATTTCTTTCAGCATACTGATTCTGAACTTCTTTGTACATTCATCACTAATCGTGCTAACAACAGCAGCCTGATCAAGTGTGGGCCTACTCTCCAGAGAACTTATCCTGGTAACCAACTTCTGAACCTCTTCTTTCAGACCTGCCAGTGGTTGAACAAGTTCACCTTTCACTACAGTCTGAACAGAGTTCACCAGCCTTGTCTCCAATCCCTGGACTGCCACTTTGATGTTTTCAGTGTTATTATTAGTGGCCAGTACCAGTTCATCAAGCTTCTCAAAAACAAGCTTCTCATTTCCAGCAAATATATTCATCTCAGATGCAAGGTTATTTGATAATAAAGATTTAAAGTCTGAAATAACCTGCGATGAAGTCTGGAGTGATCTCTCCAGGTCCGCCACCTTATTTAAAAGGCCTTGGACCTCGGCAGAAGATGAAGTGGAGAGACCACTGGGAGGTTCAAGATTGGAAGGCAATCTGGTCATGAGAGGTACTTGTGCCCAGACCTCTTCAGTTACAACTTCAGATGTTACAACTGTTGAGTCCAGCGCACGAGGTTCAGATATCTCGACTGGAGTTTCAATTGGTGGAGGTTGAGTTTGTGAAGTTTGGATTGTGAATGGATTAAAGTAAGGAGTAGATTGTGGAATTGAAGGTGGTGGTGGTGGTGGCATGTTTGATTCTAGTGGAGGTGGTGGCATTTCTGATTCTGGTGGAGGAATATTTGTTTCTGGTGGAGGTGGTGGCATTTCTGGTAGACTTTCAACTTGTACAACATCCTCACCCAGAAAGTTCATATTCACATCAAAATTCTGATCTTCTGACATGGGAGAATCAGCCTCATCCCAAAACATTTCACCAACATTTGTATCACCAGCCTGAGCACCAACCAGTTCACCAGCCTGTTCACTTGCTTCAACATTCAAATCGATTCGAGCCTCTTGCTCACCAGATACTTGTTCATCAGTCTGAACATCTTGTTCGACCTGCTCAACAACCTGTTCAATAATCTGAGCCACATTTTCCATATGTTCATCAGTCACCTGCCCAATAACCTGTACATTCTCTTGCTCAATAACTTGTTCAACATTCTCTTCAGGTTCAAAAATCGGAGACCCATCCAAATTCATTACATCACCAGGATGTCTTTCTGGATTCACCTGAACTCCAGCTCTCATCAGACGCCTGTTTGATCTAGGTCGTCTGGAAGGTTCAACATTTTCTTGTCCTTGACCTTCAGGAGCCACTTGTCTAATGGGTTGTACAGCTTCTATAATCTGTACATCTTGGTCACCAGAGGGTCCTTCACCAACTTGACCTCTACCTGGAGCCAATTCTACTTCTTCCTTTGAAAAGAGAGCATGGACTGAGGAATATCTACCTCATTCAGTGGAGATCTTAGGTTGGTCAGATCCCTCATATACTCACTCACAGAAAAGTGAGTAGTTTCATAATCGTACTGGTCTCCTAGAGCTCTTTTAAACATCAGTGAAAGAAAGCGTATATATGGAACAAAAGCTTTTCTTCCTTTCACCTTAAGACCCTCTACCAGATCATCAAATAGGATCTGAGCGAAATCCACTCTGAGTCCAAACCAGAGGCAGTAGGCAATCTGGAGATGAGTTTGATTTATCTGGTCCAACCCTCCAGAACTGCCTCCCAAACATTCAACAATGTGCGTGAAGAAGAATCTCCATGAGTCTGTCAGTTTGCTCATGTAGACTGTTCCCTTCCTGGATAGCTGGCCATGCTCATCCACAATATCTGTGTGCCTCATCAGTCTGCACACTTCCCTTGTATTGATACCAGAGGGAAGTTCGATGGGCAACTCATTCTGTTCAAAATAATTCAATTGTAGAACAGACCTGAGTAACTAACAGTGAAACCCAAGGATCTGGTACCTTGCTTCAGAGAATAAGTAATTGATGAAGTTGCATCATCATATTGTGCAGTGTACCAGAATTCACATAGATAGTCATGGTACATCCTCCCTGGATTTAAGGTCAAAGCACCATATAATGGACATGAGAGAAAAAATGTATTTAATCTCCCAATAACGGATTGGGCATTATGAACACTGGAAAGTGAAAGTCTGGCCATCCAGTTATTCATGTTTATCCTTATGGCCTTAGCCTCAAGAGTGATATGGGGTGCCTTATCAACATTTTCAGTTGGAGCATATTCAGCGGCGAGCAGATTTTTAGGCGATTTAGATTGTCTTGGTGCCATTTGAATATTAATAGATGAAGATGAAATTGAATATTTAGGGTTTTGATGAAGATTTGATGAAGAATTGAATGGAAATGGAGTAAATATGAGAGATGATTATGATTGGAATTGAATGAAGAAATAAATGAAGGAATTTGAAAGATTTGGGAGTAAATATGTTTGAAGTAAATGCAAATGCAAATGAAATTGAAAGTGGGTATATATAGGAGAGAGAATGTGGAACTCAAACGGTTTAATTTGAAATTTATCAAATAAAATTTTGATCGGGTTCTGAGATCCGCATTAATTACATCACATCACACATAAATGTGTGACGGTTTACAGCCCACAAACAGTATCAAGTTGCACTTTTTGTCTTCCCAAGGTAAAAATACCATCATTTCATTGAAAAATTTATATGCCACGTAGGATTATAAGATAAATATCTTTAAAAAGTTTGCTTACGTGGCACGCACAATGACCAAGTATTTAAAAATATTATGACTCATTTCAGTGCATCTGGAGGTTGACTGGACACTCCAGTATCACTAGTGGATTAGTCCAGTGACGCATGTACTGATGGTACACTGGAGGGACACTCCAGTAAAGTACCAGTGAAAACCATTTGAAAGAGACTAGTGACCTCAAACATGCACGTCAACTAATACAGACAAATGAGAGGGACACATTTACAAGGAGACAAAAGTCACCTCAAACATGCACTTCAACCTGTCCAATTACCAGTGAGAGGGACACATTTACAAAGTACCAGTAATATTTTCTGAAGAATTTGTCCAGTGAGAAAATAAATTAATAAATTCCCCGAACTTAAAACATTTTTAAGAACAAAAATATCTTTCAAGTCTTCCCCTTGGAATGTTGATCCAGAAATCTATTAATGCAAAGATAGTACACAACGGCGTTCAATATCTGAGCAGTCATAAATTTATAAATCTTTAAATCAAAGATCCTCAGTAGTACACAATGGCGTTTAATACCAAGGTTCCAGATTTAAGGGTTTAACATTCCCAACTCACCAACAAGATATTCAAAAGTTTTGACATCCAGAGGTTTAGTAAAAATGTCAGCGAGTTGTTTATCAGTGGGAATAAAATGGAGTTCAATGTTGTTTTTCATAATATGATCACGGATAAAATGATACCTGAGATCAATGTGCTTCGT
>CM067167.1:291430401-291505005 GCA_034093135.1 Erigeron breviscapus
TCTACAAGATGTAGTTCTGGTGGCGTTTATCTTTATGGCGGTTCACGCGTTATTCTTTGAATACGAATTAGAAAACCTCTATCGAAAGACAAGCTAATAGTAGAGCATAAGAACCAAGCTAAGAGGAAGCGGTATACGCCCAACACCCGATGGAGGCTAGCTTTACCAAAGAGGAGAAGTATGGTCGATAAGTAGAGGAAGCATGATGACCTGTGATGGTTATCCCCTCCAAGTCAACGGTCAAATGAAGGTAAGCTAAAACAAGATGAACTTGGGTGAGAAATTTTGCAACACATGGTAAACCGTCAAGGGCCATCGACCCACGAAGTAGTGCGCCCAAGAAAAGTGAAGAAGGAAAACCACATGAAATCGCTAAGTTAGTAGTGAAAGCAAATAAGGGAATACGACGCTAGAAGTCAAGGCACATGCTACAACAACGATTAAGGAAGTTGGCGCTGAACTAAGTTCCAGACAACTAACAAACTCCGTGAAGAGCTAGTTATGGAATGTTTGAACGGAAGGGTGATAAGGATAATTCGCATCTGTGATGAGTTAGGATCAAAGGATCCGTATCACCATGATCTGACAAGTACCCTTGAGATAACTGCAAGGACTAGCGAGCTGCTTGTGTGCTGTTCAAGACGACGATTACTCTAGTTAGAGATGGATTTGAGTGACGAAACGGTAAGGAGTATGGTGACCCATAAGAAAACGAAAGAAAAATGGAGAAAACCGAATGGTTGAGAAAAGGATAAAGTAACCGATGTTTCCCCTAAATTATATTATATCACAATTTCTAAGGACATTAGGTTATTGTATTTGAAAATAAGCTTAGCTTAGAAAGCTGAAAATGGATATGAGGCTCAGGAGAGCAAAGTAATTGAGTTTTGTAGAGGTCAGGAGGACCTACGAAGGATTATTTTAAAGGAGGAGTTCATACGAATAAGGACATCGAAGTGTTTACCTTGAAATGATGGTGGTGATATGATTACTTAAGAGCATAAGGATTGTGTAAATCATATCATGAGGAATGCGTAGGTATAGCAAAGAAACCGAATAGGTTATATGTGCGATGTTAAAAGAGATTTGTCAGTGATGAGTCATAGATAATGGTCCTTCTAGCGTAAAAAGGAAGTAATTAAAGGTACCTTAAAACGATTTGAAAGCCAATATCGGCAAAAGCAAGAGAAATTGGTAACGATATGACTTAGCGAATAATGAAAGAGGTGACTTTGGAAAAAATAAGGGCGAAATTGAAGAACAAAGGTGAGTGTGAGGAACAAGATGGAACTATCATCATACAATTCATGATTCCCTCGAACACCATAAAGCAACAAAGACGACATTGGAAAACCCTAAAATGAGATACTACGAAGATGTACCTTTGCAATTTTAGTGCAACTCGGCACCCCAGTTAGTATCACTTTTGTTAAAGGGGTAATCCCTTAACAAGTGATTAGTCACAAACGAAGCCAATATTTTCAAGAAGCGGAAAGCGTGTCCAACGTCAAACCAAAGAAGGATGAAAGTGGGCGAGAAGCTATTGGAACGATTCTTTAATTGGGGTAGAAGACAATAAAGGAAAGTATGCAAAGTAACAATGGAAATGAATAGCCACCAACGATCGATATCCAACGTCTCTCACTATTTTATTGTAACTCACGTTACGAGCCGTTTGCTCATTTTACACCTCCGTATTGCCATTCTTATTATCATCCCACTATTTAGTATTGATCTAGGCAAGATTGACAGCCCGCAACGATTACATACGATTAATCTCCAGTCGTCTCAAGAGGTGAGCGACATTCGTAACCTTTTTCTTTTCCGAAGTTTCTAATCACGAGAACTGTTAGGGCAACGAAAACATGATAATAGAGTCGACAACAACATTGAAGCGTTTCTTTGTTGGATGAAAAACGGCTTCATTTCTAGTTTTCCAGAGCTGCCACCAGGTTGTGTAGATGATAATGATAATGGCATCTTTCGCTTTCTTATTCATATTCAATGAGTGGACATGGTCCAAAAGTTATATATATATATATATATATATATATATATATATATATATATATATATATATATATATATATATATATATATATATATATATATATATATATATATATATATATATATATATATATATATATATATATATATATATATATATATATATATATATATATATATATATATATATATATATATATATATATATATATATATATATATATATATATATATATATATATATATATATATATATATATATATATATATATATATATATATATATATATATATATATATATATATATATATATATATATATATATATATATATATATATATATATATATATATATATATATATATATATATATATATATATATATATATATATATATATATATATATATATATATATATATATATATATATATATATATATATATATATATATATATATATATATATATATATATATATATATATATATATATATATATATATATATATATATATATATATATATATATATATATATATATATATATATATATATATATATATATATATATATATATATATATATATATATATATATATATATATATATATATATATATATATATATATATATATATATATATATATATATATATATATATATATATATATATATATATATATATATATATATATATATATATATATATATATATATATATATATATATATATATATATATATATATATATATATATATATATATATATATATATATATATATATATATATATATATATATATATATATATATATATATATATATATATATATATATATATATATATATATATATATATATATATATATATATATATATATATATATATATATATATATATATATATATATATATATATATATATATATATATATATATATATATATATATATATATATATATATATATATATATATATATATATATATATATATATATATATATATATATATATATATATATATATATATATATATATATATATATATATATATATATATATATATATATATATATATATATATATATATATATATATATATATATATATATATATATATATATATATATATATATATATTTATAAACTGTGGCAGCCATCTTCATAAGCAGAGACCCTTATTACTCAATCAAGCAAGGATTTTTAAGCCATTCATCCAATTTCTTGTTTGCATTCCTATACCTGCAACTGTACCATTGAAACGAAAACATGATAATAGAGTCGACAACAACATTGAAGCGTTTCTTTGTTGGATGAAAAACGGCTTCATTTCTAGTTTTCCAGAGCTGCCACCAGGTTGTGTAGATGATAATGATATATAGGATACATATATAATCCATTTAAAATAATGGATAATCACGGGCAGACCCAACTGGAGCAAACCAAGATTTGCATACTTCATTTTTGAATTCAACTGGAGCAGGTTTCTTAGCAGTTACGAAGAAAGCTCCCGCCGTGAAGAAACCTAAATCTCATCCTCCTTATGCTGAGGTCATTTCTTATTAATTTTTTACATATTTTTTTCAAATTTATTATTATTATTTGTAAACCTATAGATATAAAATTATGTATGTATAGAATTCAATTGACTGATATTTTTGAAATTGAAATTGCAGATGGTGAAAGAAGCAATTGTATCATTGAAGGAAAGGACTGGATCTAGTCAGTATGCTATCGCCAAACACATCGAAGATAACCAGAAGGACCTACCTGCAAATTTCAAAAAAATGTTGCTAGTTCAGCTGAAGAAGCTTGTTGCTGCCGGAAAATTGGCTAAGGTTAAAAACTCCTTCAAGCTTGCCTCCTCCGCCGAGAAGCCGAAGAAGGCGGTTGCTGAGAAGAAAAAGACAGTTGCTACTAAGAAACCTGCTCCTGTTGCGGCTAAGAAAGCTCCGGTTGCGAAGAAGGCAGTGGCGAAGACTCCGGTGAAAGGAAAGAAGGTTGTGAAGAAGGCTGCTCCGGTTAAGGCGGTGAAAAAGCCGAAAAGTATTAAGTCTCCGGTGAAGAAAGTTGTTGCTAAGAAGAAGGTCACTGCTGCTGCTAAGAAGTGAGATTGTTTGGCTAATAAAGTTGTTTTTAAGGGGTAATTCAACTGATGGTTATATATACTGCGTTTGTGTTTATTATCTTTTTTACTTTGATAACCACAAATATCATTTTTGAATTCATATTTTGTAAGTGATTATGATTATAGAGACAAAGAATTTTTGTGATCAGATTTAAGGTTGTGAGAAGATCTTGTTGGTGTTTAGGTTGTTAATTTGGGTTTTGGATTTTATTGTTTATGAATTTTTTTAGATTTTGTTATTGTTATTATGTGTTTAGATTTAGAAAAAAAGATAAGTTTTGATCTGAAAAAGAGAACTAGGCAGGAGGAGAGAGTGTTTTAAAGGTGAAAAAAGACTGAAATGTCCTCATGTGCATTGCCATGAGGCTTAACGGAGCCAAACTAATGTCGTTAAATGAAGGGGTGCCTAATGAAGCAAAAAGTCACCACTGGGTGATGTAATAATAAAAAAAAGTACGGAGGGCGAAAATTGATAAAATGATAAACCACAAGGTGATGTAATGAAATTTTCTTTAAAAAAAATAAGGGAAGGGATTCCTTAACAAAAGTGGGCAAAAGTGGTGGAGTAAATTGATAATACTAAAAGGACAAGCATAGTGTGCAATAAAGATTAACTTTAAACTTTAAAAAGAAAAATAACTTGATAGTGGATCAACAATAATGGTTCGTGTTAGATGGTATTTTTTATGGATGAATATTCTTTTTACTCTAAATTCTTTCATTTTGTACATCCCATCTCTTTCTAATCTCATTTCTCATATGATTATGTATTGTATATTGTTGTTGTCACTTAATAATTAACTATAATAATAAAATTATCTATGATTTAAACCATTAAACCTTTATATCTTTTTTCCATTATTATAAAAACACGTATGCTAAGTGTTATTTTATTTTTTAAAACTTTTTCTTGATAGTTTATTTGAAACAATAATTGACGCTTTCATTTTAATCATTTTTCTTATTAAACAACCAATAAACAAAATTGCTAAGCCACTCTCACGAAGTGATCCATTAACGAAAGGTCACCGCTTAGTTAGTCAATCCAGTCGAACGGAGCCTTTAACCGTCCCAAGTTACTCCAGATCCGGTGAAAATCAATAATGTGCCCTCCCATAAATACAACAAGAAATTTACTGGTAAAGCCTGCCTATTTCAAGAATCGAATCCTTGTTTTCAAATGAAAGCGTCTCTCCTATCATTAGCCTCCATACCAATTGAGAGAAACTCAATTGACACTTCTAATTTGGTTTAAAACGAATAAAGAAAAGATGAATTAAAATACAGAGATAAAACACTTGTAAAGAAAAGACGAATAAAGGGTGTAGCCCGTAAGCCATAGGCGAAGCCTGTTAGTCTACGGCGGAGTCATGATGGCTAAGGGTGAAACCCGTTAGGTAGATCACCCCATCACTGATCACCCTTTATGACCTATCACTCCCACCAGCTACCCCTTATTAATATCCTTAGGGCGAAGCCTGTCAGTCTACGGCGGAGTCATGATGGCTAAGGGTGAAACCCGTTAGGTAGATCACCCCATCACTGATCACCCTTTATGACCTATCACTCCCACCAGCTACCCCTTATTAATATCCTTATGGGCGAAGCCTGTATCGTATCCTTATATGTATAACTCACTAACTCGGGTTAGAATATTTTTTGTTTTTTAAAAATTATATGGATTGAGTTAATTAAAAAAAGAAAAAAAGTGAAAAAAGACAAAATATCTAAAAACAAGTTAAAAAAAATCAAATATATCTCTACCCTATATATATATATGATAATAATTAAAGATAGTCCCATGTATGGGTACTTTACTCTTATCATAATCCTATGAGAAATCAAATAAAACGTATCAGTGCCACTTATTAAAGCAAACTTAGGATCCTCATTCGAATAGAACAGAGCACTACTAGCGACAATGGTGAGTAGTAGCATCCAATTCAAGTTGAGGGGATTCTCCATTGTTGACCGAGTCCATGACCAATGGAACCACATGGCGGACACTCCCGATAACATCTTTACAAAATTCTTCGCCGCGATCCAAACCTTTTTCGGAAACTTGATCCCTTCATTCACTGACATACTCCCAATAGCCGCACACTACCTCTTAGCCGCTGTCATCCTTATCGCGTGTATCTGTTTCATCATCTTCTTTTTCTCGTGCCTTGTTTCGACTTTCAGTTGCTTGTTTATGTGCATCTCATCCATTGTCAGATACTTGTGTATGGGCATCTACTGTATTGTCAAAATCTTGTTTTTATGCATCTTTTATGCTGTCAAATTCTTGTTTTTGGGGTTATCTCGCACCATTTACTTTATCTACTCCTGTTTGATGAAGTGTTTGTGTGTGGCACCATCAGCAGTGAAGATGATGGTTGCACCTGGCAGGGCTCCATTAATGATGGCCAGGGCTGCATTTGAAGCCAGTCCAAAGGCCTATTTCGCGGCTCTTCGAATGGTTTCTGGCTAGTTTAATTTTGGATGGTGCGATGTAGTTGTGAGGATATCTAGTAATTTTGTTGTTGCTTTATTTTCGATCAATGTTTTATGTTTTTGTTCCCAACTTCTGTTTGTATGTTTAATTATGATGTTATGTTATGTTTTTTATTTTAAGTGGTTATGTTTTGGCCTTTCTTTTCCTCAAACAATGTTTTATTGCATTAGACTCAGATTAATTTATGAAGCCTACTTTTAGATCAATATATATAATCTAAATTCTTTATTTCAGTTACGTACGTTATTTAACTGAAAGAGGATTATTTATGAATTTGATTTAGGTTAAAATTGATCCAATTGTTTATTTTGTCTTGCAAAACTTATAAAGCCAAAAGGACGTGGTACACTTTTAAGAGCATTTGTAATGGTCGAACCACATCAACGTGGTTGTCAACTTCGATTAGGACCAGAACCAATGCGTTTGGGGGGTGGTGTAGCTCAACCGGGCTATAGCCACAATGGAAAGAGACGAGGTGGTTAGTTTGTACTCCGTATTTATCTTATTATATGAGGTATATTGTGTGATTCGTATATTTTTTCAGTACGATTTTTATACTGGTAGTGTATTTTTGTGTGATTGCTGACGAGTGCTTAATTACGTACCGATGTAACTATATATCTTTTTAGTATAATTTGACGCCTCCATTACGTATGGTCTAACTTACCACAAAATTTTTAATTCTAAAAATGATCAAGTGGCTAATTGCAATGATAAACCAAAAATAAGGATATATAATTACTTAATTTATCAAATTTTAAAAGGAATAGCTAGGGAGTTTTATAATTAATGCAGTAAAACTAGGGATGACATGGCCACGACGATATGCATTCCATCCGATCCGGATATCCAATCTCCAATGAATAATAGTAATGCATGTAATGATAATTTAGAGGGTTATGCACCTCAATTTTATTTATATCTATTAGTAAGGAAGTGTTTGTTGTTACGTTTTTTAAAATAAATTCTGCATTTTCAAAACTGCAATCATGTATGTATATGTTTTTATAAATCTACGTTTTCATACCAAATACTCAATTTTCATATCAAATACTCAATTTTTCATCCAAACACTTTTTTTATATAAATACTCAATTTTCATATCAAATACTTTTTCTATCAAAACTGTTTTCATAGCAAAATCTTTTTCATCCAAACACTTTTTTTAGATTATTATTTAACAAACGTAATAATCAAATAATTATTTCAAAACATGATCTAAAATACCCTATAAATAGTCTTCAACTAATTAATTATACGTTAGCAATCTCATAAATAAGGAATGAATATATGAACGTGGGTTTGAAATAGATATATAAATGCGCATGCACATATTGAATTAGTATCAACTTATTTTTGTTAAGTATACTTCATTAGTAAATTAAATGCTTTTGGATTTCCCCAACTTCATTGGAAATCGTATGCCGATTCCACCTGCCAATCGTCACATGCCTTCATTCTAATTAAATACTCCTCCGTCCCATTTTAATTGTCCTATTTTGACTGGTCAAGTTTTTTTCTTCCGATTTTGACCGTAAATATCTTTGTTTGTGTTATATATTAGTTGATAAAAGTTATATCAATGAAAAGTACATTTAAAACTCAATCAATTCATATATGTTATATCAAGTGTTATATAACATAAACAAAAATATTTACGGTCAAAGTTGAAAGAAAAAGACTCAAAAAGTCAAAATAGGACACTTAATATGGGACGAAGGGAGTATTCATCTTACCAAAATACTTTCTAGAGAACTAGTGTTATACCCGGCCGTTGGCCGGGGATAACGATCGGACACAAACTTGAATGCGAGTCATTAATTGTAGAGTAAATTACAATTTTCGTCCCTGTGGTTTGTACCCACTTTCATGTTTCATCCCTAGGTTCACGAAATTACGTTTTTCATCCCTAGGTTTGGAAACTCAATTTTCATATAAATCTACGTTTTCATTCAAAACTGTGTTTTCATAGCAAAATCTTTTTCATCCAAACACTTTTTTTAGATTATTATTTAACAAACGTAATAATCAAATAATTATTTCAAAACATGATCTAAAATACCCTATAAATAGTCTTCAACTAATTAATTATACGTTAGCAATCTCATAAATAAGGAATGAATATATGAACGTGGGTTTGAAATAGATATATAAATGCGCATGCACATATTGAATTAGTATCAACTTATTTTTGTTAAGTATACTTCATTAGTAAATTAAATGCTTTTGGATTTCCCCAACTTCATCGGAAATCGTATGCCGTTCACCTTTGCCAATCGTCAACAATGCAGTAACGTCTCTTCTAAATATCAGTGCATGCATTGTATTAGTATATATATATCAACGTAATTTTTTATTTTTTTTAAGAACCCCAATTAGTAAATGCGTATGAAGTTCCCAACTTAATTGGAAATCGTATGCCGTCCACCTTTGCCAATCGTATGCCTTCATTCTAATTAAATACTCCTCCGTCCCATTTTAATTGTCCTATTTTGACTGGTCAAGTTTTTTTCTTCCGATTTTGACCGTAAATATCTTTGTTTGTGTTATATATTAGTTGATAAAAGTTATATCAATGAAAAGTACATTTAAAACTCAATCAATTCATATATGTTATATCAAGTGTTATATAACATAAACAAAAATATTTACGGTCAAAGTTGAAAGAAAAAGACTCAAAAAGTCAAAATAGGACACTTAATATGGGACGAAGGGAGTATTCATCTTACCAAAATACTTTCTAGAGAACTAGTGTTATACCCGGCCGTTGGCCGGGGATAACGATCGGACACAAACTTGAATGCGAGTCATTAATTGTAGAGTAAATTACAATTTTCGTCCCTGTGGTTTGTACCCACTTTCATGTTTCATCCCTAGGTTCACGAAATTACGTTTTTCATCCATAGGTTTAGAACTCTGTTAACAACTTTGGTCCACGACACTAACTGACGTTATAAGTGGGGTCACGTGATTTGCACGCCAAGGGTAATTTCGTCATTTGCTTTGTTACAGGACCAAAAGTGTAATTCTTATAAGAAAAACTCTTGTATAAAAATATACTACAAGTAGTATTTTTTTTATCACATGGAACTTTGTCTCTATCTCTTATTTTCAGATTCATTACCAACCACACAATCAAAAATGTATCATATCATCATATCATTATCATACATACAAATATATTCATATATTCTAAACAAAAGTTTCCACCTGTGATAATATTTCTCCATATCTATTTAACATATATATAAAGAAAACTCATAAATCACAAGAACATTAATAACTAGATTACCAAAAAAAAACCACGTTAGAAATAGGGGGAAAAAGAAAAAGGTTGTGAATGTTGTGCATCACACCATTGTTGCTCATATAAAGTTCTATATATAGATCTAATATATACATACATAGATATATATACATTGGAGGGTGATGGAGTGCGAAACGGGGATGCAAGTTGTATTAGAAAGGAAAGAAACATGGGGATCCGAGTGGTGGTGGCCGGATGGGAATAGTGTTGGTCGGAAGTGGTGGTGACCGGAAGTGGCGGTAGCTGGAAGTGGTGGTGGCCGTATAGTGGATTAGTGGTGGTCGGGAAATATTATATATATCCATCTCTACCTTTACCTTCAAGATCTATATCTATACATGTATCCATCTATATCTATGTATATGGCGGTTGTGCGAGTGACGGTGGCAGACCGTGGTGGTTGTCGGAAGTTCTGGTGGTTGGGAACATATCTTGTTTAGAGAGAAAAAGAGAGATTGGATTTAAAGAATAGATCTTTTATGTTGTTATTACTAGCCATAGATATATTCACATATATATAGATATATGTATATGAGAGTGTGTATATGTAGCTATATATGGTTGATAAAAGTAGTTAAGTGATGGTGAGTTCCGTTCAAAAAAAAAAGTGATGGTGAGTTTGTTAGGATGTTGAATTATTGTTGTTATTGTTTGATGATGATGATAGGAGGAGTGATATTCAAGATCTGAAAAAAAGAAAAGTTGATGATAATAATTTGAAGAATTGAAAAAAAGATTTATTGTTATTTATTTATTTATTGTATCTTTATTTATATATTACACTTTTGGTACTGTAACAAAGCAAATGACGAATTTACCCTCGGCGTGCAGATCAGGTGACCCCACTTATAACGTCAGTTAGTGTCGTGGACCAAAGTTGTTAACAGAGTTCCAAACCTAGGGATGAAAAACGTAATTTCGTGAACCTAAGGATGAAACATGAAAGTGGGTACAAACCACAGGGATGAAAATTGTAATTTACTCTTAATTTTAACATGTCAGATGTTATCATTAGGAGAAAAAACTACATCCTTAAACAATACGTAAATCTTAAAACATAAAGCTTTGATGGCGAAATAAAAAATTGTAAACTACTCGTATCTTGAATGATAAAAATTAGAAGCTTTGGTGAAAATAAAAAAGACTAAAGCGAAGTACCATGAATTATCAAACATAAACTTTAATGGTTAAATTTAAAAGTAAGGATTTAGTAGTTAAAGTGTGAAATACTAAAACGTTATCACCCTAAAAATAATGATATAATTCAAAATAAAATATAAAAAACCCAAGAAAGCAAGTTGATATCTACACAACACGTTAACAAAAAAAAACTAAGCAGGCGACCAGGCAAGAGCTAACTTCACTATTCACACGAAAGTTTTTATATAGTAGAAAAGTTTTTATATAGTCACGAAAAGTTTTTATATAGTCACGAAAAGTTTTTATATAGTTTATAATGTCCTAATCTTTATCTTTTCAATAAGAAATAAAATTATCAATTTACTTTATATATCCTATACTTACAGTTGTCTATTGGAGTATCGATGTAATTATTATGAGTATATAATAAAGTATTTTCTATGAGTGATTATCTGTATATTACTACGTTTTTAACTATATACTATACCAATTATGTTTTAAAGTTTAATATTGTATGATTTGATGGTATACGACTAATAAAATATAGATTTACAGATTATTTCCCATACCTTTCCTAGCTTCCAATATATCTTCAAATTCCAATATATCTTCCAATCATCTTCCAAGAGGGAACAAAGTTAAAAAAATCATTAAAAAAACAAAAAGAACAAAATTTAAATATACATAAAAAAACATAAAATTCCATAAAAACAACTGAAATTCTATGACAAATTATAAGTTTCGAGCGATAGTTTGTGGTGATTAACCAAATTATAAGGGGTAATAAAATAAAAACTTTTGCCTATTAATTTTTCTTTAAATTGATGAAATTGTACCAAGAACTGAAATGCCTTCTCATCAACACACATTGGCATGTATCCGTTTGATGTCCAAAAACTATGTAGTTGACAATGAATGGTATAAGGGAAATATATTTTTTAGCTAATTTTGTTTAAAATCCTTTTAATTATAAAATTATGACATATATCAAAATTAATAAATGAGATTAAAAAATAGAGTTAGTAGAATACATATATTATTATACTTTAATGATTTTAAGAGAATTTTTTTGAAGAATCTTAAGAAACATTAATCATTATTCGTAATAAATGAGCGTGACCTTTTTTTGGAATCATTATCCACACCAATTTTTTCATTAGTCATACCAAAATAACTAAAGTCAATATAATAATATACTAATCATGATGTTTTTTTCTTTTTAGTTTATCTTTTTCATTTGACTTTTGTTATTAAAAATATAATAATAATGATATAGTAATCATGATGTCTTGTTACTTTTTTCTTTAAATATATTATTGTATTTGATTATTTTTATTTACAATATCATACATTTTACTTTTTATTGCAATTGAAAGACTAAAAATATAATAATAATGACATAGTAATCATGATGTCTTGTTACTTTTTTCTTTAAATATATTATTGTATTTGATTATTTTTATTTACAATATCATACATTTTACTTTTTATTGCAATTGAAAGACTAAAAATATAATAAAAACTTTTGCCTATTAATTTTTCTTTAAATTGATGAAATTGTACCAAGAACTGAAATGCCTTCTCATCAACACACATTGGCATGTATCCGTTTGATGTCCAAAAACTATGTAGTTGACAATGAATGGTATAAGGGAAATATATTTTTTAGCTAATTTTGTTTAAAATCCTTTTAATTATAAAATTATGACATATATCAAAATTAATAAATGAGATTAAAAAATAGAGTTAGTAGAATACATATATTATTATACTTTAATGATTTTAAGAGAATTTTTTTGAAGAATCTTAAGAAACATTAATCATTATTCGTAATAAATGAGATTAAAAAATAGAGTTAGTAGAATACATATATTATTATACTTTAATGATTTTAAGAGAATTTTTTTGAAGAATCTTAAGAAACATTAATCATTATTCGTAATAAATGAGCGTGACCTTTTTTTGGAATCATTATCCACACCAATTTTTTCATTAGTCATACCAAAATAACTAAAGTCAATATAATAATATACTAATCATGATGTTTTTTTCTTTTTAGTTTATCTTTTTCATTTGACTTTTGTTATTAAAAATATAATAATAATGATATAGTAATCATGATGTCTTGTTACTTTTTTCTTTAAATATATTATTGTATTTGATTATTTTTATTTACAATATCATACATTTTACTTTTTATTGCAATTGAAAAACTAAAAATATAATAAAATCTGTCACACACACCTTATATAATTATACATAATAGTAGAAGATATAAGGATAATAAAATATTTTATATCATTTTCTTAATCAACATTAATACAGGTTCTCACACCTACTGAATTACGTCTAGGAAATTTAATCTCGTTGTACACTTTTTGTCTATGCAAATAAGGATTTTCCCATGTCCGATCAAATGCGTAACTAGACCATTGTGGATGCATAGGAGGTATCGGAAAATCTCCTTGTAACACCAGTCTCACGAAATGATTACATTGAAGCGTGCAATTACACAAATATTATGTGGTTGTGAACTTGGTGGGCTAGTAAAAAACGGTAAGCACGTTGTATCTCCTTCTTTGCTTAAAAAAATAACCACCACATTATACCTTGAAGCAATGAGTAACCCAGTGTCTGGCATAATCATCAAATATTGTGGATATACAAATCCTTCTTCAAAGTGATTCAGCATGTACTGAAGTGATTGTACGCCTTCTTTGTTAAAAATTGCAGTGTATCTTGCATTATGCACAGATAACTCATCCAATAAATCCATACGAATTTGACGCCAATCATCTTGATGACGACCAATGCAAACAGCCGTCGCTCTAAATCCACAGTTTCCATCTCCTTGTACATTCTGAACCTGTGTGATATACGGAAGAAAATCTCCGAGTCCCTGCCCAATTAAATAATCTTCATTGTTCATACTTGGATCTGGATTATGGGTTTCGGGTGTATACATATATAGATCCGGATTGTGGTACATATATGGATTTGGATTGTGGGTTTCGGTTGTATACACATATGGATCCGGATAGTATGAATTTTGGTGTTGACTTTGGCTCGTAAAAGGATCTTGAAAGTATGGTTGGCTTGAATGAAAGACTTCCGGAATATCGTCCATTAAATTTGAACCACTCATGGGTGGGCCTTCGTCAAATTCGAAACAGCTATCAGCTGGGACCTCATTTAGGTCAAATTCGAAACAACTATCAGCTGGGACCTCATTTAGGTCAAATTCGAAACAACTACGTCTGGCCGGCTCATTACCCGAATTGACAAAATTGGGAATGGTTGAACAACTATATCTTGTTGAGCAAAATTCGACACGTCTTTTTTGTTGCGATTTCTTTGGTCGTCCACGGGTATTTTTTTGAACTCCTTCCAGAATGTCGGTTGTACTTGGACGGAATATAAAAAGAAATATAAAAAGAAAAAAAATATACGTTGAATGGTACGTTGGGAGATAAAAAAAATAAATGTTAAATGTGAATATAGAAAACATACGTGGATATTTTGTCAACAATGACTGAAGTTGATTGTAATTTTCCGTGTAAGAATCCATGGTTGTAGACTTTCTAGTTTACTCCATAATGCATTAAAGTTGCACCAATCACGTGTTGACCTGATAGTTTGCCTACAGTGGTCGAAAATATTTCGGCTGATGTGAATTCTACAAAGTAGTTGAGGAAAATCTCTTTGCATGCATTTACTAGAGCCAACTCCCTGTTGTAACTATAACACGTGGGTGCATGCAACTGTCTAATGTCAACTTAAGACAGTTTAAGACCCATGTATAGTTAGCAGTCTTTAATAATAAAAACGCAATAAGAAACATATAAATATAAAGATAAGAAATGCACTTAATAATAAAAACTCAATAATTACATAATATATATATAATAATATATACCTCGTTAGTGAAAAATTCTGATGTAGTCATAATAAATCTATTGTCTTCCATTGGATGATTTTTGGACACCTATTTATATAAATAAAAAAAATTAAAAATTCGAAATATACTCCAACAACTATTATTATCTTATTTATAAGAAAAAAAATATTAGATTGATCATAAAATAATTTATAGAAATCAGTTTTATAAAAATTCCTTTAAAAAAACCCTCCCATATATAATTACTTTATATCCTTTAAAACAAAACATTCCCCACTCCCCAAAAAAACAATCGGCCTCCTCTTTATCTCTCCATTCTCTCCCCCCAAAAAACCTCCACCTTTTTTCTCTCCCCCTTCCAACCGTCTAGTAAACTTGGGTCTTGAAGAACTTGACGCTTCTTGGCTCTGGTTTTCTTCTTCGTCAAAGATAACGTTAAGACAGGCGCCTATGGCCTCGGATTGAAAACTGCATTCAATTGCGTAACAGCCCGATTGATTGATTCGTAATCGTCGCTAGGGGATGATGAACTAGACATTTTTTGTGGTGGTGTATGATTGAAATGCTTTGAAAATGATAGAAATAGGTATATTTAGGTTGTTGTGATTTGAAATGGTTGTGTAAAATGGTGTATAAATAGGAGTAGGGAATTAATTTATAAACAACCAACTAGCCGTTGGTTTTGAAATTTGAGTTAAAAAATGTTTTTTTTATATTGCAACGGCTACCACAAAAACGGGCCCCACAACACACCAAAACGCACGTCTATAGTTGGAAGAAACGGAAGGACGGGGCCTAAGACGCGGGTCGTGCTACTAGCGTTCTCCCCGACCTTGGCGTCGGACGCCGTCGGACGCGGGGAGGAATCCCCTATAAGGACCGGCCTAACCATCGTCGCATCAAACGTTAGTTAGTTGTAATGTAATACATTGCTCTAGTTAATAAATGGGCAACTGTTTAGTTTGATCTGGTTATATTTCATTCAATTTTTGTTCATGTATACTAGTTTTTCATTTCCCTTCAACGTACGTACTCTTTGATTTTGATTGCTATACCACTAGTCCTAGAAAATGGATATAATATCGCGTAACAATTTTGTTGGGTTAATTGGGTTCGTTCTCCAGTCTTTAAACCTTTCATCGGTTAAGAGAGATTTGATTCTGATATTGTAATATTGTTAAAGTTATCATTAGAATATTTTTACGTTTCTATTTTGACAACTTTTGTGTAGTGGGAAAGTAGGTAACATGGAAAATAAATAAAAGGACGATGGTAGTGGCTAATATAGGCATGTAGTGGGAAAATAGATGACATTAAAAAAATAATAAAAGGACAAATTAAGGATAATTTTCAACAAAGCTAAGACCGAACGGAGTAGCCCATTCCTTTTTGTCTTTTTCGCCCGGAACGCCCCACTTCGGTCCCGGGGGCGTTCCGCCCCATTAATTTGCGTGCCCAGTTTGTTTTAAAACGAGTCTGGAGTCTTGGCATTTTGTGGCCATATGGCCGTTGGTTGGCTTTGAAAACACAAAAAAAAATGTTTTTTTTTAAATTAACCATCCACCTTTATATATATATATCTACACATATTTACATATTCTATATCTATCTATCTTCTTTCTTACTAGTTTTCTTCATCTTTTTCTTCCAACAAATATTACATACATATTTACACATCTTTTTCTTCATCTTTTTCTAAAATCACCATATGGATTCCGATGAATCATCTGGATCTTCTAATGGGTCTGACGATTACGAAGACCGTGTCGAGAATGTGATTCTTTGAGCCGCCGAACTAGTTAGACGGCGGATTGCTGACCAACCTGCCCCAATCATTCGCCGAAGGGTACCAGTTGATCGTGATCGTATTGAAGCACACGCGCGTTTGATTCATGACTACTTTGCTGATGAACCGCGATACAACGCGAGACATTTCAGAAAACGGTTGAGGGATATGTTATGCATCGAAAGTTATGGCGAGTCGACCCTTCGTTCAATGAATCATGTGAGTCATAGTAGCAAGTTAATAAGGATATGTGTCGGAAGGTCTTATCCGCCAAATGAATAGTCTTCGTTGAATGTAATGTGTGTATTACTCATGAAGGTTGAAGAAATGAGGTGATTACTTGTTTCGATTTAAAGATTGAACTAAAGAAATGACGAAACGGTTGAAATGTAAAGTGAAAGTAGAAAAGACTATGTAAGAAGCTAAATGAGTTTGGCTATGCTAAGTTAAAGAACAACCCAAGGGAATCCCGAAATGAAATGATAAAGTTAAGGATACGGATAAGTTAATTATATAGGAGTGGCGAAATGATTCCGAGGACAGAATCCTTTTAAGGGGGAGGTAGTTGTAACATCCCAAACTTTTTAATTAACGGTTGACTTGAGTCGTTAAGTCAACACTATGTGTCCGTTAAGTCTCTAGGAGATTTAATGCTTAGATGTGTTTAATGTGCTATATGTGTAAGGCTTTAATGCCTTAATGATTGATGTACTAATGTGTTTAAGGTATATTTATATGCCTTTAGAGGTTCTTGAAGTGTTTAATGTGTTGTAAGTATTCCCTATAGGTGTTTTGAGCTAAATATGAGTCGTTTGGAAGCTTAGGGACTAGTTTTGACAAAAGGGTTAAACCCAAAAACGGGTTAAGGGTCTATTAACTTGTCATTAGACTCATAATACAGATATTATACTTTTCCTTTGAAGCCCTAGCCGTCCCCTTAGTTCTATAGCATTCTATTGTTCGATTTCATCGTTATTTGGTTGATTCGGGAGTGTTTTGATCAAGCTTTTGCACCCCTCTTGTAATCTACAGGTATTTGAAGTATTATTACATTGATTTCATGTCCTTTCAATCCCTTGATTCAATTCATATCTGGTCTAAGTCATTAGAGGGTTGTTTGATGTCGAAATCATGAGTTTTAATCGATTCGGTAACCTAAAATGTTTTTTATTGTGATTCAAATCAAGTAGGGGTTAATTAATAATTTCATTGCATCATTATGGTCTTAAAATGATGAATTTTGAGGTACAAAAGCCGTTCATAAGGTTTGGGGTCGTTTGGGGTGTGTTTGGTTAAGTTTTGGAGGTTAAACAAAGTGTTGTGTGCAGAAACGGGGGCTGCTGCGCCGCAGTCACTAAACTGCGACGCAATAGGACAACAGCGACTTAAGTTGCGACGCAATTTTCCCACTGCGATGCAATTAGCGACTGAATTTGAAAATGACCATTAATTTTGAACCGTAACACCATTTTTGACAAATAAGCTATCCACAGAATCATGGGAGAGTCTACTTTCTAATGGTAATGCTTTTAAAGGATTATTCTAATGTCAAAGTACCTGAAAGGTTGAATTAGTGAGTGAAGGTCGAGTTTCGTCGAGTTCTGTGAGCTCTAAAGTACTAATCGAATCTTCAATGCATCAAGCATTGTAATGGGACATGTTTATAGGTGTTTAGGTCTGAGTTATGACCATAATTGAGTGGGTATTGTTTAGCTCGTCTAATGGTCGCTTAATGATTATAGGTAGTCGGGAATACTTGCTTTGCACGGTAGCTTAGTTATCATTTGTTGTGCGCTTCTTCGAGGTAAGATACACAACTTTGTCACGCTGAGGGTTCAACAAAAACATAGTTTTCATATAATAACTTCCCCGAATGTTATCTTGTTTGCTTATGGGTATTCAGGATTATTCGGGAGGTGATATGGGCTATGTTGATGAATATTAAAGCCTGAAATGCTACCCTAATGATATGAGATGATATGTATTGTTATGAAATGATATGAGATGATATGTATTGTTATGAAATGATATGAGATGATATGTATTGTTATGAAATGATATGAGATGATATGTATTGTTATGAAATGATATGAGATGATATGTATTGTTATGAAATGATATGAGATGATATGTATTGTTATGAAATGATATGAGATGATATGTATTGTTATGATATGCTATGAGATGATATGCTTTTCAGATGAGATGCCATGAAATGCTTTGAGATGTTATGAAATACGATATGTAATAATATATATTTTTTTAAAGGTGTGGATTGATCATCGCAGCGAAGGCTCTAGCTTAAGCTAGTTTTACATACCTTCTCACCCTCCAATACCCGGTAGGAGGAAAAACCCCCTAACTAGCCGCCCAAAGGCACGACACTAATTAGGGATAAAACCCTGCCCTTTCAAGGTTTGATCCTGAGATCTCCCCTCTCACAAAGAGACTATTGCCTTATGTCCAACCACTGCAATGCAAGTGGAAGTACATATGTCCAACCACTCCTTGCAACATGGTTTTAGATGTGAAGAGTAATTCGGGAGGTTTGACCAGCCCCATTGTCTTGAACATACGGATTACTCCGGGATTGGCTTGCCATTTCTTAACAACATTGATGTACCGCCGAAAGGTTTATCCATCTAGGCGGGTGTGAGGTTCCCTGTATGGTCCTATGACCGCCTACACACAAACTTTCACGATTACCACGGCCTCCACGACCACCTCTACTTCTTTGATTTCCTTGATCAACCGGTTTCTCTTACTCGTCTTGACGCCGATAATTCATGTCAGCTCTCTGTGGTCTATCCATCTTTCCTCGAACACACGCGTTGGATTTCCAAGTTAATCCTCCCAATTCACACATGAACATTCGCAATTAACCATCACATAACAAACAATCCAAAATTAAGCTATTATAAGCCACTACAAGAACATGTATCTCTACGGGGATATTATCATGGCAATAAGCTATGTTATCGTCATCTTATTTAATTCCAACTAATTACGCAATTTTTTTTTCTTCTTTCAATTCAACCATAACCGAATTATTCAAATCAACATTCAAATTTAAATATAACAAGGCGAAACGTCACCGTTTCATTCAATTCTCAATCAATTCCACAATTTCAAACCATTTCATACAAATATATAAAAGGGGTCAAGTCATTAACAAGGCGGGTAAAGCATAGTCCGAATCTAACTTCAACATTCAATACATTAATGGTGTATGTATACAGGGTGTACCAGCGGCTAACCCTCCACACCGTTAATATATTGAATGGACGTCGGGATTCGGTTCCGTTATTCCCTCTAAGTATTGGTCGGGTATGTATACAGGGTGTACCAGCGGCTAACCCTCCACCTAACCAACACTCATCAAGCATACCGGGTTACCTACTATACTTTATCCACAATGCGCAATCCACGAGGTCATTAACTTTATATGACATAGGATAACCATAGATTTGTTGATCAGGCGCCTCTAGGGTTACCGAGTGTCATACTCCATTAATGCCATCATTTCACTTTGTTAGGGTTAAACAATAATACTATAAGAATATACGTTAACGTTCATTCGGCAAGTCACGGTGTATCCCGACACTAACACATACGTCAATCAAGTCATCACATAACAATCAAGTCATCAAGTCATGAAAAACCCTACGAACTCCGTTTAAACAAGTTTTATGCATCATACAATTCACGTTGCACACAAAATTTCCTATCATGCATGCTAATATGAAATGTGGGTGCAATGGCTATAGGCTAGGTCGATCCACCTAATTCTCTACAACCACGGCTCTGATACCATTCTGTAACACCCCAACAAGGCGGAATCATGAGGGTTACACAAATAGCACAACACGACATGGAAATTATGTAGAGTAAATCTAAATGCATAAAAAGGATCAAGTAATCCATACGAACCATTCAAAAGTGCAAGTAACCGGATCACACATAAGCATAACCCCTAATCAAGAGTAATGTATCACGGATCCAAGAAGTCCAAGTCCAATTCTAGCATAATCAAGCAAACAATCATCCAATACGTCTCTGAGCTAACCTGTTCACCTGAAAAGTGTACTAAAACGGGTCAACATAAAGTTGGTGAGTTCGTAGGGACAAGTAATAGGAAACAAGTGTCGGGATAGCAACCGTTAATGATACACGAGGATTAGAATACCTAATCACGTTTACACAAATCAATACAAGTCAACGTTTACGTTCAATAACGATTCATATAACGATTAATAACGTTCAATCACGTGGGCTCAACAACCCATAACGTGAGTATAAAGATACCCATAACGTGGATTCAACAATCCATAACGTGAGTATAAAGATACCCATAACGTGGATTCAACAATCCATAACGTGAGTTTAACAACCCATAACGTGAGTATAAAGATACCCATAACGTGGATTCAACAATCCATAACGTGAGTTTAACAACCCATAACGTCAATAACGACACGACTTACATTATGAATAATGCGTCATATAACGGGGCGACTTACATATATTTCAAATGCGTCATATCAAGGGCAACATCAAACAAGTATGTACACTTTTCAGCCCGAATCTCAATTTAGTAGGGAGGGTTTACGAAACTCACCTTGGTCGGCAATGAGAAGGTAAAATTGATTTATAGTCGAGTTACAATTGTTCAACGTTCACTTCACGTCCACCACCTATAATTATAATATGCATATTTATTAATGTTTATATATTTATATTATACGTTATTAACTTGTTTTAAAATCCTAATTAGAGTTTAAAATGTGGGTTTACAACTTTACGTGACCCTCAAGACTTGTTTTCCATCGTTAAAGGAGTTAAGAAATAGCTTGGAATAATTTAAAGTCATTCAAGAATCGCATCGTGACCAAAATTTATTATTACTAATAATACACATGTTATTATATTATAAATCAAGTTTTACTTGAAGTTTTAGGATAACCATTAAGTTTGTACAACATTTTGGCTCGATTAAGAAGATATAGAAGTCGAGGGGTAACTCGAAAGGAAGCTTGTCTCGACCCTAGCGGTATAAATTTGGAGCTACGAAATAAAATAATAAATAAAAGAAAATGAAGAACACAAGTTGGCGCATGGTATGGCATAATTCAACGTAAGGGACCAGAATTTTGTATTTTGCACATGCACTAGTGTAACACAGGGACCAATCAATGTCCAGTAATTTGGAGGCACCGTAAAGTACGGTGAATGGATCGTAAAAGACGCCAATCTCCAATCCAGCGTAAGACATGCCCCAGTGGACCGTTCCAGCAAGTTAAGCCCAGCGTATGCTACGCCAAATGGGCCGTAAGGTACGCCTGGATCCATCAGTTTTGAACAGCAGCAGCCTAAGAACCAATTTCAACCCAAAAACACACTTAACCCCACTCTGAGACTTAAGAATCGATTTAGTGAGCTTCAAAAAACAAAATTTCTTTACTATTAATCAATTTTAAACATATCTACTCCTAATCCATTACATAAATACGTCCTATATCATCAATTATCATCAAAATTTACTTAAACCTAATTAAATAATTATCAAAACCCCAATTTGACATAACTTGGTTTTGACTTAAATTTTTCACCCAAGAATACTTATATTAGGCTAGAAACATGTTATTAATAATAAATGATGAATTCAAGACTAGTTTAACTTCCGTTCAAAAAAAAAGACTAGTTTAACTTACCAAAATTGCTTCCCAAGTATTTGACCCGTTTTTGGAGCTAAAGGTGGAGTTTTCTTGCACCAAGTATTCCAAATTCGTGATATAATAGAGAGATGATGATATTAAGGATGATTCTTGCACTAATTATACTTGAATAACATTAAATGAAAATGATTTGCTAGAGAGAGAGAGGTGTAAGAATTTTTGGAGTTCTTGCATTTACTTAGAGAGAGAAGGAGAGATAGAGAATGAGTGGTGAAAGGATGAAAGGAAGAATGGATGAATGGATAGGGTTGGATCATGGGTTGGGTCATGGGTCATAGTCTAGACCCATGGGTTGACCCATACACCCAACTAGTTAAATTACATGTCGTCTCGTATCATTTCATATAATAAGGCAAATAATCGACCCGTCAAGCATATTTCTCATCATAAATTCATGAAATGCACTTATTATATCATTTATTAAAGTCGTTAGTCAAATTACATATCAAGTCAATCGGTCAAATTTTACGGATGTTACATTAGGTGAAATGGTATTCTATCAATGTCGAACCCACGAGGTTAGTGACAAGGACCACAATGGAAAATATATGTTGTATGCGTAATAAAGGTCGCGTGAATGGATTTGGTGAAAAGAAGACGATACACAAATGTGGTAACGAACATGTGAGTGAAAGGATACAATTACAATTATGGTCCGGAACATAATTGCAAGCGTATCACGACGCGAGCGTGTTTGTATGGCCATGCTTGTGTTGATCGGAGTAGAAAGTAACGAAGTTGGTAAGATTTCTATGAAGTGTTGTGTTATGTTGTTGAGCCCACGGGCATAAAGGACATGGAATTGAAGTTTGACGAGTAGAGTTGCTGCCGGATACTTGAAGGGTTATAAGTAGGTGATGCATTAAAGGGTTACCGGGCACACGTATGGAAGGATACAGTTACAATTCCGGTCACGAACGTAATTGTAAATGTATAACGACATGTGTGTGTTTGTGAGACTGTGTCTGTGTTGATCCGAATGAAGTAAAGATGAGAACGATGGAATCACTGAATGGTATCATATTTAACCACGCGAAGAGTAAACACGTATAAATGGAATAAAGAATGATGAAGCTGAAGCAAGTAAAGAAGCTAACACTAAGGTTGATTGAACCCTTTAACCATGAAGCTCTTCCATTTTATGAACACCATGTTATGATGTGAAGCTACATTCGAGCTGTGAAGTGTTAAAGTTGTGCTTGGGTGTAAGGAAAACGTTTAGGTTTCGTTTGAAATTATCTTTCCTGATCATAAATAATACGCGGCGCACAAAAGCTATATGCGGCGCATATCCTGAGTTTTAAGTATGCGGAGCATGTTCAAACGCATGTTATTTTCTGTAAACAAAAAGTGTGAAATATGCGGCGCATATTATTCCCATGCGGCGCATATGTGCCCAGTTTTGAAATATGCGGCGCATATTTTGGTCTGTTTTGGATTTACGACTCGTTTAGTTTTGATTTTGCTACGGGACGATATATGACGATTGGGACTAGTATCTACAGGGGGAGATTCTTCCTTATATTGCATGAATATAAAGGTGATGTTGATATCTTATATTTGTATAAAATCTTATGTATGATTGATTCTCAAGATAAAGAGTTTTTCCTTAAGAAAAGTTAAGAGATAAGATGATGGAGTTGATTATGGTTTCTTAAAGCACAAGAAGTAAAATTTTCAAGAACATTTGATCCCGAATTAATCATGTTTCTGGCCTATGTGATTTACTCATGTAAGGCAAAGATTATATTTCCAAAGTGAGGCCACTCGTAGTTTTGAGATGTTTTATTAATGTTCCCGGTTTCGTTGCGATCGTGAGGTCGAGCCTTCAAGTGATGTGTGTCTAGTGCTACTTTCATGCAAACGCACCTTCCGTTTTGTTCTCCATTATAGGAAGAAGTTAATGTTTCGATTGTGGGATGTATTTCTTTTATAAGATAGATTTACGATGTTGCTACCATTTGTTGATGATGAAAGTCCTGATAAAGTTATTCTTACACTCATTATGTGTTAGTCCCAAATATAGATGATTAACTAAACCCGACTGGCAAGTACAACTGATCTTGATGGACAAGTTCAGTTACTTTATCAAGTGTGTAGCATTGAGACACGTTGTTTTCTTTCTAATGTATTTGAATTATTGATATATAAACAAATACAAGGATTGTTGCGGAACAAAGATAAACACCCAAGTGTAAGTATCTAAACAATCCCGAAATACAAGTGATCTAAATAACTTGGAAATACTCGTAAGTTTACTTAGAGTATATCTCACAAGTTGCAATGCTAAAGTTTCAAGCTCTTTGCAAGTTGTGAGAAGACTTCATATTTATAGACCAAGTTCATGATAAACTGAGAAAGGAACTACTTCTTGGCAGGCCTTGAACCAGAAGGTTCTTCAGTAGGTTTCCTTTTCAGTGGAGAATGATCCTTCTTTCCAAACAATCTGCTTTCAATCTCTACTTTGGCTTGCATCTTTTGTTGTATTCTGGCCAACCATGCACCAATCAAAGCAGATTTTGGCTTCCCCTTCAGAATCTGGATCATCTCCCTATGCTCAGAGATCCCAAACTCATGAACTGAAACTTGATTATATTCTTCAGCTGCCCTACCTTCTATTTTCACAATCAAATCAAACAACTTTAATCCATCAGCCTTTGTAACTTCTATATCAATGATTTTGGCCTGATGCGATCGATGATTCATGTAATGATCATACTGATCCTTCTCATGTTTTCTTTCAAGTTCAGCAGCATCATCAGATGGTTTGAGGGAAGTAAAGACAACATCACGAGAATGCTTTCTTGCAGACCTTGTTCCAGTTACTTTGGGCTTTGTGGTTGGTCTGAACAACTCTTTTTCAACCTTCAGAACTTCGGCCAGAATTTCCTTCTTCTTAATAGCCATTTCCTTTTCTCTATTTTTCTTCAAGTCTTCAATAGACAACTTGAAGGTTAGACTCTCTAGCTTTTGTTCCAGAGGTGAGTAGTTCATCCCACATTCATACTCGAGCATATCTACAACAGACTTCTGCACTCTTGGATCATTTTTAATTTTCAAATATCTTTCCAGTGACAAACCAAGAGCTGCAGCATCTATATGATCAAGGGTCCCCATCTTCAGATGTTGTTCCCTTTCTCTTTCTTTGGTTTCCCTCCACATAATGAATTGATTTGAGACCTGCTTCTGCAAAGCCTCCAATTTCTTACTATCAGCATCAAGATCGTGCAAGGGATAACCAGCTCATTCAGCTTCCCAACTACTAGTCCTTCGTTTCCAGCAACCTTAGTTAATTCAGTTCCATGAAACATCTGGGCTCCTTTCATTTCAGCCACATAACTAGTATTGGCAGTTAGAGACTTGGTTAAGTCCTCCACCCTTAGAATAAGGCTTTGGACTTCGGTTTGAGTCTTCTCTAACTGTGGTTCTACATTTAAAGGTGGTGGAGGTTGCGCAGAAGCAGGAGCAACAAATGGTAGATTACCAAGCCCTTTTAGAACATTGTTCAGTTGTAAATCGGTTGGACTCTCAGATTCTGTTTCAGAATCCAAGTCCGTCTCTATTTGGGGGTGAAGAATTTGAAGTGAAGAAATTGAAATTGAAGGCTTTGGAGGGGCGTTTGCGAGGATGGTGGCTGGCTCAAAATCAGATTGATTTGCCTCCAATAATCCCTCGTCAAACTCAAAATCAGCAAGGGAATCAAGATTCCCCTGAGGTAGCTCATCGTCATCCCAGAAAGCATTCACCACTGCTTTCTGGTCAGATATGCCCTGGTTTGGGTCACTAGTACCCGCACCAGTTTCTGGTTCAACATCTGCAGAAGCAGGTGCATCGTCACCAGATTTAATGATTGACTCAACATCTTTAGGTCGACTAACGGGTCCCACATTCTTTTGTGGCACACTTAGTGACCTTTCTGAACCAGCTAGTGTGGCTGAAACAGTTTTATTAAATACCTGAAGCATAGCAGTGGATATTTCAGGCTCATCTTCAGTAATGGATGCCTTTGAGAAATCTCTGCTGTATTCAGGTATTGAAGCTTCAGGTCTAGCTTGATTATAAGCTTCACCAAGAATATCCATGAAACATAAGCTTAGAAATCTTGGAAAGGCAATATGCAGACTCCTCTTTCCTTTTAGTTTTGTAATCAGCTGAGAAAAGAGAATCTCAGCAAAGTCTGCTTGTATTCCATTCCAAATATAATACCCCATCTCAACTTGGGGTAAAGAAAGTTGGTCCAACCCTCCATGGTTGCCACCAAGACTTTCCACAATCTGGGTCCAGAAGAACCTCCAGCAATTGCCAAATCCAGACATAAATATGTGTCCGGAGGTCTTCAGATTACCATCAGCATCCTCCATATCGCCATGACCGGTGGCGACTAGAACCTCCCTGAAATTGACTCCCTTGAGTCTTTTAGCAAAAACCTGGGAAGGTTCGAGGTAGTTCAGATGAAGGGAATTTCTGAACCCCTCAAGAGTGATAACACACTGCTTGGTGCCCTCATTGAGAGTGAAGGAGATGGATTGTTCATCTTTATACCACAACAGTATACCAGAATTCAAGCAAGTATCGATGATACAATGCCTGAGGATTAGCGGTCAGAGCATAATGGAAAGGGGATTGCTCCCAAAAATTATTGATTCTTCCCATTAGGGTTTTGGATTTCACATTTAATTGAGCCAAGAAATTGCTCATGTTAAATCAGATTTGAGAAGGAGTGAAATTCTTTGGCCAAGTGGCAGATGTTTTCACAACATCCGACGGAGTATATTCAAAATTGATGAGCGATTTGTGTTGCAAAGAAGATGATGATTTAGACATTTTTAAGAATCGAATTATGAAAGTGAAAGGAATATGAAGAGTTAAGGAATTTTGAGAGTGAATATGAGAGAGATTGATGATTGGGAAGTAAATGAAAAACGAAGTAAATGAAAGAATGAAAAAGGAATTTGAATTTAAGATGGAATTAAAAGTGATTTTCCAATTAAAAATAATTTCTGGGGTCAAGTCCGCATTAAATGCAGAGACGTTTGAGTGACCCCACCCTGCACACTTTTTCAGAAAAAGTACTCATTTCTTTCCCTTTTACGGCGCAACTTGTGTGACACATAAGCATGACCAACGTAAGTTAAAAACATAGTATGTAGTGGGCCACGTGTACACACAATTGACCAAGTATCAAAAAATATCTTGAAAAGATTGTTGTCTTTCAGTGATGACAAAATAAATTCTGAGCATGGTCAGTTCCAAAGAGATCTGAACCATCTCAGATAATAAAATTCAACTGAAATATTTTTTATTTTCTGAAGTGCTTCAGTTAAATACGTTTTTCTGAGCAAAAGGTTCCCCCTCAAAAATGAAGGTTTATTTTACAATTTGAAAAATATTTAACATTCCCCTTGAAGTGATGATCCATGAATTAAAAAGTGCCAAGATAGTATCACAAAGGCGTTCGATAGCTAGGCGAGCAAAAATTACATGGATCGCTTCAGACTGGTGAACCAGATCAGTGTCACTGAGGCGTTCATAACAAGATTACCAGTCTAAGGATTTAACATACCCAACTCACTGACCAGGATGTTTAAAGGTTTTGACATCTAAAGGTTTTGTAAAAACATCAGTGAGTTGCTTATCAGTGGGAATAAAGTGCAATTCAATATCTCCTTTCAGAATATGATCATGAATGAAATGATACCTGAGGTCGATGTGCTTGGTTTTCGAGTGCATCACAGGATTGTGAGATATGGCAATGGCACTAGTGTTATCACAAAAGATTGGAGTCTTTGTGTAGGTAACACCATAATCAGTCAGCTGGTTTTTCATCCATAGAATCTGAGCACAACAACTTGCTGCAGAAATATACCCAGCTTCTGCAGTGGATAGTGATACTGCAGTCTGCTTCTTACTGGTCCAGCTTACTAATTTGCCACCAAGGAAATGACACCCACCTGTGGTGCTTTTCCTGTCTATCTTACAACCTGCATGATCAGAATCTGAATAACCCATTAGATCTAGACTGGAGCCTTTGGGATACCAAAGACCCAATCTGGGGACACCTTTAAGGTATCTGAAGATCCTTTTAACAGCATTTGCATGTGCTTCTCTGGGATCAGACTGAAATCTAGCACAAAGGCATGTTGCAAACATTATGTCTGGTCTACTTGCAGTTAATACATCAGTGAACCAACCATACCACGATATTTAGTATGGTCCACTGGTTTTCCATGTGGATTAGAATCCAAAGTTAATGGAGCAGAAATAGGAGTATCTTTTGATGAGACTGAATCAAATTGATATTTCTTTAATAAATCTCTGACATATTTTTCCTGGTTTATGAAAATACCATCTTTAGTTTGTTTTACTTGAAGTCCCAGAAAATATGTCAGTTCACCCATCATACTCATTTCATACTCAGAAGACATGATTTTAGAAAATTTTTCACACATCTTCTCATCTGTAGAACCAACACAATATCATCAACATAAATTTGTACTAAAATGATATCACTTTTATCATGCAATATGAACAAAGTATTATCTATTGCACCACGTTTAAAACCATTTTTAAGAAGATGTTTAGTAAGAGTATCATACCAGGCTCTGGGTGCTTGTCTCAGACCATATAGGGCTTTGTTCAGTCTGTACACCCAATATGGTTTTTCTTCATTGATGAATCCTGGTGGTTGATACACATAAACGACTTCTTCTAGTTCTCCACACTACTAGAAACAGGGCTATCCTTGACCCGCTTTTTATGACCCACGCTAATAGATGACGCGCAAAGTGAGAAGTCATAAAATAAGGGTCATTACGAGTAAATGGATGACGCGTTTTTAGAAGCGTCATAACATATGGGTCATAATCTGTTAAAATTTAAGTTTCCAATTTTTTTCCCTCCCTTGACCTTTTAACTTTTCATTATATCCCGCCCAAATTTTTCCCCAAAATCAAAATAATTGTATATCCCTCTTTTCACTTCCCAAATAAATAAAATTCACTAACTAACCCTATCTTTCTTTTACCCCTTTCTCTTTGTCTTATGACAGTCGCCTTATGACGTGGATGGCTCATGGCAGTCGTCTTATGACGTTGTTGCTGTTTGTCTTATGACAGTCGCCTTATGACGTGGATGTCTCATGGCAGTCGTCTTATGACGTTGTTGTTGTTTGTCTTATGACAATCGCCTTATGACGTGGATGTCTCATGGCAGTCGTCTTATGATGTTGTTGCTTTATGGAAGTGTTATCGGGCGTCCCCTTAACTTCTCATAAAGTCTTTTGTTATACATGTATATTTTATTAGTACGCGCGTTTTTGTTTTTAATCGATCTTTGAAAGCTTTTATTTTCGTAAAAATAATTGGCAGGAGGACATTACATAGTAAAGTTCCTAACTGCTAGCTTTCATTTGTTGCTCCGTATTTATTCAGAGCCTTTTTCTGCCTCGTGCAAGAATTTGCTTGTTTCTTCGGAGGGTGTATCTCCTTACAGAGCGAGTTGTCACCTCGGTATAATTGTGCCGGTTTTCTCATCTGCTGGTGCAACCGCGTTACCTTGCCACGTTGGAATCTTTTTCAGAGGGTCGGATGATTGTAGTTCATCGTCTACTATCATCCATAGCTCCCCTTTTTTGGGGGTCAAGCCAGTACTTCTCTTGACTCTGGTGGCCCCGTTCTTCAATTGGCGGTCCTTTTTTCATTATGGGGGTTTGTTCTTGCGAAGTATATTTTGATATGTTTTTTGCTTCCGCTTTTATTGTTGCTTCGTCTATTTTCCTTTCGAGGTGCTACAATTTTCCTGCAGTTATTGCTTCTTCTATGGCCTGCTGGAGATTTCGACACAGATCCGTGTCATGTCCATAATCTTTATGAAATGCGCAATATTTTCCTCGATCCCTTTTTCGGGTTGTTAATCTGGGTGGGGCTGGAAAAGTTTGCGCTACCCGTTCCGTTGCGAGGATGTCCTTTGGTGATTTTGTTAATTTCAGCAGTATTATTCTTCTACCTTCTTTGATTTTGCCTCCCCACTTGGGATTTTCGACAGGACCTTCGGTTCCGCTGTCCGTTGGATCTCTTTTCCTTTTTGCTGGGGTATACTCCATTCCGGTTATCCCTTTGACGTCTCTCCAAACATGAGCCTTTATTATTAGCTCATCGTATGTTTCTGGCAGGCTCGTCGTGAGGTGTTCGACTAACTCGACTGCTCGTAGCCCATGAATGAGTCCTGATATCCTCTGGCTTTCCGGCAGTCCACTTATCTCCTGGGTTTCATGTGTGTATCTTGCGATAAAATCCCTAAATGTTTCTCCGCTATGTCGCTTTATGTTGTGTGCCGACACATGTGTCTTTCGGTGTTTCTTCTGCATATTAATTTGTGATCGAAACTTGCTTTTTAGGGTCTCGAAGTTGTCTATTGAGTTAGCTGGTAAGCCATCAATCCATTCTCTCGCATCGTTCGTTAGGGAGTAGGAGAAAGCTTGACAAGTGGTTGGCATGTCCCATCTTCGGATTATTGCGGCTCCGATAAACTTCTTTAGGAAGTCATCTGGATCTCCCTTTCCGTCGTAGTACCCTAGGTGTTGGGGGTACTTCATATTTACTGGCATTGGGTGGTTTCGTATATTACTGGTAAATTGGGTGTTCATATTCTTTAGGTGTGACATGTCCATAGGTTCCCACTCGGGTGAGGAGGATGCATTATCATTGTCTCCACCTTTTTCTCCTGTTCCTGTTTTTCGTCCGGGCTGACGTTGAGTTTGATTTTCTTGGTCAGGTCCGCCTTCCGCGGATCCCGTTTGGAGATTCTGTGCTTCTTCATTGTTGGGGTCCCCTCGTGTGTTTGGGAAACTGTGTTCCGTGGCTGATGGTCCAGTGGGTATGTTCTGTTCGGGTCCTTCTTGTATCTCCCCTGTTTGGTATTCGTTATAGGCGTGATGGGCTATTGTTTCCGGTTCATACACCTGGCATGTTTCCCTTAGACGCCTGATTATTGCGCACAACACGTCATAGTTTGCTTGCACGTATGCGTCGGTAATTTCCCTATCTACTAATGTTGGCACCTGGTTTGTGTTTCTGGGTTGCTTCGATATCCTTGATATCTTTATTTGTGGCTTGCCTGGCTGGAGGGTATCCTTACGTGACTGTGCCTTCTTTGGATCCGGAGGGGTGCGACCGGACCCCTGTTTGCCCGGGTCCGTAGCGTCTTAGTGTTGACCTTGGTACATTGGTGTGGGTTCGTTTCGGTCTTGACCTTGGTTCATCGGCACGGGTCCATCTCGGTCTTGACCTTGGTGCATCGACATGGATTCATCTCGGTCTTGACCTTGTAACCCTGACGTGGGCCTGTCTCGGTCTCGACCTCGGTGCATCGGTCCTAACGTACCACGATCAGCCCTTATGCATGCTTCGCATATCTCCTGGTTCGCTAGCGTTGGTGCCTGGCTAGGCTTTCCCGGGTGATTTGATATTATGCTGGTTCTTGCCTGTAATCCGTCTGTCTGGGAGGTATCTCTAACGGCGCATGGTCCTTTTTGGTTCTCAGTGGCGGATCCTGATTTCTGACATTGTTCATGTGGTGCTATAAGGGCATGTCTGCACGGGTCCTGACCTGTCGATACGAGCATAAGTCGATCCAAACTTTGCCCTTGTGAATCCTGTTTATCCCTTGTTGCCGTGCTTCGATCCTCCAGCATAATGGTTGATAGGTCAAAATTTGACATAGACGGGTGGAAGGGGTACCGTTCTCGGAGGTCCCGTTTTCCTGGTGGCATTTGAAGTCCCTCCGGTCATGGTAGCGGATTATTCTGATCGCGGGTGGGTTCGAAAAAAAGGTGTGTGCAGCGTCGCTTTGTTGTTGTTGTTTTTTTTTTGGTCCCACGGATGGCGCCAATTTGATTGATCAAATAATCGCACTATGGCTCAACCGAAGGTGTGAGTGGGGCTTTGGCTGTTTTGTTGGCGATTCCATTCCGGTCAAAGGGCCGTAGGCCGCTTTACGCCTGTTGGTATTGGTCTAAGCCGGTTGGTCGGACTTAGGGTTTGTTTGTGTGGGTTAGGGATTCGGAGGTCGAATGTGTTGAATATGATTTGGGTTTAATATATCGAATGTGATCATGCCTGCCGTATGGCACATCCTCTATTTATATAGAGGGTGGAAACTTGGAGAGAAGGGTAAGAGAATTAGGGTAAATCTCTTCCTCTTTTGAGAATATCTTCTATCTTTTAGGAAGATTTATGATAATAACGGGCTGCGTATATGTTTCCTTTTATGTATATTCCTCCGGAGCTACGTAACTTTAACTTAGGTGCTCCGGGATTATATCTGCGTACGGAGGTGGTGCTCCGTATAAGCATTTTTACCTGTTCGAAGGTATCTTCTTTGATTACGGAGGTAAAGCTCCGTATAGGGTATATCATCAGACCCCTTCGTTACATTTTTCAGCCATTCCTTGGCGTCTCCCTTGAGTGCATATCTGAACATTCGGCACGCAATTGGTACTTTCCATACCTTCATTTCTTCAGCTCCTTCGAATGCTTCCAAAAAATCGTCTGGATCACTCTTCCCGTCATACATTCCCAGATGTGAGGGATACTTTAAATCCTTCGGGAGGGGATAATTTTGTATCCAGGCGACAAACGGGGAATTCTCGATGCTCCCTCCGACCGTTTGTAGTTCCAATATGTTCTGATATACTGGAGCCCCCCAATTCTAGGGGCCATACGATCCTTGATTCGGCACGGACCCAGGGATTTGTGTGACATACTGCGGTCCTCCATAAACCCTGCGAGATCCCCTGGACCGGCGTGGCATACTGTGATGCGTAGTACTGGTGGGCATGTGCTTGCCCCGTTGGTTGATTGCCATGCGGACCTTCCTGCGCATTGCCCGAAGGCTGGGTTCCATATTGTTGGGAGTTATATTGTTTTCCTCCTGGCTGCGGTCCGTACGTGCTTCCATAACTTTGGCCTTGAGGCCCTTGATAGCTTCCTGGTGGGAAATTGTATCCGGCTGGAGTGTTATACGCTGGATTGGTGCTATTCCCTCCGGTGCTTACTAGGACATACTAAGTGTTCTGTACGAGGACAGATCCTGCTTGTGGTATGTTGGACTGTTGACCCCCAGGGCATGCGGAGCCTTGGGGAACATTAGTTTGTACGTCAGCCCCTGCGGGGGCAGCACCTTCTGGTCTTGAAGCCTCGGCTGCTTCTGGCTGTGTCCGGTACGGAGGTGTTCGGTGTCGAAGGCCCTCACTGTTCAATCCAAAGCCATAACCGGCTCTGATCCTGGACCTCATGTCCCGGGGGTATCGTCGGAACCATCTCGGGGGAGTTTCTGCATCGTAGTCGTCCTCCGTTTCATCATCGAAGTTCAGTATCCTACTGGTGCTGCCCAGCGCTCCGATCCTTCACAGATGCCTCATAGTATCCTGAATGTGGCTTTAGTTTCAGAGAATATAGTCTGGATCAAACAATTGTGGGGTCCTGGACGAGGACCCCCGGGAGAACCCGCCTCGTTCACCCTGTATCTGGGTTGATCGCCCCGAGTTATCGTCGGTCTGGTGATTCGCCTGTTGATCGCCATTGGTAGGTGCTTCAGTTGCTGGTCCAGATCTGGGGGTGTATTTCCCCCAGGTTCATTTCCAGCCGCCTGCTGGGAATCTTGCCCAAATCCTGGTGGAACATCGGCCATTTCTTCCTGATTTTGGTTCGACGCAAAAAACAGAATCATAGTGGTTTTTGGGATCCAAGTGTGGGGTCCCACGGATGGCGCCAAATGTTTGTGCACCGAATCGGGGTTAGGTTGAAAATGGGATAAGGGGTGTTTTAGGGCTGTTCGTTGGCGATTCCCCGAAGGTAGGGTTCTAGCCCTTTACGCCAGTCGAACGAGTAGGTGTTATAAGTATGTCTTTTTTAATGCCTTGAAAGGTCTTTAAGTCCTCCTTTTATATGGAGGGATAGTTTTGGAAAACAAGTAGGCCTCTTTAGGGTTTCCTAAGTCTTAGGCCGGGAATATTATTTCCATAATCGGCTGCAAATGATAAGATCAAATCACAAGTTTATAGGGGAACGATTTCTTATCCATTTTATCTTCTGCGGGACCCTTCATTATGGACGAACCTTCGTGTCACGGCGTGCTGCTGTTCCTTTGTGTGGCAGGTTCTGCGTACCGCTGGGAGGGTATATCATCAAGCCCCCCAGTCCAAGGTGATGATTTTTGCTAAATAAGCATTGCGTTGGACTATTCTAGGCTCATTCTTCATATTTCGAGGGCGTATTTTGTAATTATTCTGAACCGCTTAATTAATTTTTGATTTGAAAGTTAATTAAGCGAGGTAGATGGGCGCGTATCTCTAGGTGAGTGATCGACGGCTGGGATCCTCATGCAACCGCATATATAAATTCCAATTTCCCCTTTTTCTTTTTTATCTTATTCATTCGCAAAACTGACCCCTCTCTCTCCTAGGGTTTCTGACCTCCATCTTCTCCGATCACAATGTTTAGGTACGTGTTTTACTCTCGTTTTTTCTACTTTTCTTCTGTATTTCTCCTTCCTGATGTCAAAAGTAGGTTTAGAAACCACCGAATCGACCGTCATTCGGTCAAAACTGAATGATTTTGTAGATAAATATTTTCCTGGAAAAATATCATCTTTTAAGATTCCGGTGGACGGATAAACTATTCTGACTCCCCAGAAGGGTATGTCGGTTTTTATCTGAAATCGATGACTGAGGGTAATGTTAGGTATCCTTTTACTCCTTTTCTTCTTGGTGTGTTGGACTATTTTAGTATCCATATTCCACTATCACTCCTCTTGGTTTATCAAGGATAGTAGCCTTTGAAGTGATGTGTAGGGCGTATGGTGGTGAACCGTCGCTTGATTTGCTTAGATATTTTTGTCAAACATGCCCTTCTGGTGATTGGGTCACAATAGGTAACCGTTCAAAAAGTGGTTGTTTTCGGAAGGGCGGTCTAGATATACGTGAATGGAAAAGTGGTTTTGTTTTTATGAAAGCTTCCTTGATCCATATTGGCTATGATTCTGTGACTGATAGAGAGTTGTTGTGTGTTCATAAAAAATACGAGAATCCTTTTTGTTTTGGTCAAAAATTACCCAAGACAATCAACCTTGAAGACTTAGATCAATTATGTAACCAAACATTCGTTCGTGAGGTTAAGGGCTTGTAAAATAGGTTGAGTTGCAAAGATGCGTGTTTAAGAAAATATTTGATAAAGAATTATGTCGACTAAACAAGGAATTAAAGGATAAATATATTCGTAAATGAAGAACTTAAACGTATCGAAATAATATAAAGAACAATAAGTAATGCTAACAAAATAAAAGTAAAGAAAAGGGAACAAGAACACCGAGATTTATTATCGAGGAAAAGACCTTAATCCTTATGGATCGCCGGCATAAAAACCCCGGAGGAAGCAATCGTCCCTGCCTTTGTTCTCTTATTAATGATTGTTAAAATGTTTACAATGGTGGAATTCGGTTGATCGATTATTGCTAAGTATGAGAATAAAGATGAGAGTATAGAGATTAGTGTGTGAATACAAGTGTTCAAAGATATTGCTAGTGAAAATTGTATATCCTAAGTCGATCAACCTCATTTGTTTATATAGAACTAGATGCTAACTAACTATGCGAAATAGTAGGGATCTTCCAGGTCTTCAATATTGGAACGTTGGAGAGTATCTTGACCAGTCAAGTGAACATTGAAGTCTTTCTCCTTATGCTGAAATCAACTAGAAGTCCGAATATAATGCAATTCCAAGTCTTCTTTGCGTGTTGATGATTAATCCCATTTGTGAATTCATTTTTGCACCGTTAGAGATATTTTCCATAGCTTTATATCGAATATTCTAGAATCTACACATATAACTCATGTGGAAATGATAATAACAAGTAATTCGTAACGTTAGTAACATATCAATAAGTCATCAGAATATTCATTGATGTCAAGATCCTAACATGTCAAGATCTTAGACTCTCAAGATATTGGTACTTGAAATTTCACCCATAACACTTTCCCTGATTATGTTGTTGATGATTTGTGTCGAGAAATTCGATGTAACCCCATAAAGGTTGTATTATACCCTGATGTTGTTTTGTATAAAGCTAAAGTGATTGATATCCTCCCTGGTGGTGTAGACATTGATGGTAAGGATTTTTGTTTGTTATATATGTGGTGGTATGGCCTTTGGTTTTGATTATGTTGTTAATGTTTGTTTTTTGCAGACATGACTTTTAGGAAGTTTGTGAAGAAGGGTGTTAAAGAAGTAACTATGGTACCTCGTCTTGGGGGGCAGGGGAGTGGCGTTGCCGATACTCCTTCGTAGAATGCTGGTTCCTCTAGCGTGCGTAACGAACCCCCTGAGGTATCAAGTGTTGCGAATCCCACTACTTTGAATGTTGATATGTCTGAGGCTGATGTTATTGAGGTCTCTGCTACTGACAAGAGAAAAAAGAAAAAGGATGCTCCCAGCTCCAGTGTTCCTCCTACCATTGCAGGTCGCCTAAAGAAGAGGATAGTTGGTGATGATGCCAAGTCTGCTGAGTTCCGAAAGCCTTCTGCTACAAAGACAAGTTTGATTTTCCTTCGGCTTCGTTCATATGCTTTTATTCGATATTCTGTACAGAAGCATTTGTTTATACCTGTTGTTGACTGTAGGTCTTATGGTCAAGAGATTTTCAGTTGGCTGGATGGTGAAGACATGAATGCCGAAGATGTGAAGAAAATAGATAACATGGAAAATGAGACTTTTCTGCGTGTCTTCAAAAAAGATCGTCAGTTTCATTCATATCTTGATGCAGTTGTTGCTAGGCGTTTCTCCAGGATGTCTGTTGATCTTAGGTCCAAGAGTTTGGAGGTTCAGTCTTTGTTGGCCACCGTTGAAGATTTAAAGGCTAGGGAGGCCAGATTTGTTACCACTATTGAATCATCCGATATTGTTCAGGATTTGAAGCAAAAAATGCGTGATTTGGAGGTTGCAGCTACTATTCATGAGGAGGTTGTGTCGAAGTTACAACAGGAGTGTGATGTAGAACGTGAGAGCAACAGATTATTGTGTGAGAAAGTTGATGTCTTGAAGCATGATCGAGTAAGGTTGGTTACAGAGGTGATTCCACATGTGAGCAGGTCCTTGCTATATAGTGATGAAGTTAGGCAGCTTTTGGGAGAGATAACTTCAGCTGAAAGGGCTGATGAGAGGTCTACTATTTTAGAAGAGTTTGCTGCAGAAGGTAAATGTGATTTGCAGTGCATGGGAGATTTTGTCGCGAATGCCTCTCATGACCTTGATGTTGCTGACCAGAAATGGAAGGATGCTGTCTTTCCTTACCTGGAGAAGGTTGTGGTTGATGCCAATGATGCTGTGAATGACCTGCTCAAGATTGTTCCTGACGTGATTCAACCTGAAGCTGCTACTAATCCCCAATGATGTTTTTATGGCCTGTGTGCCTTTGATGTGGCGTCTGTGCCCCTTTGGACAGTTAATCTTTGTCTGCAACCTGTAGTGCCGTTTTAAACAATTTACTTTTTCATGTCTGCAGCTTATAGCTGCTCTTGGATATTTTCTTTTGCTAATCTGCTGTTCTGCAGTTGAATGGTTTTCTTTTGATGATTACAGCTTTAGGCTGTATTTGTGAATATTATGCAGCTTAGTAGCTGCTTTTGTGAATATTGCAGCTTAAGGGCTGTCTTTTTAAGCAGTTATGACTACCTTTCTTTTTGCACTATTAGTGTGCTTGTAGCACCTACTTATTTGCATGCTTATTTCATGGATATATCCGTGTTGCAGGTGTCTATAGGACTTTATAGTTGTTCTTTTAGTCTCCGGAGTTTTGGTTGTATGGGCGTCCCCATTTGAGTGCATGCATTTAGTATGCATATTGTGTTTTTTTTTTTTTTTTTTTTTTTTGAAAAACGTTTTTGATAAAGATGAAAAGCCTTTATTTAGTAATATAAGGGAGGTTACATGCCATATCCTCTAGGCTTTCTTACAATAATGAAAGATTAATACTTCCTGTGACTAGGGCTTTATTTCCGACCAGGTTTCTATCCGTCCAAGCGCCCATAATAAGGTCCTTCTCTCCATGAAAGCCAATGGGGGCCGTCCTGGCCCTCTTCAGATAACTTCTTTGCCTTCGTCACCAAGGTCCCTATTCCTCCGTCTGATTGGTATTTGATCATTCCATGTACCACTGACGGGAACATTTCAAATTTCTGGATTCCTGGTCTCCCTAGGATTGCTTGATCGGGTGAGGTTCCTTGGACCACCATGAAGGCTATATTCTCTGTTCATTCCCAACGCCCTTTCCCAATGGTCATTCTCACAGACAGCTTCCCTATTGGCCTAGCCGTACTGCCAGAGTACCCTTGTAACGAAGCTTCTGACCGTTTAAAATTCATTCGTGACACAGGGTGTAACTTCCAAAATACTTCCTCATAGAGGACGTTGCATTCGCTCCCTGTGTCTACACATATTTGTTTGACTTTCGAAATTTCAAAGAGCGCATAAATTACCAGTGGGTCTCTGAAGATTGCGGTATTACAGATTGAGGGGAATGTGATTCTTGCCATATTGCCCCTGTATGTTTTCGAGAACCTTGGTCCCGTCCCAGGTTTGTTCCTTATGATAGTATAGATTGTCTTCTCAGGGCCTTTCTTCTTTTCATCTGTTTCAACCTCCTTCTTGAAACCCTGCTGTTGCCTGACGCTTTTCACCAAGTGTGACAATTTTCCTTCGCTAATCGCTTCTTCTATTGCCCTTCAGAACTGCCAGCATACATTCGTGTCATGGCCATTATCCCTGTGGAATTCACAGTACTTCTCCGGGTCTTTCCTGTTCCTTCCGCTTAATCTGGGTGGTGGGGAAAGTCTTTGCAACGCTTTCAGTAAGCAATATTTCCTTCGGACTTTTGTGCATTTCCGGAAGGTTAACCCTGAGGTACCCCTTGTCGTCTTTGTAGTATGGATTATACCTTGCTTTTTCTTTATCATTTCCCCACTTCCCTTTCCTGCTTGTCGAGACTTCTTTTTTCTGCGGGGGGCTTGTGTCCCCATTTGAGGCGGTGTCCCTGGCATCCAAGTATACATGAGCTCTCTTCCGGACCGCTTCGTATGTCTTCGGGAGATCCTTGTATAAGAATTTGACTAATCCTTTGCTCTGAAGGCCATGTAATAGTCCTGATATCCTCTATGACTCAGGGAGGTCCACAATATCTTCCGTTTCGGTGGTAAACCAATCTATGAATGCCCTGCAAGCCTCCGTGTCTCTCTTCTTTAATCCATGAGCCGCCACGTGGGTTTTCTTGTGTTACTTTCGCTGGCTGAAACGGGCCCTGAATTTTTTCTTCAGGTCATCAAAACTGATGGTGGACCCTGATTGATCAAATAATCGCACTATGGCTCAACCGAAGGTGTGAGTGGGGCTTTGGGTGTTTTGTTGGCGATTCCCTCCGGTCAAAGGGCCGTAGGCCGCTTTACGTCTGTTGGTATTGGTCTAAGCCGGTTGGTCGGACTTAGGGTTTGTTTGTGAGGGTTAGGGATTCGGAGGTCGAATGTGTTGAATATGATTAGGGTTTAATATATCGAATGTGATCATGCCTGCCGTATGGCACATCCTCTATTTATATAGAGGGTGGAAACTTGGAGAGGAGGGTAAGAGAATTAGGGTAAATCTCTTCCTCTTTTGAGAATATATTCTATCTTTTAGGAAGATTTATGATTATAACGGGCTGTGTATATGTTTCCTTTTATGTATATTCCTCCGGAGCTATGTAACTTTAACTTAGGTGCTCCAGGATTATATCTGCGTACGGAGGTGGTGCTCCGTATAAGCATTTTTACCTGTTCGAAGGTATCTTCTTCGATTACGGAGGTAAAGCTCCGTATAGGGTATATCATCAAGCCCCCCAGTCTAATTGGAGAGGTTATCTGTAGGCTGTCTTATTAGACTTCAAAAACTTACCTCCCAGATTCGAGGGTCCGTCATAAACGAAATACGTGAAGTCAAAGCCGACTTTGTAAGACGTTTTAAGTCCTTATCTCCAGATTTTAATTGGACGATTAGGATTTGTTTACCAACCTTAGCTATAAGTACTCCATATCTGTTTAACACTGTATAATTTCAAAATATTAAACTGTTACCTTTCCTATAGGCGGTATCTTCTCCGGCTGCTCTCTCATTGCTTTCTTCTTTGTAACGACATCATCCTTTTGAAAAGGTACGTGCTTCCGATCTTGATTTATTCTTCAAATCCTTTTCTCATATCGTAGGATGAATAGGGATGTATTTGAGTTTTACAACTTGAAACCCTAGTATTGTCTTTGACCAGTGGGGGTCTTTAGATCCAGGTTTCTCTGTTATGTTCTCAACCCTATTTTAGTATTCCCTTGATTGTGTCTCATTGTCTGATTCTGTTGTCCCGCTCTCCTTCCCCTTATTATTATTATTATTACTTTTGTGGATTGGGGTAGCGATGACTTCTTGGCTATATTTCTTGTTTGATCAACTCCCCTTCTGATATTGTTGTTTGTCCGCTCTTAGGATTTTGCCCGTTGTGTGCCGTTGGCTCTTCCATTTTTCCTCTGTTTCTCTTTTTTTTTTGTCACCTGTTGTTATTCCTCTTGCAGTAATGGCGTTCAAACAGATGATCAATAGGCAATCATCCATTGCTCATCTTATCGTAAAAGCTACTCCAACTGTTGCGGCTTCAGGTTCGGAGGCTTCTGCTGGGGATTCTGATGCCCAGGCCGTTGATCATGCCGAGTTGGAGGCAATTTGCCAAGCAGGCGAGGCCGTTCTAAATAACCCTACTTCTCATCCTGTTGTTGAAGTGTCTGACTGCCCTACCAGTGGGGATAATTGCGATCAGGCTATTGATGAGGAGGGCACCGTTGCTGGTCGTCTTAGGAGCAGAAAGAAAATTTCTGCTAAGAGGCCCGGTGTGCCCTCGTCCAGGAAAAGAGCGAGACGATCTGAGGATGCAGGGGAAAATATCGGTATACATTTATATGCCCGTTCTTCAGATTTTTTGTTTGTCTTCTTATCTATTTGTGTTTTTTTTTGTAGGGTTTAACCCTTTTCTCCAGGCTCCTGATGGTCAATCTTGTCATCATAGCGTCGGATCCATTGCTCCTTCTGAGTGGATTCCAAAGTTGATGGGCATGGATTTGGCAAAGCTTTCCGAGTTATTCAATCAGTCTTCTTTTTGTGCTTCTATAATTGCGAATGTATTGGATTCGAAGTTGCGCGAATTTTCAGAGGATGGTGGTCCGCCGTCTGAGCAAATTGATAACCTCAAAGCAGAGAAGTTGTCTTTAGAGTTCAAAGTGTCAGAATTGGAGGTTAATGTGAGCGGTTTGACTGCGGAGTTGAAGTCTGCTCGGGAGGTAGTGCAAGCTAAGGGTGATGAAGTTAATGTGTTGAAGGAGGAGTTGGCTGCTCTTTGATGAAATAATCGCACTATGACTCAACCGGAGGTGTGAGTGGGTTTGGAGGTGTTTTGTTGGCGATTCCCTTCCGGTCAGAGGGTCGAAGACCGCTTTACGCCTATTGTTTGTTGGCGATTCCATTCCGGTCAGAGGGCCGAAGACCACTTTACGCCTATTGTTTGTTGATCCCAAGTCGTTTCGTGCGACTTATGGTTTATAGGATAGCTTAGGGTTTTTTGTATGGATTCAGAGGTCGAATGTAAGTTATGTATTTAGAGAGAATTGTATGTGATCCCCCGCCGTATGGCTTCCTCCTCTATTTATATAGAGGGTAAAAAACTTGGGGAAGAGGGTAAAAGAATTAGGGTAAATCTCTTCCTCTTTTGAGAATATCTTATTTCCTTCTTGAGGGGATTTGTGATAATCTCTTTACTAGATCATGTCCGAGGTATTTGGACTTAAGTATATTATTTTATTCGGATAATCATGGAAAGAATCTATATCCGATCTTCTTGACATGTTTTCTCTCGGAGCTGGGTATTCGTTACCTAGGGAGCTCCGGAACGATTATGTGGAACGGAGGTTGAGCTCCGTTCTGGGTTAAGTAATTTTACCTGTACGAAGGTGTCTTTGTGTCTGCTTCGGGTACGGAGCTAAAGCTCCGTATAGGGTATATCATCAAGCCCCCCAGTCTGATGGGAGATTCTATCTGTAGAATATCGCATTAGACTTCAAAAAAGAAAAATAAAATAAATAAAAGCATACCTGCGTAACCTGGCTTCGAAAAAGCTATGGTTTTGGATGCTTCGTTTTTCTCCGGAGTTCTTTTATTGAGGGTAAAGTTGTAATTTTACCGTGCCGCGTATATATCCCATTAAGAGTTTAATTCGGACGCGCGTATCTCGAGGGAAAACTAATCGATGGTTAGGGTAGGTTATGCGCCGGTTTTTCAAACCATCCGTCTTGTCCCTATTTAATCTTTTTCGGCTCCGATTAAATACTTTTCTTCTTATTCTTCTTGTCGCTCTCCCTTCCCACTCTGCATTCTTCATTATTCGCTTCTCTCGTGCAATCTTCTTCATACGTATGGATCGTAATTATTTTCGCATCATCAGTACCACGTATTCGGAGATGACGGAAGACGATGTCGCGTGGTTTCGCCGGTGCTTCTGCCGCCATACGGATCCAGAAATTAGGGTTCCGGGACGATCAGAATCAATTCTTGATGCGCCTCCCGGATTCTTAGGTATGTATACCGCTCCCTTCTCCGGTGGTAATCTTAGGTTTCCCCTGTCCCCTTGGTTTTTAGGGTTACTTGATTACCATAGTCTGCATTTATCTATGGTTCACCCTTTAGCGATTACTATGATAGTGTCGTTCATCATTGTCTGCCGGGCATTTGATATAGAGCCCCAGATTAGTTTGTTTGGGTATTTTTTCAAGTTTGGTTTACGTGATGGTTGGGTTATGGTGGAGGAGAGACCCGGTAGGTTGTTTTTTGATATAGGCCCCGGATTAGTTTGTTTGGGTATTTTTTCAAGTTTGGTTTACGTGATGGTTGGGTTATGGTGGAGGAGAGACCCGGTAGGTTGTTTTTTGATATAGGGGATTCTGATATGTTGAACTGGAGGCCGGGGTTTTTGTTTTTCAGTGAGGAATACATCCATCCGCTATTCAGGGGTGTATTAGATAGAAGTAGGTTGGTGCCGAGGGTGGCGTTTGAGGATAATGAGCGTGCTTGTGATTCCCTTGACAATGAGTTGATTCGTCAAGTGCGCAGATCTCCATTTATGTTGGTTGCCTATCCCTCTGCGATTCTATATCTTGCTGGGATTACCATGTCATGGGAGGGTTCTCCTGATCAGCCTGTCTTGATATGGTTTTGTGAAGGTACCATTCTTCATTTTGCTTTTTTCTGACGGTTACATTGTGTTGCTATTTTTTTTATTGTTTTTGTTTTTTTTACGCTATGTTTGTAGAGTTGACACTCATAGAGGCTGTGACCATGAATCATCAGGGTATGGTTGTAGGTAGGAGTCCTCTGTCTTCTTCAGATGGGGAGGGTCCTCTGTTTGCTGGTGTTGATGTTTCCAAGCCTCCTCCGAAGAGGCAAAGGGTGAGGGATGGCCCATCTGCTTCAACAGACCCCAATGTTGCGGCTCCTTCTGTCATCATCCTTGATTCTTCTCCCATAAGAGATCAAGTTGCTGTTACTATTGCTGCTCCAGTTTTTGCTGCCGGTGAAGGTATGTGTTTCTCCCTGACTCTATCATTTGTGGCCGTATAAATCTGATTTGTATATCTTTTCCTTATTTAGCTGGGACTTCTGATCCCGGACGGAGGCCTGGGAAAGAGCCAGTTGATGAAACTGGAGCTACTACAACTGGAGCTACTACAACTGGAGCTAGTACAACTGGAGGTAGTACAACTGGAGCTACTACAACTGGAGCTACTACAACTGGAGCTACTACAACTGGAGCTACTACAACTGGAGCTACTACAACTGGAGCTACTACAACTGGAGCTACTACAACTGGAGCTACTACAACTGGAGCTACTACAACTGGAGCTACTACAACTGGAGCTACTACAACTGGAGCTACTACAACTGGAGCTACTACAACTGGAGCTACTACAACTGGAGCTACTACAACTGGAGCTACTACAACTGGAGCTACTACAACTGGAGCTACTACAACTGGAGCTACTACAACTGGAGCTACTACAACTGGAGCTACTACAACTGGAGCTACTACAACTGGAGCTACTACAACTGGAGCTACTACAACTGGAGCTACTACAACTGGAGCTACTACAACTGGAGCTACTACAACTGGAGCTACTACAACTGGAGCTACTACAACTGGAGCTACTACAACTGGAGCTACTACAACTGGAGCTACTACAACTGGAGCTACTACAACTGGAGCTACTACAACTGGAGCTACTACAACTGGAGCTACTACAACTGGAGCTACTACAACTGGAGCTACTACAACTGGAGCTACTACAACTGGAGCTACTACAACTGGAGCTACTACAACTGGAGCTACTACAACTGGAGCTACTACAACTGGAGCTACTACAACTGGAGCTACTACAACTGGAGCTACTACAACTGGAGCTACTACAACTGGAGCTACTACAACTGGAGCTACTACAACTGGAGCTACTACAACTGGAGCTACTACAACTGGAGCTACTACAACTGGAGCTACTACAACTGGAGCTACCACAACTGGAGCTACTACAACTGGAGCTACTACAACTGGAGCTACTACAACTGGAGGTAGAGCTTCCACAGCTGGAGCTGGAGTCTCAATTGGTAAGAGGTTAGGTATAGATTTTTCAATCGCTGCTCCCCTTTTCATATTACTTATTTCAATCCTTTGTAAAAAAATTTTAGGGGTTCCTCTTCAAAGTGAATTGCCTGATCCACAGCTTTGCCGCATGAGTTTGGATATGATGGTCCCTGATCACCTTAAGACCATACTGGATACCATGCCTGCTTAGAGGCTTGCTGAGATGCCGAACCAGGCTCTTTTTGCTGCCGGTATGATTGGTTCGGCTAGCAGTGCCAGAGTGCAATATCTGGAGGAGAATCTGCAGAAGCACAGGGCAGAGTTGGCTTCTCTGAGGGCTGCCCCGTATGCCGGTGGTGATTCTTCTTTAGTTGATTCTTTGCGGAGAGAGCTCGCTGATTCACATGAGGCTTTGTCCCTTGCCACGTGAAGTTTAGATGCTGCTCATGAGAGAATTTCTACTCTTGTTTCTGCCGGGTCTGCTGCAGTGATTAACAGATTGGAGTTGGAGTTGGAAGATTCAAGGAACTTCATGCGTCAGGTTATTTCTGGTGTCATTCCTCATGTTTTCCAGATGTTGATGGCGAGCCCTGAATTTGATCAGAGCCTTGATGAGCTGATTGAAGCTAACCGGGCTGATGCAAGATCCTTGTTGGCTTTGCGTCTGGAAAATGGTGGGTTGATTGCTTTGAGAGGGGATAGGGAGAGGCTTCTTGGTACAGAGGAGAGGATTAATGCTGCTGAAGAGGCCCTAAGGAATATTTCTTATCCTTATATTCAGCAGATTGCCTCAAATCATGATGCTTCTGTAGCTGACTTGTACAATATTAGGCCTCAAGGAATGTAGACTGTGTGATCCTCTGTACATGTACTTAGTTTGTGAATGACTTGCTTTTCTTCTCTTTTTTCCTTGCTTTGTTGTGTCGTGATTGCTTCGTTTATTGCACAGAGCTTGTCATTCATATTTTTTAATGGGAGAATGATACCCCTTGTTTATGTTTTGCTTATACATTCTTAAGAGAATGTCTTATGCACTAATGCTTATGCACTACAATCATAAGGAGGGAGTGACTTATGCATTAGATTCATGGGTTATTACCTCATGAATGTTTGAAAAGTCTTATGGGCGTCCCTTAACAATTCAAAATTTTAAGAATTTTTATGCGCATTTATGATATTATTACGATCGTTTATTTATTTGGGAGCTTGTAAGTACATGGCAGGAGGAAGTTACAAAATATTGTATTTTTCCTAGCTGCTACTTTTATGCTACCCTGTTTGCTCGTTAGTTTGGCTTATCCCTATGGCAAATTATGCTCCAACCGGTCTTAATGCCTTTCGGAGTCTTTGGTGTGCTGACTTCTGCGTCCTCCGCTTGTCCGGAGCTCTCTGCGATTTCTTCTTCGAAGGATCCTTCTGATGTATTTCCCAGCTGCTACTTTTATGCTACCCTGTTTGCTTCATTAGTTTGGCTTATCCCTATGGCAAATTATGCTCCAACCGGTCTTAATGCCTTTCGGAGTCTTTGGTGTGCTGACTTCTGCGTCCTCCGCTTGTCCGGAGCTCTCTGCGATTTCTTCTTCGAAGGATCCTTCTGATGTATTTCCCAGTTGTCCTCTGGACCCTTTCTGAATTATTCTTGACGATGTACCCCTCTGAACCATGATACGAAGACCACCTAGCACGAAGCCCGAAGATGTTTATAATAAATAAATGGTTGGGGATAAGCCTAAATTCTTTCCTAAAATATAGCAAATCATATCCCAATTATAAAGAGATAATGATGGCAAGCAAATCGGATAAACATGGCAATAATATCCAAAACCCTAAAGGAGGCTAACACCCTAGCTTTCCCTCCAAGTTACCCTCTCCTATATAAGGAGAGGGAATTCTCCCTCAAAGGCATGATCATAATCAGCCGCATATAACATATACGATCACGGATCGACAAAGAACCCTAACTAAATTCGAACACGATTCGACAATCACATCAACAATCCTAGATTGGCGTAAAGGAGCACCGCTCCTACCTTCGGGGAATCGCCAACAAATCCTTAAACCTCAACCATCTCTTCATGGATGAAACCCCTTAGCCGGAGTCTACATCAACTATGCGGTTTGGTGCACAATCATTTGGCGCCATCCGTGGGACCACATCGATTCATATCACAAAACCCACCATTAAACCACACCATGATCGAATTGATGGTTGATCTCCTCTGTGATCCAAAGATCCGAAACCAGATGTGCGCGTTCTTCTAAGTTGTACATCACTATCGCTCCGTATATTATTGTTATAAATTATAATATCCAAAGAGGCGATGTCATAATATTTGTTTGAAGCCGATTGTTAAAGATGCGCACAACCACGATATATTATGTATTATTTAAATACATCATCTTTGGGAGATTTGAAGATTGCAGCGGCCATAGAAGAGAAAGATCGAGATGGAGAGTCTGCTTCACTGCCTTTCCTGCCCCAGATCCAGATGGAGGAGCTAACCCGAAGCCTCGAGCGACCTTCGGAAACCTCCGACAGCCTTCAGTAAGCTTCGAAAACCTCCGACAGCCTTCGACGAGCTTCGGACACTTCCGGCAGCCTCCAGCGAGCTTCGGAAACCTCCGACAGCCTTCAGTAAGCTTCGAAAACCTCCGATAGCCTTCGAAGAGCTTCGGACACTTCCGGCAGCCTCCAGCGAGCTTCGGAAACCTCCGACAGCCTTCAGTAAACTTAGAAGACCTCCGATAGCCTTCAGTAAGCTTCGAAAACCTCCGACAGCCTTCGACGAGCTTCGAACACTTCCGGCAGCCTCCAGCGAGCTTCGGAAACCTCCGACAGCCTTCAGTAAGCTTCGAAAACCTCCGATAGCCTTCGACGAGCTTCAGACACTTCCGGCAGCCTCCAGCGAGCTTCGGAAACCTCCGACAGCCTTCAGTAAGCTTCGAAAACCTCCGACAGCCTTCAGTAAGCTTCGAAAACCTCCGATAGCCTTCGAAGAGCTTCGGACACTTCCGGCAGCCTCCAGCGAGCTTCGAAAACCTCCGACAGCCTTCGACGAGCTTCGGACACTTCCGGCAGCCTCCAGCGAGCTTCGGAAACCTCCGACAGCCTTCAGTAAGCTTCGAAGACCTCCGATAGCCTTCGAAGAGCTTCGGAACTTCCGAAAGCCTTCAACGAGCTTCGGAAACCTTCAATGAGATTTGGACACCTTTAGCAACCTCCAGCGTGCTTCGAAGATCTCCCACGGTCTTCGCTATGCTTTGAAGACCTGCTACAGCTTTCAACGATAGTCAGAAATCTCATACAGTCTTCGCCGAGCTTCAAAGACCTTCTACGGAATCCAGAGATCTCTGACAGCCTTCAGCAAGCTTCGGAAACCTCCTAAGGCTTCCAGAGACTTACGAAACTCCAGAAGCCTTCAGCAAGCTTCGGAAACCCCCGGAAGCCTTTAGCTACATTCGAAAACCTCTGGCAGCCTTTCGCAAAGAAGATCCAGATAGAGGACCTAACCCGAAGCCTTCCGCGACCTTCGGAAACCTCCGATAGCACTCAGCAAGCTTCGGAAACCTCCTAAGGCTTCCAGAGACTTACGGAAACCTCCAGAAGCCTTTTAGCGAGCTCTGAGAACCTTCATCAGCCTTCGGCGACCTTCGGAAATCTCCGATGCATCAGCGCTTCGGAAACCTCATACACTCAGCAGCTTCGGAAACCTCCTAGCACTCAGCAGACTTCGGAAACCTCCATATACACTCAGCAGCTTCGGAAACCTCCTAGCACTCAGCAGACTTCGGAAACCTCCATATACACTCAGCAGCTTCGGAAACCTCCTAGCACTCAGCAGACTTCGGAAACCTCCATATACACTCAGCAGCTTCGGAAACCTCCATACACTCCAGAGCTTCGGAAACCTCCTAACGCTTCCAGAGACTTACGGAAACCTCCAAAATACAAGGTTGTTGCGGAATCAAGATAATACAATGAAGTATATATCCTAACAACCTATGAGTTACAAATGATCTATATTTGTCAAATAGCTCTTTAGGATCGAGATACTTAAAGTTGTGAAGTATCCCTGTTTAAGATCGAGAGTATTTTAGACAAATTCACTTTCATGCAAAGTGTATGCTTAAAAGTAATATTTCTTAAGGAAATGACTTTGTATTTATAGGCAACAAAATTCACCAGTGAATTTTGTGCCGTACAAATATGGTTGCATACATTTAATGATCCGACAAGAACATTAAATGTATTGGATAAGAATAAGGATAAAGTCACATCAAGTGCAAGTGTATCCTATTATCCAACCACCTTAACACACGTATACTATGTTAAAGAACAAGTGGATTGTTCTTTGGAAAGTGTGTTAGGCATAAGTCAAACCTCGATATCAGTGTTCAGACTTGTAGTATCTAGAACACTGACAATCCTCCAGTGAACAGATCTGGTAAGACTTTCCAGTGGACTCCGCCATTTGTAAAGTCTTCTTCCTTCAGACTTTAGTCTTTGACTTCAGTCAGAATGTCTTCAGTAGAGTAGATCTGGACTGGGGTGAAGTCTTCAGTGAGCTAATCTGGAGAATGCTCCAGATTACCTATACAAGTATTGCTCACTAGTCTTCAATTATTTCTGAACAAATCTTCAGAGGGACTCCAGATTCCAAGTCTGGAGTAGGTCCAGTCGAACATGTTTTCTGGTCAGATCTTCAGTGAGGCTCCAGAAGTCGGGTCTGGAGCATGTCCAGCAAAACATGTTACTTGACTTATCTTTGATAAGGTTCCAGTAGTCCAGTCTGGACCAATCCAGTAAGTCTGGACTAAATCTGGACCTAACAAAAACTCCGAAAGTAGGTTACCCCCTACAAAGTCTATTACCCAAAAAATCAATGTGCCCTAGGGGAGCACATACACATACGATCTAGATAAATGCAAAAGTGCATAAAACTTATACACCCTAAGGAAAACCCTAAACCAAAATATGTCAGAGGCCACGAGCCTACGGTCTTGTATAAAAAGTCTTATCTAAGCCTAAGAAGGTCGAGACTATTATCACTCCCACTTCTAGCTCATAAACCTTCTAAATAACGCCCTTCCGCAAGCACGGAGGTCAACAAATACATGCTTTGTCACTACCCTTAAGCCTAAGAGGCTTGACGATACACCTCCCCGTAGATTCGGAAGGTCACACACAGACTACCGCGATAATTTCTTTACAACATCCGAATATCCAAGGATTTTCCCATTACCAACAACACCTTCCACAACGCATAAGTCAAAGAAGTCCTCGTCTCATTCTCGTTAACACAACTAGAGACTTGGACAATATCCTCTAAACACCTTTGACTGAGATAAACTTACTCAAATCGTTACCTAGGCCTTAGCCTTGCAACTAAAACATCAAACAAACTTTATTCGCAAAATGTGAGACATGGAAATCCGCGGGTGGTTGCCTTCGGAACCATGCACTAATATTCCTAAACCTATAGGAACGTAGAACACACTTCAGAGTCTTAAAACGAAGGGGATACCCCTTCGAGAAAACAAACACTAGAAACCCTTTAAAACAAAATCGAACACTTCAAAGGAATATTATATTCAACATGTACAAAATTGCCATAGCAGATACCCTTCACTCAATACGGAGAATACCTCATGTAACCTAATAATAATAATAAACAAAGAGGCCAACGAAAAATCGGAAGGCGGTGCCCTCCGCAATTGGCCCTATTAAGACCACAACATTTTATGTTATTCCTAAACTGGAAAAATGGTGCAACCTAGCAACCATATAAGTCTTTATTATATATTATGCTAACCCTTTGATCTCAGCTCGCATTTGACAGTTGTTTAAATGGCGTAATGGCTTAACTACAAAGTTTAGACAAACTTCGTAATGGCTAATTTATGGAGTTGCTCATATGTGAGTATTGAGGTTTAAAGAAGGCATGATATAAAGGTCTCACCCTCGAAGGGACCATTCCACAAAAATCACGTATATACGACCTAACAAAGGTTTGAATTATTTTGTACACGACAAAGAGACCTACACGGCCCACGTCATAAAATTCATGGCCCGAATAAGGCCAGAAAGTGGTGAAAACACCCTCATCTTTAATCATTACGAAGGGTCGCTTCCTATCGTATTACCTATCTTACCACGTACGTATCCATTTACCAATAAAAGACATGCTACTAAGGCTCAATGTATGATAGGGACGCCTACATAACATATAGCCAAATCGTAATTGGAAGAACAAAACTTCCATAACGAAGCATGCACGAGCAAAAAGACATGGAAAATACGAAGGTGGTTGCCTTCGATACCATGCAGAGTTTTACCAAACTCACCCTAAAAAGTGTAAGACACGGAACAATCGAATGGTGATACCCTCGATACCGTGCATATACAAGAAAAGACCTTCAAATTTCCAGCAACTTCTACACGACCATACGGAGGCCACATATGCGCCCCCGAAGGTCCAGAGACAACTCTCAAAGCAATAAAAAGGTAGCTCGGAATGATGATCCCTTCGTAATATATCTTTGAAGCCTAAAGAAAGGACTTCTGAATATATAAAGAATAATTCATCACCTAAAGCCCATAAAAAAGCTTGAAAGAGTTAACAAAGGATAGTAGCCTACATAAATCACTTCCAAAGTCAGAGAATAGAAGCTGAGGATTCCTCGGGAACTTTGAAGAAACCTCCCATAACAACAAAGAGGATACCTCTATCACCTTCGTAAGATAATTACAAGAAGAGAATAGTCATCCAAAGACACCAGAATCAACAATATATGAAGAACATATCCCACGCAACTATAATCCTGAGACATCATAGATGCCTTCTCCACATAACGAGTAGCAAAATCCCCTAAGTCTGCTACATCAAAGGAATGAATCATAAGAAGATAACCATGTGGTCTACGGACCAAGGACACAACCACATGAAGAGTAAAAGTAATTGTACATCAAGTTCATCAACGTAAGCAGTTACTAAACAGAGCGACAAAAGTGGAACAACCCGACACAACGGAAATACGACCTTTGATTTGAAGGATACAACACTGGTTGTTTACATTATGCATAACAAAAAGATGCGAAGATACATCCAAGTTTTATGAGGTAGACCGATAAGAAGAAACTATCTCATAGCAAATGGTTAACCTTCATACCACCACGACATTACCACGCCTAGTTTCATTCGCCATCAACTTATCCAAAGAAGATAATGGCAGACGACCCCACCCGATGATAGCGTTTGGGAATATATCCTATAAAGCAAGCACATTATCTTACTAAGGACAACGTGACATCACCGACACAGAAGCATAGCACTTCATGATTATTCATACCATAAGGATGTTCTCAATTTCCTCCGTTACAAGACTCACCGATCTCTGTAAATCCACGACCGCTCAAAACTTCATAGCAAAAAGTGAGATTCGAAGATCAAAGGTCCATAAACGAAACAAACGATTTCTAGCACACACCATATCAAGAGCTTCCCTGAAAGTACCTTATCCAACACCTTACAAAGATCGCCCGCCACCATATCTCATTTGACAAAAGTCACCATTCGCAAATCACTTTTGTGCAAAGAAAGAAAAGTTACTTGGGCAAGTAGCGATCAACAATGGCGAAAAATCTTTAAAGGTATAATAGCGCGAATAACGAAGCCTCATCCTAACCGTTTGATCAACTATTACAAATTACCACTTATAGCATCAAGAAAAAGTCATTCGCCTTCGGTCCATGCGATCTATCAAAATTAAGCATCCTTTAGTCCTCCGATCAAAACTTTTAGCAAAGCTTGGAAGGACAAAATTGTATGAAGACCAGATCGTTAGAAGAAGAAGAAGTGAAGTCTAAAATCACAGCCTTGGCAGCCTCTAATATTAGACTGGGGGACTTGACGATGTACCCCTCCGAACCATGATACGAAGACCACCTAGCACGAAGCCCGAAGATGTTTATAATAAATAAATGGTTAGGGGATAAGCCTAAATCCTTTCCTAAAATATTGCAAATCATATCCCAATTATAAAGGGATAATGATGGCAAACAAATCGGATAAACATGGCAATGATATCCAAAACCCTAAATGAGGCTAACACCCTAGCTTTCCCTCCAAGTTACCCTCTCCTATATAAGGAGAGGGAATTCTCCCTCAAAGGCATGATCATAATCAGCCGCATATAACATATACGATCACGGATCGACAAAGAACCCTAACTAAAGTCGAACACGATTCGACAATCATATCAACAATCCTAGATTAGCGTAAAGGAGCACTGCTCCTACCTTCAGGGAATCACAACAAATCCTTAAACCTCAACCATCTCTTCATGAACGAAACCCCTTAGCTGGAGTCTACATCAACTATGCAGTTTGGTGCACAATCAGTTCTCTTGTTGCGTTTGTACCACGGTACGGAGCTCTCTCCTTTTGTATCTGCGGTGAATGAAGAGAGTAGCGTTTGCATTCCTCCGTGAGATTTGTACTGCACACAACCGTGTATCGTGGACACTATCATATGGAATTTCCTCATTCCTTCTCTACCAGAAGCATGTCATAGGGTGAGTTTGCTTTTATCACGACTGCCAAGATTTTAGAAGTTCTGCGCCAGGGGAATCCTCCGATGGTGGCATCCAGCCATATTTCTCCTAATGGGCGGACATGTTCACTGGCAAACCCTACCACTTCTGTATCCAGTGGCGTGAGTGTTTCCCGCAGTTTCTTTGGCAATCGGAGGAAACTTTTCACATATATTATGTCTCTTCCGCTTCCCGTGTCCACTTGTGTGTTCCACAGGCACACACTTCCTATGCTTACTTTTATTAGCACCGGGTCCACCGAACCTTGATCTTCCAATCCACCGAAGTGGTAATGTTGAGGTCCTTTCTTGATCAGGCTATTCGACAGTACCATCCTTCGGTGCTCTTTTGGTTCTGCTTCATCGAAGCTGGGTATGCTTCTTTTTACTAGGTGTGTTAGCTTATTCTATTTTGCCGCGTCATCTATCTGCCTTAATAGTTCTCTACAGTAATCTATGCTATGACCGTATCCGTTGTGGAAACAACAGAATTTATCTAAATTTCTGGTTCCTCTTCTGGATAGCGGTACTGGCTTGACGAACGTTTTTGCTATCTCCTCCGATGACAAGATCTCTGATGGAGTCTTTCAAATGTTAGCAATTGTTCTTTTGTAGCTGTTGATTCTGTATACGGGGGAGGACTTTTCTGCTACTACATCCTCCGTTGTTTCAGTTTGTTTCCCGTTCTTTTTTATCATCGTTTTCCATTTAGCCATGGCCTTTTCTGCTATCTCTTCCGCGCTTTTCCACTCGTGGAATTTCTCAACCAAGGCTGAGTAACTGCTTGGCTTACCAAGACATAGATGTCGTATTAATTCTTTTGACCAGAGCCCATGTATGGCTCCCGATATTCTTTCTTCTTCAGATAGGCGCACCAGGTTTCGGGTGCTATCTCCCCATCGCTTCAGAAAATCTTCTGCCTCTTCGTCTTCTTCGTGTTTTATATCGTGCGCCCATAGGTGGGGGCCAAATTCTTCTTTCAATTGAGATTTAAAGTTTTCAGCATTATGTATGCTTTCTTCGGGTAGGCTCTCAAGCCACTCCCTGGTCTTCCCATGTAGGAGATAAAGGATGACATGGCAAACCACTGGACTGCTCCACCCCTCGGTCCGAGCCACGTTGTCAACTTCTCTGAGGAAGGTGTCAACATCGGAGGTGCCATCATACCAGGGCAGTTCCTGCATCTCTAGTATTTTTACCGGAGGTATGTGCTTGCAAAGGTCCCTTGTAAACTGCACGCATGACCCTTTGTATTTAGGCTCCGATCCCTTATATTTAACCTTGTCTTTTTCGACTCCGGTCACAGGACTTGCCTGAAAATACTGTGGGTTTGGGACACCGTACGGATAATACCACGCAGCCTGCGCGTTCCCTGGGTAACTCCCGCCGAAAGGTGGTGTTCCCACGTACTAGGTTTGCGGGGCTCCGTACGGGTAAAAGTATCCTCCTTAATAAAACGATGGGTATAAAGGCTGGTACGTCGCCGTCGGTACAATATTCGTTGTTGCCATCCCTGCCGGAGATCCCTGATAGGTTGGGTATGGCAGGTAGGCTAACGTTGGATTTTTTAATGTACTGGTGCCACTTTCATGCTTGCTCTTGGTCTCCTCCTTTTTACCGAGGTCTTTCGCAGATGGGTGTAGGTTGGTCTCGTTCTTTGTTGCGGGATTGCCTCCTTCTGCTTGAATCTGGTTTCTGTGTTCCTTTCCGTTCTCACACATAGTTGGTGGCGGAACGTCTGACACAGTATTGCCAAGGTATTGTACAGCGTCTCCTTCCGATCCAGGGACTGCACCCTCTTTATGGTTGCTTCCTTTTACGCCTGGACTTGTTTCCCTATTCAATATCGTAGTCTGGCGAGTTGATCGGCCTACTAACCGGTCATCTGGGTATGGATGATTCTCCTGCGAATCTGAGGAGCCGGGTTCCTAGGCTGGGAGAATCCCATTGTCGCTTTTATTTTGATCACAGATGATGTTTGACCCGTTCCGTCCTTGAAGGGAATCGGGACTTGACATAATGCTTTTTTTTATCGTGGCTGAGTTCGAACTTGAGAACAAGGTCCCACGGATGGCGCCAATTTGTTTGATCAAATAATCGTACTATGACTCAACCGGAGGTGTGAGTGGGTTTGGAGGTGTTTTGTTGGCGATTCTCTTCCGGTCAGAGGGTCGAAGACCGCTTTACGCCTATTGTTTGTTGATCCAAGTCGTTTCGTGCGACTTAAGATTTATAGGATAGCTTAGGGTTTTTTGTATGGATTCGGAGGTCGAATGTGACTTATTTAATTAGAGGGAATTTTATGTGATCCCCCGCCGTATGGCTTCCTCCTCTATTTATATAGAGGGTAAAAAACTTGGGGAAGAGGGTAAAAGAATTAGGGTAAATCTCTTCCTCTTTTGAGAATATCTTATTTCCTTCTTGAGGGGATTTGTGATAATCTCTTTACTAGATCATGTCCGAGGTATTTGGACTTAAGTATATTATTTTATTCGGATAATCATGGAAAGAATCTATATCCGATCTTCTTGACATGTTTTCTCTCGGAGCTGGGTATTCGTTACCTAGGGAGCTCCGGAACGATTATGTGGAACGGAGGTTGAGCTCCGTTCTGGGTTAAGTAATTTTACCTGTACGAAGGTGTCTTCGTGTCTGCTTCGGGTACGGAGTTAAAGCTCCGTATAGGGTATATCATCAGCTGCCAAGAATGCATTGTTGGGAGAGGATCGTTCTGCTTTTGATGATCTGAAGGAGAAGTATAGGCGGCTCATTGTTGAGGTGATTCCCCATGTCTGTAAGTCTTTTTTAAACGGTACTGAGGTTAGGAAAAGGATTTCAGATTTATGTAATGCTAACCGGGTCGATGCTGAGTCGGAATTGATCCTTACCCTTGCTGCGGAGGGTCGCATTACTCTTTGTAAGTCCCTACCGTTGAATGGATCGTAAATAAGACGTGATTCGTTATGTCAAGAGTGCGGAATCCTCTTGAGATAACTAGATTGCTACTGCCTTTCATCGATTAATCAGTAATTAACCAACCTAAGGTCACACACGAAGTGCTATTTCGTGTAGGAGGTCACACGAGCAACAATTCGACTTCCAAGTCCTTCATCCGTTGCGAATCGCTTAAAATTATATGTATTTATACTACTAGGGTTTGTGTTCGTGTGGGCTTGGGCTTCACACGAAGTGATTAAGCCCAGATCCATCATACGGCTTCCCTTCGTGCTGACGTCAGCACGAGGACACCACAACGTACTGATGACGTCAGCACGAAGTGCGTATCTTGGATGCTTATTTTGCTTAGTACATAACGTTCAGCCATCGTTTAAGTATTCTATGACACTTATAAACCTTGGCTCTACATTCTTGTACCTGCAAAACAATTATATAACACACAAACATAACATGATATTATATTAAAGTTCAAACGTAATCATTAAATACAAACGTAAGTCCTAATGACTTATTATTTAAACGATTACACATATATTCTTAAGAACAAAAACGTTAATCAAATCTACGTTGCTACTGTCACACAAATCTGCATCTACAGACTCCCCCTTGACATTAGCGACTAGATTTCTTTAACAAGTTCTTTAATCTTGAACTTCAAACTCGACCATCAAACAAAAGTCTTATGCTATTTGCATGAATCTTCTCGACCAAACAAAAACCAAGAATATTCTGATAGCGTCTAACTTCTGTTCTCCAAAATCTAACTGCTGAACAAGGTGTCTCAATCAATCTTCTTTGATCACCTCTTGACAAATTGACAACTTGCATTGGATCATACATGCACAGCAACATCTGTTTCTTTGAGTCATCAACAAACATCTGTGCTTCGCCTGACTTGATATCTATCTGCCAATAAGTCATGTTTGTCAGCAAGTCTTGATCCCATTTGATAGCAGGAACTTCTTTAACACATTCAATTTTTCTTTGAACAAAATGAACTGTGCCATCTGGTTTTGTAATCTTCTTCATTGGCCTAGGTTTAATCAACCTATCTTCAGGCTTCAAACCTCTTTCACTAAAATGCCAAATTCTTTCTCTTTGGAATCTCTGCCAATAATAATCAGCATTTCCATTCTTCTGAAGATTAACGAACCATCTCCTTCCTAAGTCTATCAAATCAGATTCACTAAGACTTTGGAAATGTCTTGCACTGATTGACATATACTGGCAACCTTCTTTTCTCTTGATAACAAATAGCTTAATTCTATGATCATAGAACCAACTCTGTATCACTGAGAAATACGTAGGTGCGTCCTTGTCTGAGATGAACTCCCAAAACATCGACGGTTTATTAAATCCACCCATTGGCATACCAGTACGTCCTCTATAAACTGGAACCCATCTATTTATACAAAACTGAGGGTCTTGCTCCGCCGGAGGTATAATAAAATTTCTAATATTAAACTCTCGCGTAGCATTTATCTTCCAGCCTAGATCAACAATATATTCATGCACTATCTTTGCAAACACTTTGAACCTTAACTTTGCAGCATTTCTTGGATCATCTGGACTTTCTCTGATCGGATTAAGTCTGAAATGTTCCTCTTCAGCTATAGGTTCAACCTGAACGTCTCTATCTTCATTAAAGACACGATTGAAATCATAAGGTTCTTCCATCAACCTTTGTCTATCAGCTTCAGAAACAAATTCTCCTTCTTCCAGATCTTCATCAATGATACTATCAATGTCATCATCAATATCGTCCAATGCACCTATTTGAAGCTTATCTGCAATTTAACATATTCAAACATACAAAGATAAAAGAACATAAAATATATAAGTCAAGACATAAAAAAATAAGTATAAATACATAAAACATGATAAAATAAATAATACTATATCATAAATATAATGTAACAATTACATCAATATTTATCTTATAATCTTTATCTATTTTAACCAACAAAAATTAATAAAATTAAGGTTGATAATCTGAGTCTTCAGGATCATCAGAACTAGAACCAGAGACAAACGGCAAACGATTTAAAACCATTAATCGTTTTCTCTCTTTCCTATGACGATCTGTATCTGACCATTGATCACTATCAAGATCAATATTAGCCTGATCAACCTCAAAGTTATGACTTTCCCATACTTTTGCTTCTGCCTCAACTCGAATATGAGGATCATTTCCAAATTTCTCTGCAATCTCCCATTCTATTCTATCTTCTTCTGATCTCACACTATGTGGATTATGATAATCAGGACGTTTACTAGAATTAGAGTTACCTGAATTGGAATCTTCATCATCTGATGAGTTGTCTGGATCGTCAGGATCTGCATCTGGAGCAGCAGCCATCACAGCTTTTCCTTTCCGAGTCCCAGATGTACTAGCACCAGATGTACCAGCAATCTCTGACTCTCCTTGTCTTGGCGACTCCACCTGAACATCTGCAGTCTCTGAATTAATCACAGCATCAGCATCAGTATCTTGACCTTGACCTTGATTCTCTGTCTCACCATCTTTTGGTTGACTTCGATTTGGATCTTGAGCTGGATCTTGATCATCATCTCTTTGCTTCTTTGCTAGCTCATCATCCTTACAACCATCTTTATCTCCCCCTTGAGACAAGAATCGGTCAATTTTATCACCAAGAGAATGAACAAGTGTTGTCATAATGTCCATCTCTTCCTGATGTTTTGCAGCTTAGAGGTTCAACTGTTTCTCTAACGCTGTAACTCGCATCTCCAACAACTTCTTCTCCGAAACAATACGACTCAGATGAACTTGTATTGGCAAAGCTGAATCTGAAGTAGAAGCAATGTGCGATGTAGAAGCAGGCGGTGGCATCGTAGTCTCAAAAGAAGGCATACGAGCATGAAAAGTTCCCGATGGAGGCATCTGCGATCTTTGCAAAGGCAATAACAGACGATCCATAGCTGTAGCAACAGGAACTAACGCCTGAATAGGAGTAGAACGAGGCGTAGGAGCAGGAACTATCGGCTCTGGCTCCTGACGACTCTGGAGCTCTAGTAGTCGTAACAGTTGTAGCCTCAGTGACAACTCTAGCATGAGAACCATCTAAACGAATCGTGAACTTGGTTCTCGGCCTTTTCTCTCCAACAGAAGTACCAACTGAAGTAGTAGACACCGAAACTGGAACTTCAGTAACAGAAGCTCTTAAGGCAGCAACTGATGGTGTATCAACTGGTCCGGGTGTATGAGACATCTCCATAGCAGAATGATACTCAGCAAACTCCCTATCAATCTCTGACTGAGGTCGCTGAAGGGCTTGAATCTTCTCAACAGCGTCAATCCCTTTCCCTTGTCTTCTTCTTCGCTTCAGTGGCCTATCTGCATCTTCAGTTTCTGAACCCTCATCAGCATTAACAGCAACAATATGTGGTTCAGAAGGACCAACAACATCTACTGGAGCAGAGGTAGCATTAGAAACCCTAGTAGTCGGCATCATAAGATTTGTCGGATCATAAATATCCTCCTCTAGAGCATCAATCTCCGAATCATCTTCCGGAACATCAGTAAACAAAGAAACGTCATTCAATCCCTCAAACTGATCAACTTGCTCTTCCTGAGGATCATCTTGATCTTGAGCATCATCAGCAGCAGCAGCAACAGGTTCTTCATCTTCCCAACCTTCTCTTGGAGCTACATAATCAGGATTAATCAAGTGCCCGAACAATGGTGGATTATCAACATCAGCCGGAACACCATTACCCCTTAAATGTTTCATCATATCATCAAACACTCGATGTGTAAGACGACCCAAATTAAACGTAGGACCATCAAAAGGTAAATCAGCTGCCCTATGCCGAATGATTATCATAACAAATCTTGGAAATAGAAAGAATTTCTTCTCGTTTCCAAACGCTCTCAACTGCCTAACAAAACTGTCATATATGTACTGAGAAAAGCTATATGGCTTGTTCAATACAAGTGCAACTAACTGTGAAGCAGTCTATATATTCATTTGATCATGACCTGCACTCTGATGACTTATAGATCTCAACAAGTAGTAGGCAAGCAATCTCCATTTGCCTCTAATGCGATTCTTAGGATATGGATGCTTGATCTCGTTCACATACCCCATACGTCTAATAGCACCGTCAACAAAGCTTTCTTCAAACTCTGTAGGACCTTGTTCCATTTCGACGCTTCCTAAGTCCAAAATAGGACCAATGAGTGCTTGAGACCATATTAAAAGAGGGTCCTAAAAAACTATGTAATAGGACCAATGAGTGCTTGAGACCATATTATATATAAGCAATCAAACAGGCGTCATAAAAAACTATATAATAGGACGGATGAGTGCTTGGGGTCCTATTATTATAGAATTTAATAGGACACTTAAAATATGCGTCATAATAAAATACTTTATAAGACTTTTAGTTGTTGGGGTCTCGTTATGTTGTAATGTAATAGGACTACTTGATCATTGGGGTCCTATTATAACATTACATAATAGGACACTTGATATTAAAGTCATAAAAGATCATGTTATAGTACCCTTACTTGTGAGAGTCTTATCATAACATAACTTATTAGGACATTTGACATTTGTTTTATAGGTTTAACCTTTATAGGACGTCTTTTTTTAGTGGTATTTATAATACAACATATTAGAATACTTGTGGCAAGGTTGTGTTTGATGCAGGAGTACACATCCTTGGAACTGGGTAGTCTGACAATAAGTGGCATACATCCTTGTGGACAGGCTAAGCTACCCAACGTGGATGTGGTAGTCCACTTATGGCACCTATAAAAGCATTAGATACAACTTATCAAGAATGTTTACACTTTACAAAATGGATCTTGTACTGTACAATTTAAGAAGTTTGGTACAAAGTTCTTTTATGAAGATTGGTACAACACAAATCTACGAATTTTACATAAGGAAAGCCGGCGAGATTTGAATTCAATGTCATCGGAAAAGTTAACGTAAATTACTTCTAGTAATTTAGTGGTTTGGAATATATAAGATTCTAATTCTTAATTCTTAATTAACAATAAATGTGCAGATGCTCTAGTACTTGTTTCCAAGGAATTTTAAAGTTGTCAAAAACGAACTATTGAATTTGATAAGTTTGTAATTGTGAGCCTCTAATATTTCAAAATTTTGACCAGGAATTTATAAAGAAGGGCGACTGATAACGGTTCCCACTAGGCTTGATTGTAAAGCAAAATTTACGAGAATTACAATTTCATCTCTTTGCAAAATTCAATGACAGTGAGTATTAGTTAAACTACTTTAAATCTATAAAACTTGAAACAACAGTTTTGCAAGTTTTTAGGTTTCGTCTTAGCAAAAAGAATATCATATACGCGTATGTAAAGTCAGAACTATAACCATCATGTTTTGAAGTAAGAAACAATTTGTAATCATTTGAACTAGTTGGTCTTGCCATGCTTTGCGCGGCGTCAGTTTGTGCAAAACTTTGCATAAAATATGTAAGCAATCCATTCCAGTTCCTTTCCAACTTGTAACAAAATTACCCAATTGAAATCATTACCCAATCTGCTTAAGCCACTCATAATTCACCTAACTCAAAAGTGATACTTGAACAAAATCGATAAGCAAACAGGTAAACAAAATTAGAAATCAAAAGCCAAAGTAAAGTCACATTATGTTTTGACCTGCCTTGTAACTTCCATACAGTCCCACCTTACCTGAAAAATATAAACAAGTATGAACCAAAGAACGTGACAAATAGTCAAAGATACATTACAAGTTTGACAATGATATACTCCCATTAAGGGAATTTCATACAGCCTTAACAAGAAAGAAAACGGATAATGATTCCTGTAAACCTGCTACAAAGACACATAAAACTGGATTGCTTATTGTGCAAGATCTAAGGGTTTTAGAAAGGGCAGATTGCACGTAAAAGAACGGACTCTTGGCAAACTGATTCTCAATTTCAGTCAACATCTTCTCAAAATCAAACTCAAGGACATATGTGCAGATGGACAGTAAGTGTATAGCTAAATAAGGGACCCATTGCCTGGAAAGAGTTGGGTCTATTTTGTAAAATAAACATACAACACAACCATGAAACTCTGATTTCCTAAAAATGTTTCCTTTTAGGATAATGGTCTTAAAAGAAATCAAAGTACTGTATTAGTCAAACCTCATATCGGTCTCCTGCCTGTTTCAACCTGCATCTTAGCCTCATTTGGGAGGGAACAAATTAGGAAGACTATTCAAAAATTGGATATAAGGCACTATGAACTCCGATGAGCCACCCCTAAAATTCATGACTTTAGTTAAAGGTCATAAAGGACCTTTTAATCACGAAAAAACTAAAAATAACAACTTAGTTACCTGAAGTGTAACAAAAAGTGAAAAAGCTTGTTTGAGATATAAATTTGACCAAAAGTGCCAAAGTCAAACTCGATCAGTTGTTCATTACAAAAGTATAAAGGTAAAACTCAACCCAAACAAAATATTCAGCTCAATAAGTTCCAAAGTAACTTAAATCATTTTATTAGAATCTCGCTACCCAATAGATGTATAAATCAACATCATACGGCTTGTTTGGACAACTTTAGCATCCTAACCTAAACAACTACCATTACAAAGGTCAACAGAAACTGACCTTTGTAAAGTCAAAGGTCCGGTCTACTCCTGCAACATGGTTTCATGCCTATAGAAAAACATAGATACATAAAGATAAACTAAATCTATACTTACGAAACAATTGGTATGACTTACCTTTCCTCTTGTTATTTGATTCTCATTATTGTAATTCCGATCACACATGTACATCTGCAATAAGACCAGATCAAAATCAAAAACACGTTTATACCAATGACTTATGGGAGATGACAAAACTACCTAGTTACCTAAATCGGGACATCTCCCTCAACGGTCATGATTCTGCATCCCACATCCACAACCTTTAGAAAAGCAAAGCATCCAACACTTGCTATTGATTAAAACTACACAATCAACTAAATTGCTATACAACTAAGAAAAGGTTGTTGACAATTTGAAGGAGATAAAAAACCAGTTAAAACATGCATGAGGTATTATTACAAGTTACAAGACAAAACAACCAAAAGAACCCACTAGTAACAAGTTCAAAAAAAGAGAGCATATTAGTATATAACTAATTGAAATCATGAAGCAGCTTCAAATAGATCTTCAACTCCATCAAAAGCTAAAATATTATTGTCTACAACAGTCCATTTAAACCCTCTCTAACCTATTCAATATCCATATTTTCATTAGGTTGAGGACCCATAGATGTGTCACTCCGAAGATGTGTTTCCGCATCATCAAGACCTGTTTGTTCATTCATGTCGTAGGAATCTCTAGGGGTGGTCTTGATCACAACTTTCCATCCTTTATCAACACGATCTGCAACATAAAATACTTGCTGTGCTTGACAAGCTAGTATAAAAGGCTCCTCGTGAGGCTTCAAATCTTTAAAATTGAGTAGAGTAAACCCATTCTCATCTTTTTTTTTCCTTGAACCATTCGAGATCCAATCACAATGGAACAAAGTCACTTTCGTGTCATCAGCATACTGTAACTCAATTATATCATTCAAAATCCCGTAGTATGTTACATCTCCCATGATAGGATTGTTATCTCTAGCACTCGAGAAGCTATTTGTCATAGCCTCAAGCATCACTCCACTATTTTGTGTTTTCCTGTTCGATTCAAGATTTTTTGTGTGAAATCGGAAACCATTTATGATAAACCCCTTATATTTTTTCACAAAATCCTCTGGGCCACTTGCCAAGTTCCTTATATCTTCTGTGATTCTATGATCCCCACTATTATCTAGCTCCACAACCTGAATTAATGCAAGGTGTGTTAAATTATTTGTTTTATACATCATGTCGTTAGAAGGTTAAAATGTTATATCATTCTATTTTCTTTTGAAGTTATACAGATATGATTCTTCCTTACATGATCTTCAAACCACGACCCAAAGGTGTCACTATGCAAACGTTGAATCTCACGCTCACGTAATTTCTGGTTTTCACGACGAACAACATTCAAATATTCTCTACAATGTTAAAAAGAAGATAACAATGATAACGACAACAACAACTATAAAGATAATATAACTAATGAAACTCAAAAATTACTTACACTCTGAATTCATCAACTTCACTACAATTGAACAACACATATGAATGTGCTATAGCCAGAGTGTCAGTGTCTAGTATTTCCCCATCTTTAGTAGCACCGATCGGACGACCCGACATAGAAAAGATAGGTAAAACATCGTCATAACCACCATCATCATAATTTCGACTTGTCTTATTATGAATAGTCTCGACATCACTGGATAAGTACAATGAACAAAATGACAAACACTCTTCTGCTAAATACCCTTCTGCAATGGAACCCTCGGGTTTGCTCCTATTTCCCACATAAGATTTTAATGTAGATAAATACCTGAATGATCAAAAATTTTAAGTTAGATTCAATGATATTCTTTAGAATAAGATATTTACTAAAAAATGAATACCTACCTCTCAATTGGATACATCCACCGATAATGAACGGGTCCTCCTAATCTGGCCTCTGAAGCAAGATGAACCGAAAGATGAACCATGACATCAAAAAATGATGGCGGAAAAATCCTTTCTAAATCACAAAGGATTTTTGCAATCACATTTTCCATTTGAACCAAATCATTTGGATTAAGAACTTTTGAGCATAGTTGTTTAAAGTAATGACATAGCTTCATCACAGGATGGCGGATGTGCTTAGGTAACACATTCCGCAAGGCAACAGGAAGCAACTCTTGCATCAAAATATGATTATCATGACTTTTAAGGCCAAATAGTTTTGGAGGTTTTAACTATACACATCTTGATATATTAGATGCATATCCATCTGGAACTTTTACCCTTTGAAGCACATGACAAAAGATCTCCTTCTCTTTTTTGTCCATTGAGAAACAAGCAGGTGGTATATACACTTTGTTGTTATCCTGAAATTTAGGATGAAGTTCAGGTCTTATACCCATTGCTTGTAAATGAAGGCGTGCTTTTAAATGATCCTTGGTCTTTCTATCTACATTCATTAACGTTCCAACAACACTATCACAAACATTCTTCTCAATATGCATTACATCTAGATTATGTCGTAGCAAGTTACTTTTCCAGTATGGTAACTCAAAAAAAATACTTCTCTTTTTCCAATTAAATGGTAGATCTGGGTTGTCCTTCACAAGTTTTCCAAATTTAATTTCAAAACCATTTAACTCATCAAGTACTTCTGACCCGGTTAAGCCGTGTGGTTGCCTCTCCAGTTCCTCTGTACCATCAAAAGACTTCTTATCTCTTCGAAAATCTGGCAAATATCGACGATGTCCCATGAAACAAAATTTTTGGCAATGAGTTAAGCGTTGTGATTTTGTATTCTTGTGGCAACTGGGACATGCAGGTTCACCTTTGGTGCTCCATCCCAATTAATTTGCATAAGCTGGAAAGTCACTTATTGTCCATAACAAAGAAGCACGCATCTGAAAGTTACTCTTTGTTGATGCATCATATGTCTCTACTCCATTAATATCCCACAGCTCCTTTAGCTCAGCCACTAAAGGTTCCATGTAAACATCTATATTATTTCCTGGGGCAGATGGGCCAGGTATAAGCAAGGAGAGAATGAAATACGGTTGTTTCATGCACATCCAAGGAGGTAGATTATATTGCATCAGAACAACAGGCCATGTACTATGAGAAACACTCATTGTTCTAAAAGGGTTGAACCCGTCACTCGCTAAACCAAGCCTGACATTGCGAGATTCTTTAGCAAATTCAGGATACTCAAAATCAAACGTTTTCCAAGCCGGGGAATCTGCAGGATGCCTCAAGTAACCATCTTTCGTGCGACTTTCATCATGCCATCTCATGGAGGCAGCAGTTTTAGATGACATAAACAACCTTTGCAACCGTGGGATGAGGGGAAAGTAACGCAAAACCTTTGCTCCAATCTTCTTATCTGTATGAGATGTGGTTGACTCTGACTCATCTTCAGAATCATTGTCACTTGCTTTATACCTTGACATATGGCATGTATCACATTTTGTTTTGTCTTTGTTTTCATTCCAGTACAACATACAATCATTAGGACATGCATCAATTTTCTCATACGTAAGTCCCAACTCTCTTATTATCTTTCTTAGTTCATACAATGACTTCGGTATAGAAGCATCAGGGAAGGCTTCCCTCAAAGTATCAAGCATCATGCTGAAGCCCTTGTCATTACATTTCCCAACACAGTCTAACGACAAAAGAAAGAACGGAGAACCTTTTACACCCAGGATATAGTTCTTTCTTTGCATCGTCCAATACTTTAAAAAACGTCTTCGCTTCTGCGTTTGGTATACTCCTACTTATTAAATTTATATGTATAATTTCAGTTTAAGTCTTAAATATTCATAAGGACTTATTATGTGTTTAGTATATTGTGCAGGGTCCTTTTCTGGTTGATTGAAGTCTGAAGGATGAATGCTGCTGAAGGTCAAGTATCAAGGACTTAAGGCTAAGGCGGTGGATAGTTGAGGGACTACTTTGGACATTCTGAAGACAATATATATATACCCAATTTAGGGTTACTGTAAAATAATCAATCATATTTTCTATATCTATCTAGTTCGTATATCAGTTTCTCTCTAGGGTTTCTTATTCATGAACAATATCATCTTGATATTGTTTCGATTCTGTATTCTTATTAAATCTATAATCAATAATAATAATGTTCTCTTCTTGTTCGTATTTGTTTACTTGAGGTTTGAATCTATTCATTCAAATATCTTATTAATAAACTATAATAATAATTTCAGATGGTATCAGAGCCAGGTTCTCTGATATCTGGTTAATCTCGAGTATGTTTTGATCTAAAATCAATTATACTTTTGATTAATTTGGTTTAGAGTTCAATTAAAAAATTAGGGTTTCGATTTTTGGGATCTTTGATTATTTTTGGGGATTCTACTTCAGATCTTCGATTTGTTGATTGTGTTTCCTTGATTAGGGTTTCTGAGCCCTAATTCGTCTACTTCAAATTCCGCTGCTCATTAGGTTACATCTTATCCTACCTGATTTTGGTAAAATCAGGATATCTCTTTAATAATTTGTTTATATAATCATTCTACCATCAGTTTTTATTGCCAGAGCTTGATTACTGGTAGCATATTTTTACCTTAATTTCATTGGTCCTTGACCTGACACTTGAGTGTTCAGGAATCCTGGATAGACTTTGTTATTAAGTGTCTTGCTGCTTAATTAAGTTCTTAGGTGATTAATAATGACTGGAGGTGGTGACTTAGGGAGTGGTAGCATTCCTGCTACTATTGTGTTTGGAGATGAATTATACTTGCATCCTACTGATTCTAGTATTAGTTCTTTTGTTGCTCATAAATTGAAAGGAACTGAGAGTTATTCTGTTTGGAGTTGTGCTATGAATATTGCTCTGCAAGCTAAAAATAAAATAGGCTTTATAGATGGATCATGTGAAAGATCTACTTTGGATGCTTCTTTAGCTAGGCAATGGGATATGTGCAATTCTGTGGTTTTGTCTTGGATTTTAGGCTCTATTTCTGAAGAACTTTATCTAGGTCAGATTTTTTCTACTAATGCTACTGCAGTTTGGAATGAACTTAAAGAGACTTATGATAAAATCAATGGTTCTGAAACATTTAATCTATATCAACAAATTAATTCTCTGAAACAAAATGGTTCTTCTTTGTCTGATTACTATCATAGAAAAAAAAAAAAAAAAAAAAAAAAAAAAAAAAAAAAAAAAAAAAAAAAAAAAAAAAAAAAAAAAAAAAAAAAAAAAAAAAAAAAAAAAAAAAAAAAAAAAAAAAAAAAAAAAAAAAAAAAAAAAAAAAAAAAAAAAAAAAAAAAAAAAAAAAAAAAAAAAAAAAAAAAAAAAAAAAAAAAAAAAAAAAAAAAAAAAAAAAAAAAAAAAAAAAAAAAAAAAAAAAAAAAAAAAAAAAAAAAAAAAAAAAAAAAAAAAAAAAAAAAAAAAAAAAAAAAAAAAAAAAAAAAAAAAAAAAAAAAAAAAAAAAAAAAAAAAAAAAAAAAAAAAAAAAAAAAAAAAAAAAAAAAAAAAAAAAAAAAAAAAAAAAAAAAAAAAAAAAAAAAAAAAAAAAAAAAAAAAAAAAAAAAAAAAAAAAAAAAAAAAAAAAAAAAAAAAAAAAAAAAAAAAAAAAAAAAAAAAAAAAAAAAAAAAAAAAAAAAAAAAAAAAAAAAAAAAAAAAAAAAAAAAAAAAAAAAAAAAAAAAAAAAAAAAAAAAAAAAAAAAAAAAAAAAAAAAAAAAAAAAAAAAAAAAAAAAAAAAAAAAAAAAAAAAAAAAAAAAAAAAAAAAAAAAAAAAAAAAAAAAAAAAAAAAAAAAAAAAAAAAAAAAAAAAAAAAAAAAAAAAAAAAAAAAAAAAAAAAAAAAAAAAAAAAAAAAAAAAAAAAAAAAAAAAAAAAAAAAAAAAAAAAAAAAAAAAAAAAAAAAAAAAAAAAAAAAAAAAAAAAAAAAAAAAAAAAAAAAAAAAAAAAAAAAAAAAAAAAAAAAAAAAAAAAAAAAAAAAAAAAAAAAAAAAAAAAAAAAAAAAAAAAAAAAAAAAAAAAAAAAAAAAAAAAAAAAAAAAAAAAAAAAAAAAAAAAAAAAAAAAAAAAAAAAAAAAAAAAAAAAAAAAAAAAAAAAAAAAAAAAAAAAAAAAAAAAAAAAAAAACACATCGGCTGAACAAGTAGGTGATGAATGAGGAGAGGTCAAAAGATGGGAGGGGAGTTGATTACTATCATAGATTAAATGCTTATTGGAAACAGTTTGATGCAATTACTAAGTTACCTGCTTGTTCTTGTGATGCTCAAAAGGCTTTTAAAACTCATAATGACTTAATGAAGTTAATGCAATTCCTGATGGGATTAGATGATATGTATCAAACTGTTAGGAGTAATTTGTTGACTAGAGATCCTATTCCTGATGTTAAAACTGCTTTTTCTGTGATTTCAAGAGATGAATCTAGTAAAAATTCTAGTTATACTACTCCTGTAACTAAGTCTCAGAATACTGCTTTTGTTGCTAGGTATCAAACTGGTCAAAATTCTAGTTCTAAAAAACCTATACCTAAGAATAATTCTCTTGTTTGTTCTAATCCTAAATGTGGTTTAACTGGTCATACTGTGGATAATTGTTATAAGATTGTTGGTTATCCTGATTACATTAAAAAGAAATGGGCTGCAAGTAATACTCTTAACAAATCTTCTAGCAATAACAGTGTATCTGCTAATAATTCTTTTTCTAAATCTTCTGAGGTTAATTCTCAACCTTTCACTCAAGATCAAATTCAGCAGTTGCTTGGATTATTGAATTCAAAACCTCCTGAAAATGTTAAAGCCAATATGGCAGGTACAATTTTTTGTTCAAATACAAAAACTTTTTACAGAGTTTATAAAACTGATAAGGGGTGGATAGTTGACTCTGGGGCAAATCAACACATGGTCACCAGTCTAGAAAACCTTGAAAATGTTGTTGACATTTCTGATCTAGGACTTCAAATAGATCATCCTAATGGTACCACTGCTTATATTAAAAAGGTTGGCAATCTTAAAATAAGTGACTCATTAACTTTATATGATGTGTTATATATTCCTGAGTATTCTGTTAACCTTTTGTCAGTTCATAAACTGGCCAGAGACAGTAAAGTGTTTGTTGGATTTGATGAGTCTAAATGTTATATTCAGGACTTACAGTTGAAGAGAACTCTGGGGACTGGTAGTCAGTCTGGAGGTTTGTATTATCTTGACTTTACTAAAACTGGAAAGCTGGTTAATTGTAATACTATTTTGTGCTTTTCTAATTCTTTATGGCATTGCAGACTTGGTCATCCTTCTGACCAAGTTCTGAAAGTGTTAAAAGGTCAAATTGATATCAAAGGTGATGGGTCTTCTTCACCTTGTGATGTTTGTCATTTCTCTAAACAAACAAGGGAACCTTTTCCCTTGAGTGATCATGTTTCTGTGTCTATTGGTGACTTGATTCATCTTGATGTCTGGGGGCCTTATAAGGTTACTAGTAAAGAAGGGTTCAAGTATTTTCTGACTGTTGTGGATGATTTTTCAAGGGCAGTCTGGGTATATCTTCTTAAAACCAAAGATGAAGTCTATCAAAATATTGTTGTGTTTTATGAGTATTTAAAAACTCAATTTTCAAAAAGAGTTAAGGTTTTTAGAAGTGATAATGGTGGTGAGTTTGTTAACTCAAATATGGAAAATTTTTGTAATAAAAATGGGATTATTCATCAAACCACTATTGCTTACACACCTCAGCAAAATGGTATTGCTGAGAGAAAGCACAGACACCTTCTGAATGTTTCTAGATCTCTATTGTTTCAGGGAGGCTTGCCTTTGAATCTATGGACTGATTGTGTTATGACTGCTACATATCTAATAAATAGGCTGCCTTCCTCTGTTCTTAAAGGGAAGTCACCTTATGAGTTGGTGTTTGGAAAGCCTCCAAACATTGACCATTTAAGGGTGTTTGGTTGTCTCTGCTTTGCTACTTCTTTAAACAATTTAGATAAATTTTCTAAAAGGTCTGATAAATGTGTATTTATTGGCTACTCTAATACAAAAAAAGGTTATAAAGTTTTTAGTTTAGAGTCTAAACAAGTTTATTTTACTAGAGATGTCAGGTTTTATGAGCAAATCTTTCCTTTTAAAATGAATAAAGCTGATTTAGATAAAACTACTCAAGATTCTGAACTTATTAAATTTTTTGATACACCTTATATTTTTAAGCCAATAAATGCACCACCCAATGATGAAGCAGAGACTAGTAATGGTGATGATAATCATGATCTGCACTTAGGAGGCAACCAAGAAAATGCCAGTGATGATGAATCATCACTTGGTGAATCCTTAACTGCCACCAGTGAAGATAATGATGAATCATCTGGAAGTGATGATAATAATGATCATAATGCTAGTGCTGAGGGTGAAAATGTCTCCTTTCAAAACCTTAGAAGGTCTGATAGGTCTACTGTTGTACCTATAAAGTATGCTGACTATGTTCTTGATGGTAAAGTTAAATATGGTATTGATAAACATGTGAATTATTCTCAACTATCCAAGGATAATTACTGCTTTACTACTAATCTTAACAAGATTAGTGAGCCATCCTCCTTTCATGAGGCCAGCAACAATGAAAAATGGGTTGCTGCCATGAATGATGAGATGGAGGCTCTTAATAGAAATAATACATGGGAAATTACTTCTTTGCCACCTGGTAGGAAGCCATTGGTTGTAAGTGGGTGTACAAAGTTAAATATAAGTCTAATGGTGATGTTGAAAGGTTTAAGGCTAGGTTAGTAGCTAAAGGGTATAATCAACAAGCTGGTGTTGATTATGAGGAGACTTTTTCTCCTGTAGTCAAGATTGTGACTGTTAGATGTTTGATCAATGTGGCTATTAACAGTGGCTGGACTTTATTTCAGTTAGACATTAATAATGCCTTTCTTTATGGTGACTTGTATGAAGATGTTTATATGGATTTACCTCTTGGATATTTTCCAAAGGATGATAAAAGAGTTTGCAAGTTAAAAAAGTCTTTATATGGTTTAAAACAAGCACCAAGGCAATGGAATGAAAAACTTTGCAATACTTTGTTGCAAAATGGTTTTAAACAAAGTAAATGTGATTATTCTCTTTTTACTAAGACTGATAAAAATGTTTTTATTGTTCTTTTAGTGTATGTTGATGATATCATTATTACAGGGAACAATTTAAAAGAAGTTGAAAAGGTAAAGCAGTTTCTAAGAACAAAATTTTTGATAAAGGACTTGGGTGAGTTAAAGTATTTTCTGGGCATTGAAGTTTTGAAAGAAGGAGATAATGTGTGTTTATCTCAAAGAAAGTATACTCTTGATTTATTAGCAGAGTATGGCATGCTTGCATGCAAACCTGCTAAGACTCCTATTGAGTCTAAATTGATCATTTCTGATCAGCCTTTAAACAAAGATGACAAACCTCTTGATAATATTACAAATTATCAAAGGTTGCTTGGTAAGCTTATTTACTTGACTCATACAAGACCAGTTATTTCTTATGCTGTTCATTGTCTTAGTCAGTTTATGCATTCTCCTTTGGAGTCTCATTTGAAATTAGCCTTCAGAATTCTGAGGTATTTGAAGCAGAGCCCTGGTACTGGTATCTCTATCTCTAAACATTCTAATCTCAATTTGTTTGGTTACACTGATTCTGATTGGGCTAAATGTAAAAGCACAATGAGAAGTGTGACTGGTTATGCAGTTTATTTAGGTAATTCACTTGTTTCTTGGAAAAGTAAGAAACAAAGTGTGGTGTCTAGATCCTCTGCCGAGGCAGAGTATAGGTCCCTTGCTTCTTTAACATGTGAAGTTATGTGGATCACTAATGTTTTAAGAGATTTGCAACTTGAAATTGAGAAACCTATATCTTTGTTTTGTGATAATAAGGCTGCAATACAAATTTCTGGAAATCCAGTGTTTCATGAGAGGACAAAACACTTTGAAATTGATTTGCATTTTATTAGAGAAAAGATTTTGGATGGTTTGATTAAACCTTTGAAAATTGAGTCTTCTAATCAAGTTGCAGATATCTTTACTAAAGGTCTTGCAAAAGACCAACATGAAAAGCTTTGCTAGAAGCTAAAATTATTAGATTTGTTTAAGACTTAAACTGAGGGGGAGTATTAAATTTATATGTATAATTTCAGTTTAAGTCTTAAATATTCATAAGGACTTATTATGTGTTTAGTATATTGTGTAGGGTCCTTTTCTGGTTGATTGAAGTCTAAAGGATGAATGCTGCTCAAGGTCAAGTATCAAGGACTTAAGGCTAAGGCGGTGGATAGTTGAGGGACTACTTTGGACATTCTGAAGACAATATATATATACCCAATTTAGGGTTACTGGAAAATAATCAATCATATTTTCTGTATCTATCTAGTTCGTATATCAGTTTCTCTCTAGGGTTTCTTATTCATGAACAATATCATCTTGATATTGTTTCGATTCTGTATTCTTATTAAATCTATAATCAATAATAATAATGTTCTCTTCTTGTTCGTATTTGTTTACTTGAGGTTTGAATCTATTCATTCAAATCTCTTATTGATAAACTATAATAATAATTTCAGACTACTTTCATTGACTGTTCCTATTACATTATCATGACTATTCTGACCAAACTCGTGGAAGGCATCATGCACCAACCCTTGCATGTCATCTTCAGCATCCAACATTGGACTATCACATGGTTCGGAAATCAAAGGTTCAATTTTATAGCCTTTAATAAACCCGGCACATATAAGATGCATTCTAGCCTGCTCCCGATCAACCCATACTTGATTACAACAATCAATACATGGACACAAAATCTGACCATTTTTACTATCTATAGAAAAGATATAATCGAGAAATTCATCAAGACCTTTTTCGTATTGGGTGGTAGCTCTTGATAAAGACATCCAACTCGTGTCCATCTTAGGCCTGGATTAAACAAAACACAAAACACTCACAAGTTTAAAATTAAAAGAATACATTTACAATGCTACTAAGTCAAACCAAAGATTACAACTCAGCTTGAAGCTCTTTACAATACTTTTTTATTTTTTGATGGATGTTTCTCATCAATTAAAAAACTGGAATAACATTTAAATATGAGAAAATCCTATTAAAAAAAAGGGAGAAACTCAGACCAAATGATTAAAAATTCTTCAAATTCGGTCAAAGCAAATGCTAGTAGGTCCAATTAATTAAGATCCCCTCAATAAACACATAAAAA
>CM067167.1:291506005-291523505 GCA_034093135.1 Erigeron breviscapus
ACGGCGCAGTGGGGATCTTCTGGAAAAAAAAATTCATCACAAATATTATGACAAAACTCAAATCATACATACCTGAAACTGCATCAAATCGGAACCACACCTGCACTTACTAACAAAACAAGATTAGAACTAACTAATTAAAGAAAAGTAAAATGCAATAAAATAAACACGGGTTGCCTCCCGAGAAGCGCTTAAGTTATTAACGAGTCTTTAGCTTGACTCGACCAACCTTTAAGTTTCCAATTCAAACACGGGGATCTCATCAAATATCCCCTCAACCTGCTCTTCTTCCAAATATAGCTTAAGTCGATGACCATTGACAATGAACGAACCTTCACCATTTCGCTTAAACAACTCAACATAACCCGATGGGTATACGTGCTTAATCGCAAACGGTCCAATCCATCTAGAATTTAGTTTAGGTTGCTTAATCTTAAATTTAGACAAGAATAACAACACTTTAGCCCCAACCTTAAACTCCTTCTACGAATCCTCTTATCATGCCAAATCTTGGTCCTTCCTTATAGCCTTGAATTCTCATAAGAACCTAACCTAAGCTCATCAAGCTCATGAAGTTGCAACATTCTAAGTTCACGTGCTTCCATCAAATCCAAATTCAAATTCCTTAAAGCCCAATACGCCTTATGCTCTATCTCAATAGGAAGATGGCAAGTTTTACCATAGAGCAACCGGTATGGCGTGGTGCCAATCGGCGTCTTATAAGCCGTCCTAAACGCCCACAAGGCGTCATCTAACTTCTTTGACCACACCTTGGGGTTATCTCCAATAGTTTTCTCCAAAATCCTCTTTAAGGCCCTATTTGTGTTTTCCACTTGACCACTGGTCTGTGGATGGTATGAGGTAGAAAAATAGTGGACAACACCGTACCTCTTCATTATTTTGGCTAATTGATGGTTTGCAAAGTGGGTACCACGGTCACTAATCAAGGCTCTAGGGCAACCAAAACGACAAAACAACTGTTTCAAGAAATCAATGACTACACGCGCGTCATTCGTGGGCAAAGCCTTGGCTTCGGCCCATTTAGACACGTAGTCAACGGCGACAAGAATGTACTAAAACTTATTAGACGGTGGGAATGGTCCCATAAAGTCTATACCCCAGACATCAAATACCTCACATACCTGAATGCTCTGTTGAGGCATCTCATCCCGTTTAGTGATGTTCCCTTGGCGCTGACAGATGTCACAAGTCTCAACCAAAGTCTGGGCCTCCTTGAAAATTGTTGGCCAATAGAAACCTGCATCAAAAACTTTCTTACCTCACTGAAGGACCATAATGACCCCAGTTGGCCCGTAGTGACACGCATCCAAAATCTCTCTTGTCTCAGCTCCAGCAACACATCTCCTAACCATACCATCTGCACAAACATGAAACAAGTATGGATGGTCCCAAAAATAATACTTAACATCCGATATGAGCTTCTTCTTCTGCTGGGACGTGAAATCATTAGGTATCTCACCTGCAACCAAATAATTAGCTATATCTGCAAACCAAGGAATTTCATCAGAGTTAGATATAAACATTAAAGACTCATCGGGAAGTGATCATTGATCTCCCCATCACGAAGTTCCTCCCGGTGAGGATCTTCCAAACGACTCAAATGGTCGGCAGCCAAATTTTCAGCCCCTTTCTTATCCTTTATCTCAATGTCAAATTCTTGCAACAACAGAATCCAACGGATAAGCCTGGGTTTAGCATCTTGTTTCGAGAACAGGTACTTAAGGGCTGAATGGTCAGTGAAAACTATGGTCTTACTCAAAACAAGATATGATCTAAACTTATCAAATGCAAAGACCACTGCAAGCAACTCCTTTTCTGTAGTGGTGTAATTTTGCTGGGCGGGGTTCAAAGTCTTACTAGCAAAGTAAATGGGTTTGAAATGTTTCTCAACCCTTTGCCCTAGCACGGCTCCCACAACATAGTCACTTGCATCACACATCAACTCGAAAGGTAATTCCCAATTTGGAGCTACCATGATAGGAGAATCAGTCAACTTCTCCTTCAATACCTGAAAAGCACTCAAACAAGCATCATCAAAAACAAAAGGAACGTCCTTTTCCAACAAGTGGGTCATAGGACGAGTAATCTTAGAGAAATCCTTAATAAATCGACGATAAAAACCTGCATGTCCAAGAAAACTCCTTACCCCTTTCACATTGGAAGGCGGGGTAATTTGGCAATTACATCTATCTTAGCCCGATCAACCTCAATCCTGGCCTTAGACACTTTATGCCCTAACACAATACCCTCAGTCACCATAAAATGGCACTTTTCCCAATTCAAAACAAGGTGTGCCCTCTCACACCGTTCCAACATCCTATCCAAATTACTCAAACAAGAATGAAAAGAATCCCCAAAAACTGAAAAATCATCCATGAAAACTTCCATGGAAGTTTCAAGCATGTCCTGGAAAATAGCAATCATGCACCTTTGAAAGGTGCCAGGGGCATTACACAAACCAAACGGCATACGCCGATAAGCAAAAGTGCCAAATGTACAAGTGAAAGTGGTTTTCTCTTGATCCTTGGGATCAATGGGTATTTGAAAGTACCCAGAAAACCCATCCAAGAAACAAAAGTATTCATTCCCTGCAAGACGTTCCAACATTTGATCAATAAAAGGAAGGGGAAAGTGATCCTTACGAGTGGCATCATTAAGCTTACGGTAATCTATACAAACCCGCCAACCCGTAATAGTCCTAGTGGCCAAAAGCTCCTTATTATCATTTTCAATGACTGTCATGCCCCCCTTTTTGGGCACACAGTGGACAGGACTTACCCAAGGACTATCGGCAATATGAAAAATGATTCCTGCATCAAGGAGCTTAATCACCTCTTTCTTAACAACCTCCTTCATATTAGGATTCAGCCGCCTTTGTCTCTGGACAACGGGCTTAACATTATCAAGAAAATCAATTTTATGCTGACAAAAACTAGGACTAATACCTGGAATATCTGTGGTCTTCCAAGCAAAAGCCCGCTTATGGGCTTTAAGCACAGACATGAGACGGTCTTTCTCGTCACTCGAGAGTGAGGACGAGATAACCACTGGAAGAGAAGAATCACCTGACAGATATGCATACTCTAGATGGTCTGGAAGCGGCTTAAGCTCCAAGTCAGTGGGTGGTACATCAACAGAGTTAGGTACCCTTGAACTCCCGTCAGTAACTACCTCCTCAAAAGTCTCGTCCTCGGGAGGTGATTCATCCAAGCTTAGTGCCATGACCTCTGCAAACAAAGCTTCATCAGTAATTTCTCCAGATCCTAAATTAGCGATCTCCTTCTCTCCAATATCTGTCTCCATGAATTCCTGAAATTCTTGATCCAATGCATCATCAATGACGTCAATCCTGAAACAAGTCTCATCATTAGAATACGAATACTTAATAGACTTTTCAACATTAAACACAATCCTATCAGTTCCTACGCCTAAGGAAATCTCTTTATCCTTCACACGGATGATAGCATCCGCGGTATTAAGGAATGGGCGTCCAAGAATAAGAGGGACCTTCGTATCTTCCTCCATCTCGAGGATAACGAAGTCAACAAGAAAAACAATATGGCCAACTCTGACACTAATGTTCTCGGCAATCCCGATGGGATACTGAAAAGAATGGTCAGCAAGTCTTATACTCATGCGAGTAGGGCGAAGGACTCCTAGGGACAACTTGGCATAAACCGAGTAAGGCATCAAATTAATGCTAGCCCCTAAATCAGCTAATGCTTTACAAATAATAGTTCTAATAGAGCAAGTGATGAGAAAACTCCCTGGGTCTTCAAGCTTTGGTGGAATGCGGTTCTGCAAGATAGCAGAACACTCGGCATTAATAAAAGTAGCCTTTGCCTCTTCAAACTTCCCTTTGTCTGTCACAAGCTCCTTAATGAACTTAGCATAATTGGGCATCCCCTAAATAAGATCAACTAAAGGAACATTAATATGAACATTTTTGATCATGTCCACAAACTTGTTATATTGCTCCTTCAGCTTTGCTTTCCTGAACCTCTGTGGAAATGGTATCTTCGGCTTGTATGGTTTAACCTCTGGAACCACAGCCGGTTTTGGTAGAGTGACTGAAGTCTTCACGGTCGGATATTCCTCCATCTCAATCTCTTCATCAACATCGGTATCATCCCCCCCGTTATCCTGCACATCTGAAACAACAACATTAGGAATAGGAGGTGGGTCATAAGACCTACCAGTACGAGTGGTGATGGCTTTGGCTTGCTCATTACGGACTGGAGGTGGAGTGTATTTCTGTCCCTGACTAAACTGTCCCGAATTAAACTGAGGTCTAGAATTCTGCTGTGTGTTGCTAGGAAGAGTCCCCGTGGGCCTAGCAAGAGCTGCCATCCTACTTTCGAGATCCTTGAAATTAGCACCCTGATTCTTCATGTTGATCTCCACCTTCCCGCTTATCTGATCCAACCTCTCACTCAAAGCCTTAGTATCCTCCCTGATCATTTGAATGCTAGTGTTTGTTTCAACTTGATTACTAGCCAACTGCTTCATCATCTCCCTCAACTCGGCATTAGGATCGGTATTAGAAAGAAGAAGAACCTGATCCTTGTCCTTGCTGAGTCTGCTGTTGTGGCTGATTCTGATAATTATCTCTTTGCCACCTGTTACCTGAAAAACGAGGAGCATTAGACTGAAAAGGAGAGTTATAAGAAGAATTACCTGAAGGCCGGTTCTGTAAACCAGTGTTGCGGTGGAAGTTCCCTTGGGGTTGATTCTGAACATAGTTCACATCTTCGGGTGCCCGATTTGGACACTCATCAGAATAGTGCATATCACCACAATGATCACACCCATCGGCTACGACCTTAACATCCCTCTCAATTGCTCCAAACCTAGTCTCTTGAGCAGCAAAGCTCCTATCCATGCGCTCAGATAGCGCCTTAATCTCTCCAATAACCCCTGAATCGTTGCTAGCTTCAACCTTAGCAACTCTCCCTTGGTTAGTTCCTTTCTTCATCTTTCTTTCATTCTTCAAGAACCTTTCATCATCCATATTTGAGTTATCCTTTGCCATGTCTTCCAAGATTTGATAGCCTTCATTGGATGTAATGTTATTGAAACTACCCCCAAAAGCATATCCCAATTCTCGTTTAGACTTCTTATTCAACCCATCAAAGAAAAGCTCCACATATTGTTCCTTAGTCAAATTGTGACCTGGACAATTTCTCAACATCTCCTTGAAACGAACCCAAGCATCTGTAACATCTTCTCCATCATCTTGTTCAAACGACCTAATCATATTCTCCAACTTTCTTTGAGTTCTAAGTGAATAAAACTCACCAATGAAAGCCTCCTTAAGTTGGTTCCAAGTAGTGATTGAATTTTCTGGGAGATCATTGAACCAATCAAGCGCTTCTCCGGTGATTGACATGGGAAATGTCTCAAGTTTCACGGCATTCATTTGATTTTGACCATATTGATAAAGCCGAGCCAATTTTTCAAACCTATCCAAGTGTTGGTAAGGATCCCATTTCCTTTTTCCATCAAATTGGTGCTCTTCTATGCTCTTAAGATGATTCCCTTTTAAATTGAAAGTGTGATCAATGGCCGGTGGTCTAATGGCGGAGCCACGACTAGTTGGGATAGTTCGAACCCTCTCGCCATAGCGAGTGTCATTTGGATCCCTTGGTTGTTCGTCACCCATCTCCTCTTGCTTAACTTCTAAATTGAAGAATTCGTCTAAATAAAACCCTTCCTCGTCTGAATCAGGAGTGGGTTTAGCTATCGGTGAAAATGGTGTTGGTATTGGTGTTGTGGGTTCAGTGAAGTTAAACCGACGCCCTCTTGGTCTTCTCGGGGTAGACAAAGGACTATTCAAAGGGAGACCCGAAGAACGCAAGTTCATCAACTAAAGAAATATGCCTGCAAACACACAACTAACACAAACACGTCAAATGCAAGTTCACCATTACGCTGTGGAGTATATGGAGGAGTAAGCTGTTGAATAATTCCACAAGCTTTTAGATAATCCTTAAACTCTTGGCTTAAGTATTTTCCACCTCGATCCGATCGAAGAATCTTGATGGTTTTACCGAGTTGATTCTCTACTTCATTTTTAAACTCTTTGAATGTTTCGAAGACTTCATGTTTATGTTTAAGCAAGTAAACATAACCATAACGACTGAAATCATCCGTAAAAGTGATGAAGTAGCTAGCACCTTTCCTTGACACATGTCTAAATGGGCCACATACATCGGTATGTATTAGTCCAATTAGCTCTTTAGCCCTCTCCGGTTTATGCGGAAAAGGTTTTCTTGTCATCTTGCCGGAAACACAAGACACGCATTTGTCAAACGATTCATCATTTGATTGTAGAAGTCCTTCACGTTGAAGTCTTTCAATGCGTTTATTGCCAACATGAGCAAGACGACAATGCCAAAGATAAGTCGAGTCTAAATTGGGCTTGACTCGTTTGCTAACATTATACATTGAATTATCAATTGAACCACAACCATGCATATCAATTTCATAAATACCATTACAAGAAATAGCATTAAAATAATGAACATTATTTCGAGAAACTGAAATACCATAATCATTAAAAACATTATTGAATCCGTTGTTTTTCAACAAAGAAACTGAAATTACACCTCTAGTAATAGATGGTGCATAATGACAATTGTCTAAAACAATTACTAAACCAGTAGGTAAAACTAAATGATAGTCGCCTATTTCTTCTACAGCTGCCGGTAGACCATTGCCCACGAACAGTTGTAAAGATCCTGGCTTCAGTTTCTTTCTTCTTCTAAGCCCCTGTAAAGAATTACAGATATGAGTTCCACACCCGGTGTCATAAACCCACGAATTACGCTTAGAAAAGGAATATAATTCAATTGTGAAGATACCTGAAGTACTGGCCGAACCAGCTTGCTTCTTCTTCGCATTCAACTCAGCTAGATACTTAGGACAGTTCCTCTTCCAGTGTCCCACTTCAGCACAGTGATGACAAGCCTGATATTTAGCCGGATGATCCTTTTTCGTCGGAGGGGTCTTTTTAGGTTTCGGGACGGTAGCAACTTGTTTCCCCTTACCATCGTTCTTGCCCTTAGCTCTCGGTTGTTTCCCTTTCTCGACCCTTCCCCCCTTGATCGTGAGAACTTGGGGTGTAGCAGATTTCTTTGGAAGCTTTTTCTCATACTCAATCAACATGGCATGAAGTTCAGCTATGGTTTTACTCATGCTATGCATATTGTAATTGCGCACAAATTCCTCAAAGTCCTTTGAAAGAGACTTAAGGATCATGCCAATAGCAATAGGCGGATGATAAGCATAGTTCAACCTTTCCAATTGCTCAAAGTACCTCTTCATTGTGAGTACATGAGGGCTCACCGGTGTTCCATTGATGCGTGAAATCGAGTTTAGAAATTAAAACAAGAAATACCCTAAAACTGACTACTACACACTTGCGGGCAGTGGACCCGTTCGTATATAGTATAGCTAGAAGGTAAGTCCAGGATCGAACACGGGGAATGGTTTTGAAATAATTGTTTACTAAAGTGGTTTTAGAATAAGGATGGAACCGTAGCCAAATCGCTACCTCACTTTGACAATTTGAAATTAAAGAAATTTAAATGACAAGACACTTGAAAGTAAAGAAAGTTCAAACAATATAAATAAAGATCATCCACTTCGAATCCACTTGACTTCAGTTATGATTGCACACGTTAAAGATCAAATTATTTAGAGTTGACAAGATAATCGTGAAAGGATAAAAATGCTCGTGTGGTACCACCAACCGCTCGCAAATCACCCCAACACCTAAGTTGCTAGTTAAATTACCCAAGCCGGTACCACCAATGCCTAGAAAATCTCCCCAACAATTAGTTTGCTTGATTATCCCATTACCAATTATGCCTATGTGAATGAAAACGTGGTACCACCAACCGTTTCTAAACACGTTTACCGATTAATTCCTATTATAGATTTGACATTCACCGTCATACCATGAACCGGTGACAAACGACCATAGACAATCGAATTGCAACGATAAACATATTCACCTAGTACCACTAACGATGAACACATACACCATCAACATCAAAAGAATAAATCACAAGGAATTAATTGATAAAGATCACGACACAACGATAATTTAATTAACTCATGAATTAGAATATTGCAATCATATCATTCGTCAAGTTTCATCAAAGTGGATGATTGGAAATCTAGCCACTCATATTAAATTGAAAATAACAAACGAAATAGAAAGAGAACATATTGTACCAATGATTGTTGAATGTAAATTGCAAGACAGAAAATTAGATACGATCTAGATGGGTGTTCTTGAATCTTCAATGAATCCAATGATGAAATCTGAGATGATCCTTGGAAGAATTCGCGGTAGAACAGCTCCTAGAAAGAAAATTTGATAAATGGGAAATAGGGTTTATTTTTCTTTATATACCTCCCCAAAATCTGATGCAGAAAGCTGAAACCCTGTTTTTCCCGTGCACTCACTGCGGCGCAGTGAGCCTTGTGCACTCCCACTGCGGCACAGTGAGAATCTTCTGAAATTCTATTCTAGTGTGACTGCGGCGCAGTGGGGCTAGTGCACTCCCACTGCGGCGCAGTAAAATCCTCTGGAAATTCATCTCTTTTACTTCGGCCTTTGACTGCGGCGCAGTGGGGCAACGTCCCTCCCACTGCGGCGCAGTGTTAAACCACTGGAAAGCTTTGGCCTTGGCACCCTTTGACTGCGGCGCAGTGGTGTTGCATTCTTCCCACTGCGGCGCAGTGTAAACTTGCTGAAATCTTTGTTCTTCTTTATTATCGGCTCTCGAACACTCGATCAACATCTTGGCCTAAAAATCGTCAGAAACTGCACCAATTGGACGCACAACCTGCTAAGAACCTGAAAGCACTAACAAACACCATAAACGCGCCAAATGCATACAAAATCGACTCAAAACACATACGAAAAAGGCCAATAATGATGTGGGCGATCTATATAAATTGGTCACATCATCCATACTCGTGTTTCAAGTCATGAAGTGTTTCAACAAGTTCAAACAATTCCACTCCAGCTTGCTTTTCATAGATAGACTTGAGTTCATTGATCATATCATACGGATTATAAGTCTCGAATTGCTTTTGAAGTTCGGGATCCATGCTTCTGAGCATCAAACAAGCAACCTCATTGTGTCTATCATACAGAGTATTGTATTCAGCCAACTCTGCAGTCGTAGCATTCGCACCCGGAACAGCAGGCATCTGCGTTTCAAGGACATCCAATTTCTTCTCGGCTCTTAGAACGATTCTCAGCTGACGAAACCAGTCATTGAAGTTGGTTCCAGAAAGTTTTTCTCTTTCTAGCATCGACCTGAAAGCCGATTGGTGTATGTTTTGAGAAGGATTTGTTGTTGCCATCTACAAAACAGACAGAAGTTCAAAAATCAGTATTTTCGATAATAATCTTTGAGAAATATAATTTACCCATGTTAAATTCATTTAACAATTAATTTCAGTAAGGCTAGGATCCAATTGACATACAATCATTTCATCAGTTGATCTGCTAGAAATGACGTATTCAAAAGGTAATCGATGATCAATAATTGCATTACAAGTGCAATTCCTAGATTTATGGGACTTACAACAACACTTTAAAGGGGTGTTAAGTGTTTTGTAAACATGTTTTGTCCCATCTTATGCCACGGGTCAAGGTCTCACCGCTTAACTCGCTTTAAGTCGCCCAATTAAGAACATGTAAATAGTCTACCACCGTCTCACGATGAGTAGTAATTTACCTTGTTAGATACAATTCACCTACGGTCTCACGTAGAGCAAAAAGCACTTGCAAGTGTTCTTAGCAAAGTGGGTGGCAAAGACTTAACTTTGAATGGGTAATGCATTTGATGTGAATCAAAAGTTTATGTATGAAGACTCATGCAAATCTTCATAACATAATGTTTAATAAAATCATTTTTATAGTCTTAACAACACAAAAGAGCTCGGTAGCTCCATTTGAACGCACAAAGAAGCGCAGGAGCAAAGGTTTGCGATAGACGCAATTAAAAACTCGCTCCTTTAGGAGGCTAGCGCACTCCGACTTATACCTCTCTTAGAGTTTGTTCAAATGGGTGAGCCGGTTTATATCTTGGTTGTAAGACTCTAATTTTATTAAAACAAAATCATATTTCGATAATTCTTAGTCAAGTTTATTCTTTTCAATAAAACAATTTTGCATCACCATTTATATCACAATAAAAGCAAAATAATAAACTTACTAACTATTAACTAATTAATCATGCAACGAGTTATGGTAGGTCACCTAAACTTGGTCACTATGGTTAATGTATATGTCTAAGTCGGCTCCCCTTCAAAGAAACAATTAGCAAGTTACCTTGATTGCGTAAGCCTTTAAACAAACAATTAGCAAGTAAATACATATAAACATGCTGACTGGAAAATTCCAGCAGCTTCACGACCAGTTTAGACCTGTTTCCAGTCCGAATCAAGATTCGACCAGAACTACAAAGTTGTAGCCCTATGAGTTGGGCATCTACAGTCCAAAGGGCAACTCCTAACTCATTACGGTTGATTTTATATGAATTTTTTAGTGAACTGATGTAAAGCAGAAAAATCACACGAAAAATTCACATAGTCACATAATTATCAAATAATTAACCCTAATTATTGGACCATTAAGCTAAGAAATTTATAGCCATATATCTAAGTAATGATCATAAAGAATTTTGCATGAATTCCTTATGATTTTACTTCTATTTAACAACATTAAATATAAAAGATACAAACATACAATTTATATCAAATAAACATGCCAATTCACATAATCAAAACTTGCATAGAGGGTTTCAATTAACCATTAATATAAAAGATACAAACATACAATTTATATCAAATAAACATGCCAATTCACATAATCAAAACTTGCATAGAGGGTTTCAATTAACCATTAATATAAAATAGGTTGAATTAATAATAAAAACAAAACCCTAATTTTATTTTTATTAAAATCGATTTTAATTAAAAAATAAATAAAGAAAACGATTTTTAATATTTAATTATTAATTAAAACGAACCAACCCTAAACCCCCTTCAAGTTTTGAACTTTGTAACTAATATATCACATATTAGGCTTGTGAAACTACTGTTAGGATTCATGCACATAAATCATATAAACAATCACGAGTACGCAGCGGAAAGAAACGTATATGCAATAATATTAATTAACAAAGTAAAGAATCGGACGTGTACCTTTTAGCTTAGCTTCCAATAATATTAATAATAAGTTATTATTATTAGTTAGGGTTTAAAGTAAAACCCCTCCACGATCGCACACTTGACACCCCTATGAATGTATGCTAGTACCCGATCACGAACTCACAAACCCGGTTGTGTAATAACCCCTTAATGTCGAAAACCCTAAAACTGAAAACCCCTTGGGGTTTTGCTTGCTTTGGCCGATCGAAAGAAAGAGGGAGAGAGATGAGAGATTTTTCCACAACTAATTGTTATGAATGAGTGAATAAAACCTTAAACCTTAACCCCTATTTATAGGGATCTAATTGTAGGGTTTTATGACTTGGTGACCAAGTTTGTTTCTACAAATTTCGGCCCCCATATACAATTAGGAAACAACACACTTTCCTAATTTCACTTATATCCTTCTCATTTAATTAATAAACATTAATTTAACATTAAACTTATGTTTATTAATCATTTCGTGAACGTATTAATCAATATATTACATTTAACATATTAATTAATTACATAGAGTATACGTGTCATTTTGTGTGACCCCGTAGGCTTAAATAATTTCCGGACATGCGTTTATTTAACGTGATCATATTCCAACAATTTATAGAGACTCCCAAAACTTGCACCATTTCTTCCATCTTGTTCTCCGCTCTATGGGTACGCCACTGAATGCCACCCACACGTTGGATGAGGCGTAATTGCCACGATAAACCAATTAAGAAATCTGAATATAGAATATTTTGTTTTTTAGAACAAAACAATTTATATTAGAAACCAAGCAAGTATAGAATATTATTAGATAAACCTACCGTGTAATAATCAAAACCATTAGCTTAATTTAACAGTTCGTTACAGAAGACAGTCAAATACAAGTTCAATCAGATTCAACTACAAGTCGCAACAAGTAATAATTATACATATCAAAGAAGAAAACGGCGCTATGTATATATAGCCCATCTTATCTAGTAGCACACATAAACATTTTTTTTTTTTGAAAAGTATAAGGTTTACATACTTGGCTTCATGTTTAAGTTAAGAGAAAATCATCATGTAATTTCAAGCATAGATATTATTCGAGGAGTAGCCAATAGCTTTTTTATCTTCACCAACAAGACGCTTTACTCCATTAGGAAGTATTAGGATTCAAGCACAATAATCACATAAACAATCACGAGTACGCAGAGGAAAGAATCATATGCAATATAATTAATTAACAAAGTAAAGAATCAGATATATACCTTTTAGCTTAGCTTCCAATAACCAAATAATAATGATGATTATTATTTTAGGGTTTAAAGTAAAACCCCTCTACGGTCTCACACACAACACGTCGAACAATACCCGAAGATTGCTAGATCTTGAATCACCGAAAGCCAAAGCTCGTAGTTAGCTTTTAGTCTAGTTTTGTCAAATACAACTAATAACCACAAATATGGTTCTGCCGAAATAAAAAAACACCCCCAATTAAGAACCACAGTTAATGTTTTGGACTAGAACATGAATTTGGGTTTTCGAAATGGGAAGCGATCTGTACACCACCAGTTTTTAACGATACACCACTAAATGTGCTTTACAGGGTTGTATTGTACAACACAATAAAGCACATTTGGTGGTGTATTGTCAAAGACTAGTGGTGTACAGATCACCACCCTTTCGAAATTGCGAACAAGAGTATATGAATATGTGTTTTGTTCGACCGAGAGAGAGAGAGGTATATTTTGAGTTATTTTGTTAGGGTTAATTATTAGGATATATATAGGGTATAAATATATCCTCAATAACTTAACATTCAAGCTAACATCTTTTGACTTGGACTAAGGTTTAATTAATAATTAATGAATATTTAATAATTAATAATTAATAATTCATATATATTTATTTTTTTATTTTTTTTTATTTTTTATTTTTTTTGACAAGTGACTTTCACAGACGCGTATGGCTGAGTCCTCACGCTCAATGAAGGGTAGCTAAGCCATAGCCTTCGCACCATACCACCTCCTTTGGAAAATACCATCGAGGAGAACCCGCCAAGGCTCGAACCCGAGACCTTGTGGTAAACTCCCCCAGGGCCCGCATAAGCGGTTTAAGGAAAGACCCCTGGCCACTGGGGTTTTAAGCCAGTGGTTATTCATATTTATTTATTAATAATAATTCTAATTAACATATCTAGTTAATAATTTCCAATTATCATTTCTCTCAATTTGGTGATTATAAATATGTAGATACAATATATACATATTATCGGATATCTAAGTGTCATCGCGTGTGACCCCGTAGGCTTAAACATTTTCGGACATGCGTTTATATTACGTGATCATATTCCAACAGCTCCCACTTGAGCATGTTATAATAAAGACAATAACATTGGTTAGCGTCTAGCAACACACCAATGCTACCGGAAATACTTAAGTATAGTTTCTTAAAGTATCTTGAAATGTTTCAGATACCTTGTTAATTATGGATATGGATCAATGTCATTCCATAATTTAACGATTATGTTTCTCATTTCTACAACTAATTAAGATTACCAAATTAATCGAGACCACATCTGGAGTTCATTTGGGTATGGCCATACAAACATCTTAATTAATCAATGAGGGCGCCAAATGGTATCATTCTTCAATTACAAGTTGAAGGAACAAATCCTATTTTGACTACACGTGTTAGTCATGTCATTTCACTACATTTCTGAAAATAACCATTTGTTACTACCTTATTCAGGATAGTTAGAACTATATCAAGAAAATGCAATCCACACATGCATAACCTGCTTGTATCTCAAGTCTAAGGATAAATAAAACAACCATTTCACGAATTTCACTTAATGACGCCGATTCATAAAGTGATGATTCGTTAAGTGGGGTAGTCTGATATGCATCTCTATGGATATCATGTGAGTTTGGTAGGACCATCTTCAAATATTCTTAAGAATATTACCAATCACTCAGATTTGTCTTAGTTTAACTATATTCCCATATAGTTAATCGACAATGGACATTTAGAATATTTAAATATTCATGGATTTAAACATGCAAATATAGGATACAATTAATATTAAATGAAAACAAACATACCACGTAGTTTAATTCATTTTTAAAATAATAATTGCTTGACATCCCTTATCCAAATACCAATCACAGATTTACATGATATAACTACAGCTAATAATTAATAATTAATAATTAATAATTAATAATTAATAATTAATAATTAATAATTAATAATTAATAATTAATAATTAATAATTAATAATTAATAATTAATAATTAATAATTAATAATTAATAATTAATAATTAATAATTAATAATTAATTATTAGGATATTAATATATATAGGGTATAAAATATATTAATAACTTAACCTTCAAGCTAACATCTTTTGACTTGGACTAAGGTTTAATTAATAATTACATAATATTTAATAATTAATAATTCATATATATTTATTTTTTTATTTTTTTTTATTTTTTTTTTTTTTTTTACATATCGTGTGTTATTTGAGGGCATCACGTTAAACCCAGAAATAAACTTTCTAATCCAGACGACTTTCATGGCGGCTTCTTGAGGCGGCAATATACTCAGACTCTGTCGTAAACATAGCAACTGTGGTTTGTTTCTTGCTCTTCCAATCCACGTCGCCTTCATTTAAAACGAAGACGTATCCGACTGAGATTTTGTATCATCTATATCAGTCTGAAATCCAACATCACAGTATCCAGTCACTTTGAGCTCTGTATCGGGATTTCCTCCATACACCAGAAAATCTTTAGTAGCACGCATGTACTTAAGAATATTCTACACAGCAATCCAGTGATCCTCACCCGGATTCTGTTGATATCGGCTAACGATATTTTGCGCGAACGCAATGTCAGGTCTAGTGCATCTTACTGCATACATAATAGATCCCACCGCCGAAGCATAAGGAACCCTTTGCATACGCTCCACCTCATTAGGTGTAGAGGCACCGGTTTTGCTAGATAAGTTAAGTCCTTCTTGCATAGGTACGAAACCACGCTTGGAATTCTCCATCTTGAATTGCTTCAAGATCTTATCAATATAAGCACTTTGACTTAGTCCAATCAACCGTTTACTTCTATCTCTATAGATCTTGATTCCAAGAATGAATGCTGCTTCACCCAAGTATTTCACAGCAAAACACTTTCAAGATGGGATTTTACATCTTGTAACATTGGAATGTGATTTCCTATTATCAATATGTCATCAACATATAAGACAAGGAAAGTAACATTACTCCCACTAGCTTTGCGATATACACATGGCTCATCAGGATTTTGAGCAAAACCAAACTTTTTGATTTCCTCATCAAACCTTTTATTCCAACTACTTGATGCTTGCTTTAGTCCATAAATGGACCTTTGAAGCTTGCACACTTTGTTGGGATATTTTTGAAATAACAAAACCTTCTAGTATCATATAAACTTTCTCGTCTAGAAAACTATTCAAGAAAGCGGTTTTGACATCCATTTGACATATCTCATAGTCATAGTACGCCGTTATGGCTAAGATAATCCTAATAGCTTTAATGTCTGCTACGGGAGAGAAGGTTTCCTCATAGTCAACTCCGTAAAGCTGAGTATAGCCTTTCGCCACGAGACGAGCTTTATAGGTGTGTACATTTCCATCCATGTTGGTCTTCTTCTTGAAGATCCATTTACACCCAACGGTTCTACCATTAGGTGGAAGATCAACCAAGCTCCAGACTTGATTATCTTTCATGGATTTCATTTCCACATTCGCAGCTTTAAGCCATTTGTCAGATTCTGGATCTGATAATGCAGCTTTGAAATTAGGAGGTTCATTTAAGTCTCCTAATACGTGTTCTTCAGACTCAATATTAAGATTCAATCTTTCACGAGCACGTATTGTCCTTGAGGACCTACGAATTGGAATCACATTATCTTCAACTTGAGGTTCATCACTTTGAACATTCCCCCCCCCCCCAAGTTGATGATCGCTAGTATTTTCAGAAGGTGACACATCTTCTTCTTGAGTCTCATCAAGCTCGACAATCCTCCCACTGTTTTCTTGAGAGATGAGATTCTTTTCAAAGAACTCAGCATATCGAGAAACTTTAACAGTGTTGTCGGTAGGAAAGTAGAAGTAGTAACCCATCGTTTCCTTTGGGTATCCTACAAAGATGCACTTAACGGATCTAGGTTGAAGTTTGTCAGGCGTATCTCATTTTACAAGTGCCTCACATCCCCAGACCCTTAAGTAAGACAAATTAGGAACACTTCCATGCCACAATTCATGCAGTGTCTTGTCAACCTTCTTGGTTGGAACCATATTGAAAATGCGTACAGCAGTCTCTAGAACATAATCCCAAAATGAAAATGGGAGAGTCGTAAGGTTCATCATCGATCTCACCATGTTTAGCAAGGTTCGATTTCTCCTCTCAGATATACCATTATGTTGTGGAGTATATGGAGGAGTAAGCTGTTGAATAATTCCACAAGCTTTTAGATAATCCTTAAACTCTTGGCTTAAGTATTCCCCACCTCGATCCGAACGAAGAATCTTGATGGTTTTACCGAGTTGATTTTCTACTTCATTTTTAAACTCATTGAATGTTTCGAAGACTTCATGTTTATGTTTAAGCAAGTAAACATAATCATAACGACTGAAATCATCCGTAAAAGTGATGAAGTAGCTAGCACCCTTCCTTGACACATGTCTAAATGGGCCACGTACATCAGTATGAATAAGTCCAAGTAGTTCTTTAGCCCTCTCTGGTTTATGCGGAAAAGGTTTTCTTGTCATTTTGCCAGAAACACAAGACACACATTTTTCAAATGATTCATCATTTGATTATAAGATCCCTTCACGTTGAAGTCTTTCAATGCGTTTCTTGCCAATATGAGCAAGATGACAATGCCAAAGATAGGTAGAGTCCAAGTTAAGTTTGACTCTTTTGCTATTGAATTATCATTTGAATCACAACAACACCTATAATTCAATTGTGAAGATACCTGAAGAACTGGCTAAACCAGCTTGCTTCTTCTTCTTGTTCAACTCAGCTAGATACTTAGGACAATTCTTCATCCAGTGTCCCACTTCAGCACAGTGATGACGAGTCTGGTCTTTAGCCGGATGCTCCTTTTCGCCGGAGGGGTCTTTTTAGGTTTCGAGACTGAAGCACCTTGCTTTCCCTTACCAACATTCTTGCCCTTAGCTTTCGGTTGTTTAGCTTTCTGAACCTTTTCCCCCTTGATCATAAGAACTT
>CM067167.1:291528505-291548505 GCA_034093135.1 Erigeron breviscapus
AGTAACATGAAACCATGACGATTTGTTGCTTGATCTAAATCGAATGTGGAGTGTATCACTAGACTTATGAGAGTCTTCTTTCTTGTTTTGGGGTTAAAAATCAATTTCTACAAGTCTAATCTTTATGGAAGCAGTGTTGATGACCCGAAATTTCTGAGCTAGCGGATAAACTACATTGTAACTATATGTTTGTTCATTGTGTTCGTTTATTCGTCGTTTGTGTTCGTGAACATTCGTTCATGAACATAAACGAACGAATATGAACAAGCCATTATGTTCGTTCATCTGTTCGTGAACACGACATTATGTTCCTTTATTCGTTCGTGAACCGTTCATTAACTTAAACGAACGAACATGAACAAGGTCCCGTTCGTGTTTGTTCGGTTCGTTTACAGCCCTAGATCCGCCTCATTTGAATAGACCAGAGCAGTACTAGCAACAATGGCGGTGAGTAGTAGCATCCAATTCAAGTTGAGGGGATTCTCCATTGTTGACCGAGTCCAAGACCAATGGAACCTACAGATGACGGACAATACTACTCCTGATAACATCTTTACACAATTCCTCTCCACGCTCCAAACCTTTTTCGGAAACCTGATCCATTCATTCGCTGACTTACTCCCAACTTATGAGACGATCAGCCACTTGCTTAACATAGCCACAGAACACTACTTCTTAGCCGCTGTCATCCTAATCGTGTGTACATATATCATCATCTGCTTTTCCTCGTGCATCTCATGTATTGGCGGATTATTGTATAAATGCAACTCATCCATTGTCAAATTGTTGTATCGGGTGTTATCTTGGCCCATTAAATTTATTTACTCGTGTCTGACAAAGTGTTTGGGTGTGGGACGACCAGCAGTGAAGCAAGGGCGGATCTCTTTTAGGGCCCGAGGGGGCCCGGACCCCTCTGTTTTTCCGATCGTTACAATAGTTTTATCCGTAATTCGTTCGAAAAATTATTTTTCTTAGTGTTTTCGGTCCCCTCTGATTATTTTTCTTAGTGTTATATCTTGGTCACGTGACTTTCGGCCCCTTCTACTAAATGTGTCAAGATCCGCCACTGCAGTGAAGATGATGGTTGCACCTGGCAGGGCTCCGTTGAGGATGGCCAGGGCTGTGTTTGAAGCCAGTCCAAAGGCCTATTTCGCGGCTCTTCGAATGGTTTCTGTCTAGTTTTCGATGGTGATGCGATGCAGTTATGATAGAGGATATCTAGTAATTGGTTGTTGCTTAATTTATTTTCTTTCAATGCTGAATGTTTAATTGTGTTTCCAACTTCTGTTTGTGTGTTTAATTATGATGTTATGTTATGTTTTTTTATGTTTGAGTGGTTCTGTTTTGGCCTTTCTTTTCTTCAAGTAATGTTTTGTTGCATTAGACTTTGATTAGTTTATCAAGCCTACTTTTAGATCAACATAATCTAATTTCTTTATTTCTGTTACGTTATTTAACTGATCGAGGATTATTTATGAACTTGATTTAATTAGGTTAAAATTGATCCAATTGTTTATTTTGTCTTGCAACACTTATAAAGTTATAAGGGTCATACACTTTTAAGAGCATTTGTAATGGTTCATGGGATTATCGGCTATGCATAAATTGTACTTGTATTAATTATACGAGTATAAAACTATAAATAGTCTCCAACTTATACATTAGCAAAATCTCATTTTCTTTAAAGGCAACGAGCATGGTACCCGCGTGTTACGGCGTATACAATTGACGGGACGTTTCATTTCGTGATTAGTGTCTCAAAAGTCTAAGCTTTAGAACCCTAACATACAATTATAAAAAGATGATGATCGGAGACACAAAATTAATATGGGTGGAGGAAAAAAATACGGCATTAATTAATCGAAAATGGAGATGAAGATGGTGGTATACAATATTTATGTGTAAAGGCAAATAAGTAAATTCGCATTCCCAAATTTATAAACTTTTCAATACCACTCTATAATCTTTAAAAGACTTTTTTAGAAATTTAACCATTAAAACAATGACTTGACTATTAGAGGTATTCTAAGGGCATCTCCAATTGAGCTTTTTACAAAACTTTTTATAAAGTTTTTTACTATTTCATCAAGCTTTTGTACAAGTTTTTTACCATTAAAGTGAAAATCTTTTTTAGAATAGGTTGAAGAAAATTCTAAGTCTTTGAAAGAATTTTACACACTCTCTCCTCTTTGATTCATAATTGAAAAGTATTTAAAGATTTTTTTGGAAGTTTAACCATTGAAACTTGATGAAAAACTATTTAAAAAAAAGCTTTTAACCAATAACTTGACCATTGGAGGTGCTCTAAGAAAGGTTAGTAAAAATCTATTACTCATGACTTTTTATGAGTGTGGATGCTTAAAGTACAATATGATTTTTTTAATTTTTTTCTTAAATTTTATATTTGTTTGTATATGAAATATTGAATTGTATAAGACTATAAGTTGTTAATAGGTTAAATTTTAGATAAATGATTAATCTTTTTAATTAATTCTTTTAAAATTTTTTAACTATATGATCATGATACTTAGTGAAATCAAAAGATGAGATTAAGAGAGAAAATAGATGGATTACACTTGTCTCGATTTAAAGTTTTTATAAGGGAAGTGATATTCGTACTACAAAAATTGATTTATTTACCACAATGTACAACTTTTATAACATACTGTACAAGTCAGTAAAGCAGATTTGTGGTAAAAATATCAATTGTTGTGGTACGAATATCAGTTCTTTTTATAATTATTAGGTATTTATTAAAAAGATTTATAATTTCTTTATTACGAGTAATATATATTGTAGTAATGATAAAGTACATTTCTCGAGTGACGATAGCTGGTAGTTTCAAGAAGAAATTAGTAGGCGACGGCTATCTGCAAATCTGCAATGCTAGTGAATGGTCATATCAAAGTCAAAAATACCCATTTTTTTCAAATTTGAAAAACAAATAGGAAAATGATAAATCAAAATTTTTTAAGTAAAAAAAGTCTTTTAAAAGTTTTTTATCATTGAAGAGAATGACTTTTTTGAGGTAAATGTTAAGGATTTTCAACTCTTTGAGCAAAAGCTTTTTTTGGTTTAAGAGAGAAAAAAAGTTTTATAAAAATTTTTATAAGGATTATTAGGCTATTTATTAAAAAGATTTATAATTTCTTTATTACAAGTATTATATATTGTAGTAATGATAAAGTACATTTCTCGAGTGACGATAGCTGGTAGTTTCAAGAAGAAATTAGTAGGCGACGGCTATCTGCAAATCTGCAATGCTAGTGAATGGTCATATCAAAGTCAAAAATACCCATTTTTTTCAAATTTGAAAAACAAATAGGAAAATGATAAATCTTTTAAAATTTTTTTTTCATTGTGGATGCTAATAGGCCATCCTTTCAAGGATTAATCAATTGCCAATCAAATATTTATAAACAAGACGACTACATCTACAATTTTCCTTTATCTCCTCCATCTACAACCTTTCTCTTTAACACATACACAAAAGAATCATCATGGTGCAACACTACAACATAACTGAATGCCTAATGAATGTGTTTAACCACATACTTCCACCGGAGAAACGTGGAGACGAAATCCCAGATTGGGTCTACCTGGGTGTATACTTTGTTACACTGGCTGTTATCCTGATTGTGTGCTATTCACTTATTGCATCTGTTTTTAGGTTTGTGTTTTGTCGTCGTGGAGTGAAGATGATGAAGGCTCCTGGTAAACCAAATATGGTGATTCCAAGAGCTGCTTTTGACGATAACCCACAACAGTATTTCGCAAACCATCGTCGCATCAAACGTTAGTTAGTTGTAATGTAATATATTGCTCTAATTAATTAATTAATGGGCAACTGTTTAGTTCGAATGTTCGATCTGGTTATATTTTATTCAATTTTTGTTAATGTATATTAGTTTGTCATTTTCCTTCAACGTACGTACGTACTCTTTGATTTTGATTTCCTATACCACTTGAAAATGGATATGATATCGTGTAAAAATTTTGTTGGGTTAATTGGGTTCGTTCACGGGTCTTTAAACCTTTCATCGGTTAAGAGAGATTTGATTCTGATATTGTAATATTGTTAAAGTTATCTATTAGAATATTTTTACGTTTCTATTTTGACAACTTTTGTGTAGTGGGAAAGTACTTAACATGGAAAATAAATAAAAGGACGATGGTAGTGGCTAACATAGGCATGTAGTGGAAAATAGGTGACATTAAAAAATATAAGGGTGATGGCACTACTCGCTTTCAGCGACGTCGAGATATGGTAACTCTTGAGCCGCAATATGCTCCGTAAGATCATTTCGGAGCCGAAAATGTGTCTCCTCGTCCCGTATCTCCTGTAAACGATCATGCTGACTGTTAGGTTGGACCCGAGGATCTCCAATATGAACCGGACTGATAGCGCGACCGTCGTCCTGAATAATCATGTTGTGCATTATGACACACGCATAGACGAGGTTCCTTATTGCTTTACCGACCTTTGTCGAAACGGTCGACAAAGGATACCCCATTTCTGCTTGAGAACACCGAAGGCACGTTCAACATCCTTTCGAGCTGACTCCTGTAGCCGCTTGAACTTTTTCTCTTTCGGATCGGTTGGATACTTGTACGCTTTAACAAAAGTAGACCATGTCAGATATATGCCATCCACTAGATAATAGCCACGTCGGTACATGTGATCAATCACAATGAATGGGCAGTTAGGCGCCGTGCCTATGCGCTCGGGGAGGAACAATGGAGACTGCTGCAGAACGTTGATATCGTTCAGTGAACCAGGAGGACCAAAAAATGCGTGTCATATCCACAAATCGTGAGAAGCCGTCACCTCCATCATAATCGTGGGGTATTGATGATCACCCCTTTTATACTGGCCCCTCAACTCAACTGGACACATTTTCCATACGAAATGTGTACAATCTAGGCTGCCTAACATACCGGGCATGTGATGTCTCTCCTCATGTGCTTCGTATAACCGCAAAATATCATGCGTTGTTGGTCTACGCAGATATTCTTGCTCATACGTCTCTACAATGGCGTCACAAAAAACCTGGAGACATTCGCGTGACGTTCTTTGAGCCATCTCCAAGTACTCATCATACTCATCCGGTGGGTTACCGGTTGCAAGCTGCCTAATGGCGGACGTACATTTTTGTATCGCGGTAAAACTCTTTTTCATCCTACCATCGTAACCTTCCTGAAAATACTTGTACCGCGACTCAAGATCATGAACAATCTTTAGAAATAAACGTTTAGGCATACGATACCTATCCTCGAAAAACTCATGATCAAATTTCAGTTCATCAGAAAAGTAGTCGCGAAACAATCGTTCTCCAGCTTCCCAACGGTTGCGGTTAACAACTTTACGCTTTGACCTTGCCGTAGAACTTTCACCATCGGCCTCGATCTCATCCGCAAAAATTTCCAAACTACTATCGTCGGACCATTCAAACGGTTCATCTAGTAAAACCGTAGATCCAAATCGTTTAGCCATTTGTGAAAATGAGTTTGTTTGATGTTTGATGGATGTATTGATGTGTGTTTTTGTTTGATGTGTGTGTGTGATTTGAAATGGAAGAAGGTGAGATAGTATTTAAAGAAAAAAAAATAAAAAAATAAACAAATGGTCAAACTAGCCGTTCAAGACCTCCAACGGTCACCTTCCACCCACACTCCACGCGAGTTAAAGTTCCACCCATTTTTCACCACTCGTGCGTGGAAAACCGTTGGCGCCGGTGTTCCACGAGTGGTCGGGCCTTCCACGCAGCTTCCACTCGGGTGATGCCAACACCCTAATAAAAGGACAAATTAAGAATAATTTTCAACAAAGCTAAGCGTTGAAACCATTGAATAAAGGTGTCGAATCTGACCGGGTGTGTGTTGATTCATTGATTGCATTTTTCATTAATATTTTTTCTTAATAGAAGTATAAGATAGAAGTTCAATTTTGTTAATAAGGAACTCTAAAAAGATACATTTGTCATTTGAGTAGAAGACTGAATGATCAATATTGATGATCGGGTCGTAGTATTGAATTCAAGCTATTGCAATTGCAATTGCAAATGGCACCAAATGGACCTAAACAAAATGTTAGTATTCAAGCACAATTATCATATAAATAATCGCAAGTACGCAGCGGAAAAAAACGTATATGCAATATAATAATTAACAAAGTAAGAACATGTATCTTTTAGCTTAGCTTCCAATATTAAATAATAATAAGATTATTATTGAATTAGGGTTTAAAGTAAAACCCCTCTACGATCGTACACTTGACACCCCTATGTATGTATGCTAGTATCCGATCACGAACTCACAACCCGATTGTGTAATATCCCTTAAACCGGAAACCTAGAACCGAAAACCCTTTGGGTTTTGGGTTTCAGCCGAAACAAGAGAGAAGAGAGAGAGAGCAATAGTTAGGGTTTTTCACAACTAAATGTCTAGTATGAATGTCAAAACCCTTAAGCCTTAACCCCTATTTAAAGGGATTTAATTCTTAGGGTTTAATGACTTGGTTACCAAGTTTGAGGAGTATTAGGAAACTCCCTCAAAATTTTGGCCCCCCCTCCTTTTGTATAATTAGGAAACATCTAATTTATACTTTAATCCTTCTCTTTTAATTAATAAACATTTATTTTAACAATTAACTATTGTTTATTAATCATTTCGTGATCATATTAATTAATATATTACTTTAACATATTAATTAATTACATAGAGTATACGTGTCATTTTGTGTGACCCCGTAGGCTTAAATATTTTCCGGACATGCGTTTATTTAACGTGATCATATTCTAACAGCTCCCACTTGAGCATGTTATATAAAGGCAATAACATTGGTTAGCGTCTAGCAACACGCCAATGCTCCCGGAAATATTTAAGTATAGTATCTTAAAGTATTTTGAAACAGTTTCAGTGTTTATTATCCCTTTGTTTCAAATACCTTGTTAATTATGGATATGGATCAATGTCATTCCATAATTTAACGATTATGTTTCTCATTTTTACAACTAATTAAGATTACCAAATTAATCGAGACCACATCTGGAGTTCATTTGGGTACGGCCGTACAAACATCTTAATTAATCAATGAGGGCGCCAAATGGTATCATTCTTCAGTTGCAAATTGAAGGACAAATCCTATTTTGACTACACGTGTTAGTCATGTCATTTCACTACATTTCTGAAAATAGCCCTTTGTTACTACCTTATTCAGGATAGTTAGAACTATATCAAGAAAATGCAATCCACACATGCATAACCAGCTTGTATCTCAAGTCTAAGGATAAATAAAGCAACCATTTCACGAATTTCACTTAATGACGCCGATCCATAAAGTGATGATTCGTTAAGTGGGGTAGTCCGATATGCATCTCTATGGATTTCATGTGAGTTTGGTAGGACCATCTTCATATATTCCTAAGAATATTACCAATCACTCAGATTTGTCTTAGTTTAACTATATTCCCATATAGTTAATCGACAATGGACATTTAGAATATTAAATATTCATGGATTTAAACATGCAAATATAGGATACAATTATATTGAAATGAAAACAAACATACCAAGTACTTTAATTCATTTATTAAAATAATAATTGTTCAACATCCCTTATCCAAATACCAATCAACAGATTTACATGATATAACTAGCTAATTTAAGTCATATGCCCTCGGCTTGCTTATTGAGCTTTCCTTTTGACAATGCTTTTGTAAAAGGATTAGCTAAGTTATAATCTGTGTGAACTTTGAGTAACTTGATTTCACCTATTTCGATTTGCTCACGAACATAGTGATATCGTCTAGAATAATGTCTGGCACCTTTATGAACTCAGGGTTCTTTGGCAATAAAGATTGCACCAGTATTGTCGCAATACATAAATAAAGGTGTGTTATTTGAGGGCATCACGTTAAACCCAGAAATAAACTTTCTAATCCAGACGACTTTCATGGCGGCTTCTTGAGGCGGCAATATACTCAGACTCTGTCGTAAACATAGCAACTGTGGTTTGTTTCTTGCTCTTCCAATCCACGTCGCCTTCATTTAAAACGAAGACGTATCCCGACTGAGATTTTGTATCATCTCTATCAGTCTAAAATCCAGCATTTCAATATCCAGTCACTTTGAGCTCTGCATCAGGATTTCCCCCATACACCAGAAATAAGTCTTTAGTAGCCCGCAGGTACTTAAGAATGTTCTTCACAGCAGTCCAGTGACCTTCACCTGGATTCTGTTGATATCGGCTAACGATATTTTGCGCGAACGCTATGTCAGGTCTAGTGCATCTTACCGCATACATAATCGATCCCACAGCCGAAGCATAAGGAACTCTATGCATACGCTCCACCTCCTCAAGTGTAGAGGCACCTTGTTTGCTAGATAAGCCAAGTCCTTCCACGTTGGAATTCTCCATCTTGAATCACTTCAAGATCTTATCAATATAAGCACTTTGACTTAGTCCAATCAACCGTTTACTTCTATCTCTATAGATCTTGATTCCAAGAATAAATGTTGCTTATCCCAAGTCTTTCATAGCAAAACACTTTCCAAGATGGGATTTTACATCTTGCAACATTGGAATGTGATTTCCTATTATCAATATGTCATCTACATATAAGACAAGGAAAGTAACATTACTCCTACTAGCTTTGCGATATACACATGGCTCATCAAGATTTTGAGCAAAACTAAACTTTTTGATTTCCTCATCAAACCTTTTATTCCAACTTCTTGATGCTTGCTTTAGTCCATAAATGGACCTTTGAAGCTTGCACACTTTGTTGGGATATTTAGGATCAACAAAACCTTCTGGTTGAACCATATAAACTTCCTCGTCTAGATAACCATTCAAGAAAGCGGTTTTGACATCCATTTGCCATATCTCATAGTCATAGTACGCTGCTATGGCTAAGATGATCCTAATAGCTCTAATGTCCGCTACGGGAGAGAAGTTTCCTCATAGTCAACTCCATAGAGCTGAGTATAGCCTTTCGCCACAAGACGAGCTTTATAGGTGTGTACATTTCCATCAATGTCGGTCTTCTTCTTGAAGATCCATTTACACCCCACGGTTCTACCATTAGGTGGAAGATTGTGAGTCCCTTAAGTTCGATGGTTAACCAGGAAAGTGTAAAATACAACAAGTCTAATAATCACTAGAATGGACTAGTATTACTTGTAAATAAATGCAAGAATATATAAACAAAGTAATACAAGACTTAAAGCAATAAACAAGTAAAGTGGAACATTATGTATTTTTCAATTGTGTATTTTATTTATGATGTTAAATAAAATACAAGGTTGTGCGGAATCAAGATAATACAAATAAGTATGTATCCTAACAACCTATGAATTACAAATGATCTATATTTGTCAAATAACTCTTTTGGATCGAGATACTTAAAGTTGTGAAATATCCCTGTTTAAGATCGAGAGTATTTGGACAAATTCACTTAAATGCAAAATGTATGCTTAAAAGTATTTTTCTCAAGGAAATGACTTTGTATTTATAGGCAACAAAATTCACCAGTGAATTTTGTGCCGTACAAATCTGGTTGCATGCATTTAATGATCCGACAAGAACATTAAATGTATTGGATAAGGAATAAGGATAAAGTCACATCAAATGACTTTGTATCCTTTTATCCAACCATCTTTACACACGTATACTTTAGTAAAGAACAAGTGGATTGTTCTTTGGAAAGTGTGTAAAGGCAAAAGTCAATCCTCGATATCAGTGTTCAGACTTGTAGGGTCTAGAACACTGACAATCCTCCAGTATACAGATCTGGTAAGACTTCCAGTGGACTCCGCCATTTGTAAGTCTTCTTTATTCTGACTTCAGTCTTTGACTTCAGTGAGAATGTCTTTAGTAGAGTTGATCTGGACTGGGGGTGAAGTCCAGTGAGCTAATCTGGAGAATACTCCAGATTTCCTATACAAGTATTTGCTCACTGGTCTTCCATTATTTCTGGACAAATCTTCAGAGGGACTCCAGATTCCAAGTCTGGAGTAGGTCCAGTAGAACACGTTTCTGGACAGATTTTCAGTAAGGCTCCAGTAGTCGAGTCTGGAGCGAGTACAGTAAATCTGGACCTAACAAAGATCAACCAAGCTCCAGACTTGATTATCTTTCATGGATTTCATTTCCACATTCGCAACTTCAAGCCATTTGTCAGATTCAGGATCTGATAATGCAGCTTTGAAATTAGGAGGTTCATTTAAGTCTCCTAATACGTGTTCTTCAGACTCAATATTAAGATTCAATCTTTCACGAGCACGTATTGTCCTTGAGGACCTACGAATTGGAATCGCTTCATCTTCAACTTGAGGTTCATCACTTTGAACATTTTCCCCCCAAGTTGATGATCGCTAGTATTTTCAGAAGGTGACACATCATCTTCTTGAGTCTCATCAAGTTCGACAATCCTCCCACTGTTTTCTTGATTTATGAGATTCTTTTCAAAGAACTCTACATATCTAGCAACTTTAACAGTGTTGTCGGTAGGAAAGTAGAAGTAGTAACCCATCGTTTCCTTTGGGTATCCTACAAAGATGCACTTAACGGATCTAGGTTGAAGTTTGTTAGGCGTATCTCGCTTCACAAGTGCCTCACAACCCCAGACTCTTAAGTAAGATAAATTAGGGACACTTCCATGCCACAATTCATGCGGTGTCTTGTCAACCTTCTTGGTTGGAACCATATTGAGAATGCGTACAACAGTCTCTAGAGCATAATCCCAAAATGAAAATGGGAGAGTCGTAAGGTTCATCATTGATCGTACTGTTGAAATTATGGAAATATCTCAACGAAATTTATACGGCCGTTTATATATGATCCAAGAAGGGTCACACGCGAAAAACAATGAAAGGCTAGTTGAACTTGTGAAAATATGTAAAATATAAGAACTTTCCAAAAATAGATTTGGAAATGATTTTCGTGTCGAAATCGCGTATCGGGTAAAAATCGGATCGGGTACCTAAGCACCATGGACCAATCCATTTGATCATGGACCAAACTAGATTGGCCCATGGGGATGCCCATAGGGCGGTGCGCACGAACCAAGGGAGGAGGGAGAAGGAAACTTGGTTTCCTTATCCCACATTGATTTAAAGAAGGAATGTTAAGGGTTTTTGAAAGTCCCAAGTTTGCACAGATTATTAATTAACAACTAATGTAAATTACTCTAAGAACATATGACAAGAAAGTAAATAAGTTTAATCATAAGTAACATTGATTAAACGGTGAATACATGGTCGGTTTACAAAGAAAGAAAAGATAAAATATTGTTAAGTTTTTGACACACTAAAAACTTAACAATTATACAAAGAGAGAGAAACACACTAAGTGTAATTGTGGAACAAAACCAACAAACTTGCGGCTAGGTCAAGTGATGCTTTATATAGGGTGAGAAGAGGCATCACATGACAACCCAATAGATGTTGACACATGAAGGTTGTCAACCATCTATTGGTGTGTAAGACTGTTCTGCAGGAATCTCTTTCTCCATCTTGTTTCTTTCCCAAAACGGGTATGAAAGAGAAACACCTTAGTACCATTTTGGTACAAGGTCACATGTCTTCATTCTGCTTTATCAACACGTGTCCTTGGGGACCAGTCTTCTTATCTTCATCTTCCCGCCCATATTTGACTTACAAAACTTGGGGTGAGTCATTGAACTTATCCTTTACTCGAAGATGAATGATGATCGCTGATGACTCGCTGACAGAGTCCATCGCTGAGTCTCTCAGCGAATCCATGACTCAACAGTTTTCTATGCCTATATAAAGAACCTTTAATCCCTCTTGTTTCTTGCTCATAATTTTCGTCCCCCTCCTCCTTGTGTTTGTCGAAATCTCCTAACTCATTGTTAGGGTTTTTGGCTTTTGCACATTAGTTATATTTTATATATTTATATATATATATTAATAACAAGTTAAGGCTAGCAACTAGCTAGTCTTGAAGATTTGTTCGTGTGTGTGCACCTCTTGAGGAGTTCTACACTTGGACTCTTAGTTCGTGGCAAGGTGTTCGTGGTCGAGTCCGGTTAGTGGTGGTCGACTTCTACAAGTCGAATATTAGGGTTTGCGTGCTAAAAGGTTAGTGTTCTTCCATTCTATTTACTTATGTTTATCTATTTTAGTTTGCTATATTTGCATGCATGTTAGGTCCTTGGCTTTGATTATAATTAGGAATTAAATTAGATTTAATTGTTTCGTTAATTATTCCGCTTTAATTAATGATATTAGTCTTTAGACGATTAAACTAGATTAACTGTCAAAGTGTGTTAGGACCAGTTCACCTGGTAAACTGGCCAGTCTCCAGTTGCATCTGAAGACCCAGTGAAACTGGAGACCCAGATGATTTGTCGAGAAATATATTGAAGTCCAGTTGCACCGTACAGTCAACGCAACTGAAGACTTCCTCCAGTTGAGAACTGACCAGTTGAAGAATCATTCCAGTTGAAGTCGAAGACAACAAATGGAAGATAGAGAATGACAATGGCAGCGAAGCCCAGTTGACATTCTAGTCAGTTACAAACTGGAGACCATCAGTGGAAAGCTCTTACAAAGCTTTACACTGATTACGAGGAATTGACTTTTATGCTTTATGTCCTTTTACCCGGATAATAAGACTTATCTTATTATTTAATTACTAAAAGGTACATAAAGCTGGTTGAATAAAGTTGCTTTATCCTGCAACTTTACACTGCATTTTAAGGAATTAAATGTTATTCCTTAAATGCTCTCAACCACATTTGTACGGCCAAAGTTAACATCCCAATGTTAACTTTGCCTATAAATACAAGTCATTGCACAACCAAGAATTTAAGTTGAATACTTCACACTTTGCATACCTGCAATATTCTTGGTGAACTTGTGCAATATTCTCTCAATCGTAAAAAGGAACATTTCACAACTTTAAGTGTTTCGATTGTTTAGAGAAATTCCGAGTGTAGATCAATTGTAGTTCATAGGTTGTTAGGATATTTACATTCTTGTATTATATTGGTTCCGCAACAACCTTGTAATTTATTTAACATCAATAAATAAATTACACTTGAAAATTACATATTGTCTCATCAATTTATTTTACAAGTATTTTGTATTATTGCATTGTTCTTTACTTATTGTCTTTTAAATAAGTAATCTATCTAGAACTTGGTATATACACACTGCAACTGGTCGTCTCCAGTTCAGTGCATATATTGCAAAGTAACTCCACCATCGACATAGAGGTGTCTTCAGTAGTACCATCTATTGAGTTGGGACTTACAAAGTGAATTAATCATATTAATTCATTTATGTTGATACTAATGATTGTTAATTATGAATGTTCGTGGTTTTACAAAACATGCTTTTAATTAATACAAATTGTTTTTTGAATTTAAATAATTAGCCGTTTTAATTATTTACAAAAGATACCACACATGTTTTAATAATGACTCTGATAACCTTGCGGAAATAGAACGTTCATTGTAGACCCAAAGTGTTTGCGCGATTAACAGAATCCCAACAGTGGTATCAGAGCGTAGATCATGCATGGATATTTGTGGCTAAAATAGATAAATGATTTATAAGAGTTTATAAATCAATCGGTTAATTGAACCCGTATGTTTATGCATATCGGGTCGAATCGACCGTGTGACTATTTAAGTATTTTATTTGTCATGGTCACAAAATTGTGTGTTTTAAAATTTGCAAATTGTTTATATTATTCCATAAAGATGAATCGTGCCATGATTGGTTGTTTTCTCCTTTTAAATTCATTCGATTAATTTAGAATTAATTTTGAGTATAAAATTGTTTTGAAAATTAAAGGTTTAAATTTTATAAAATCATACTCAAAATTTCGAAATTATGGAGAAAGCGTGAACCAATCAAAGTCCCGTTTTATTCGAGAATAGATATCTTGAATTAAGTGGGAGCTTAGACGAGTCATTAAGATAAAAGGAAGTATTTATACTTACTTTTGTTTTAGGGTTCATAATGGTTGAACCGGCATATGGAATTATAAATTAGAAGATGCAAATCCTTTATTTGTCTAAATGTGAATTTTATGAAATGCTTTAAAACGAGTTTTACACACACGACTTGAAAATGTTTTCAAAATAATAAATGGAGTTTTAATAAATTAAAATGAGTTTTAAAAGGAGGTTAATGTTTTTGATAAAACTAGATTAATCTCGCCTTAAGTTTTGTGAAACGAATAAGTGAATTAAAATGTTGTTTTAATTGCATGCATATTGTTTGTGTTCATTTATGCCTTATCTCACGTTAGGTTATGACCTAGTGCCACACAAACATTCCTTTCACGAAACTCTATGTGTTAATGTGTGTTAACATGATTGGTGCTTTATTCCTATTTGTATTGCATGCGGAATAGGATTGTTATAAACTACTTAGAGTTAGTTTTACTACCCGCACATAAAGAAATCCCTGCCATCCTATGAGAAGCACCTGACCGTCTACACTCCCTGTTGCTCTGGACGGTTGCCTAAGCCATAGTGTAGATACGGGGTGGTCCTTCATGTCTGCCCATCCCAGTTACCGGACATGGACAACCACACGCCACCTTATAGGCGGGATTTTGCTAGGTCGTCCGGACGGTTGCCGGATACTAGTCGGCAAGGATGAGACTAAACATGCCTTAGGATCAAGAGTAATTAAAGTCTCATTAAGAGTCGCAATGTGCGATCGGTCATCGAACCAGTCAAATTGATAACACAAACATGTGGTCGTCCGGACGGTTGCCAGATACATGTGTTGTGGGTTCGATTTGGTTCTTTAAGCTTTAAAACCATAGGATGATTTTAAGATACATTCGTAGATTAAAATCTAAGGGTAGTTGTTTTAGTTAAAGCCTTAAATATCTAAATCCCTATGTTTGAACGTTACTTTTAGATGGCCTCAACAACTCAAAATACTATTAAGTCTGCATTGCTCAAGTCCTTGTTTGATAAGGACAAACTGGATGGTGACAACTTCAATGAGTGGTATCGCAATATGAGAATTATGCTTAAACACGAAAAGAAGTTGCACATTCTTGACACACCGCTTCCGGTTGCTCCAACTAGTGATAGTACCCCTGAATATCGTGCTGACTATCAGAGTAAGTACGATGAACAGAGTGAGATAGCATGCCTTATGTTATCAAGTATGAACTCTGAGCTTCAGAGGGATATGGAGAACTTGGATGCCTATAGCATGATTAAGGAGCTCAAGAGCATGTTCGAGAAACAAGCTCAGCAAGAACTATTCCAAACTGTTCATGCATTGCATGCATGCAAGATGGAAGTAGGTCAGCCCGTGAGCAGTTATGTCCTTAAGATGAAATGCTATGTTGATAATCTTCAGCGACTTGACTCACCCATTCGTCAAGACCTTGCGGTGAATCTCATTTTGAATTCACTTACAAAGGACTATGATGGATTTGTAATGAATTACAACATGCAAGGGTGGAAGAAAAGTATCTCTGAGCTGCATCAAATGTTGAAAACGGCTGAAGATGCTATGCCAGCTAAGACTCCGGCGGTCTTGCATATTGCTGAAGGAGGTGTCAAGAAAAGGAAGTGGAGAAATGGAAATCAAGGCAAACAAGATGCCTCAAAGACCGTTTCACGCAAGAAGAAGAAGAGAGATCACCCTGCGAAAGATGCTACATGTTTCCATTGTGGAAAAGTAGGACATTGGAAGCGTAATTGCCCTGACTATCTTGCTGAGCTCGAAAAGGTCAAGGGAAAGAAAGGCTCCAAATCAGGTATCTCTCTATAAACTATCATTTTCTTGAATCGTTGATATTTATTATCAATCTAAACATTTGTTTGAAATGTTTTAGGATCAGAAAAGAAGTAGTGAAAGCAAGAATGAAGATTCAAAGCTCGGATGTTTTGAAGAGCATTTATTAATAAATGTTGAATCTTAATTTTAGGTCTTGTTTTTGTTTAAGACAGTTTTAGTATCTCGCTTTAGTCGAGTTTTTACTTTTATGGATGCTTATGGATATTAGATTCGTTTTATGAATCTTTATGGTTTTAATAAAGTTACTCTTTTTAGCTTTATATATCTTGAGCATTTGTTTAAAATTGTCGTTACTACTTTTGATAGTTTATATATGTTTGTTTTGGAAAATGTTATGAGTACTTATTTGAAAGTATTTATTTTAAATTGGGACATACTCTATATGTGACTTGATATAAATTCAAAATAACATTATCTTGAGACTTGCACCACTTAGATTCTATCAAAGAAGATTATGAGAGATAGAGACAAGATCAAGGTTTCATAAGTTAGAAGATCTCGTGAGTTAGCCATGATAGATCTTACAACTCTGATTCGAAAAGATCAAGTCTAGATCTTAACTATTTTGACCCAAAGTAAGTAAAGTCTTCAACTCACTAAGATCAAGGATTCTTGCTAAATCTTAGATTAAGTGAGAGCAAGATTCAATACTTAAAATCGGAGAATTCTTGTAAGTTCTTAGATTAAGTGGGAGCGAATAACCTTGCTTTAAAAGATTTGAGAATCCTTTTGAGATTCTTGAGATTTAAGGAAGGACGACGAATCATAATTCTTCATAGGATTCTTACCTAAAGATACATTGAATACTTGAGAGAGAGATCTCGAGGAAAGATGTGAAAAGGAAACAGAATAACATTTATTGGAAATTGATAGAACTTTTAGTTCATTCAAAAGTCGTAATAAATGATGTAAATGCAATCTATTGTACATAGCGAGTTCTTGTAAACTCATTATAGGTAGAATGATGTGAACATGAGTTAAGATATGATTCTTGGATCCTTTGGATATCAAGAATAATCTTAGAATGTTCGAGATATGAAATTATCGTTAGCGAGGACGAAATGCGATAAAGTAATATCTCGAAAGGATTGTTCGCAAAAGCATTATCTATGTAGGTTATGTGATAAAAGGAAATTTCTAGTAAATATCTTTTGGAAATGACATAACCAACATATGTGTTTTAAATGGTAAGTCGATGTGAGACATTTCCAAATTAAGACTTGAAGGTACAAGTAAATATGGAAATAACGCACATGAATCTAGAATCAAAAGATTATATATAGAACTGTGATGCACTATGTGATTGGAAATTCTTATTAAGAATATTTGGTCAAAAGTAATTAATTAATTATATCTTGTGTACAAGATAAGCAAGATGTCGCAAGAATCTTACAAGGTATTAATTACGGAAATGGTAATTGAGAGTTAAGGGAAAATTCGAAGTTATTGAATTTATTTAACGAGGTAAAATGAAAGTAAGCATTGTAATGCTATACTGGGAAATAGGAGATTTCTGCATTGGGATAGAATCATTTCATGTCTTCTCAAGACACATAATGAATTCATCAAGTGTTACAATTAAGGAGTATTATGACACGATAAGAGTATCACTCTGAAACGAGTCTATAGCACATGATCGAGATTATGTGAAATATTCCGTGAGGGTTCAACACAGTTGAAGAGAAGCTTGTAAGAAAAGACCTAATGGTTAAAGGCATAAAAGTTGGGTATGCTCTTACAAATACCTTCCTGTGGTTTATTTAGATATCGGGGCCGATCGGAGATGTTTAAAGACGTTATGAATTGCACTTTTCATTTTAGTTCTTGCATTTCTGAGCTCCATGTTTGCATGTTTAAAACATATCCATGAAGTTGCGTAAAGCAATTTCTAAACTAAAGATCCATTACTGATCATTGTCACGGGAGTGAAATGATGAAAGTAATTGTGAAGGTCGATACATAGGTTGATGTGTCGTTTCACAAGTATTCAAAAGGGAAGATTTTGAATATTGGTTGACCCGCTCCTCGAGAAAATCACGTGGATCGAAGACATAGATAAGTATCGAGAAGGGGTCATGTTTATGTGTCCTTAGACTTGAGACGCATAGGCGTGTCTCGGAGTACGTAGTCACATATTTTGATTCAGTACGTATGGGCTGTTTTGGATATGTGGTGAAATATGGAAGAGACGTATGTAGTCTGTTGAGTCCCAATGTTCATTGTATAAGATGTATGAATTTGGTGATGACAAATCTAACCTATAAACACTTAGTAATCTTTTGGTTCTTGTAATCTGATCTGGGTCAGACTAAGCTGACGCAGCTTGTGATCTGTCTCTGACCCAGATCATGCTTCATACTTGTAATTGTAAATCATATGGAAGCAAGTGTTATTCAAGCTGCATCAACAATGTTTATAGCATTCAATCCAAGTCGAAGAGGAGGATTGAAGATAGAAGACCAAGCTGGCAGTGGAAGGCAGCTTGGGATTAGCAGTCAGCTTGGAAACACTTAGACAGATTGAAGATAAGGACAAATGACGTGACTAGGAAGAATCCAAGGATCCAAGTTGGTGGATGGTTTTACATATGCGTGTCCATACTCTTATTGGATGATGAAGAATGTGCGCCAGTACATGAGGGACCACAAGTACGAGGTGAAGGCACAATCTAATATTCCTTTTCCATCCAGTAGAAGATTAATACGTGGCTTCATTGGATACCAAGAGAAGAAGAGCTTTTGTAAAGTCCCTCACACGATGGTTTAACCCACGAGTGTAAAATAACAAGTCAAGTATGAACTAGATTGGACTAGTATTACTTTAAATACAAATGCAAGAGTATAAGTAAAGTAATACTAGTCCAATCTAGTTCATACTTGACTTGTTATTTTACACTCGTGGCGTGTGAGGGACTTTACAATTGGTATCAGAGCAAAAGGCTAATATACTTGCCTAGATCTGTTTCACGATGACCAACCCAGAAAATACACAAGGTAATCCTGAACCTAATCTTAATGAACCACTACCCGTTGTCAATAATAATCCTCCACCTCCTCCTCCTCCTGCTTCTCCACATATACATGTGCACTACTCGAATAATCCTGTTCCTAAATTCAATGGGAGTAGTGATTAATTTGGTACGTGGAAAGCTAGGATGATATTACATGTTACTGGTATTGAAAGGAATATGATGAAAATTTTAAATGAAGGACCCTATGTGCCTAGACTTCCTATCAATGCACTCCTTGACCCAACTGGATCAAGAAGTGGAAGGGAAAAGAGGGAGGAACACTGGTCCGAAGAGGAGAGGAGACTGGTAAATCTTGATACCATCCTTAAAAACATGATCCTCGGGGATGTTCCAGAAACCCTAATTCCCACACTAGTTCTCTATCCCAGTGCTAAAACCATGTGGGATGAACTGGTGAACCAGCATGAGGGAGATGATGACACTGTTGTTACCAGAAAGGTCTCCCTAAACAAAAAGTATGAGTCATTTTTTGCTCTCCCCAATGAGTCTCTAACTGGTACTTACACCAGATTTATGAGCATTATAAACCAGTTAAGAGGACTGGGGGTTGAGAAAGACAAGGATATACTTTTGGAGAAATTTTGTGATATTCTTCCCACTAAATGGTCTCACATGATTCTGGTCTTGAGACAAGGTAAAACCTTGCACTCCCATACTCTGTCAACATTGTATGGAGCCTTCAGATTCACTGAAGAGAATCAAGCCCAGAGGATTGAGGCTGAAAAAAAAAAAAAAAAAAAAAAAAAAAAAAAAAAAAAAAAAAAAAAAAGTGAAAAATTGAAAAAACAGAAAACAAATAAAAAAAAAAAAAAAAAAAAAAAAAAAAAAAAAAAAAAAAAAAAAAAAAAAAAAAAAAAAAAAAAAAAAAAAAAAAAAAAAAAAAAAAAAAAAAAAAAAAAAAAAAAAAAAAAAAAAAAAAAAAAAAAAAAAAAAAAAAAAAAAAAAAAAAAAAAAAAAAAAAAAAAAAAAAAAAAAAAAAAAAAAAAAAAAAAAAAAAAAAAAAAAAAAAAAAAAAAAAAAAAAAAAAAAAAAAAAAAAAAAAAAAAAAAAAAAAAAAAAAAAAAAAAAAAAAAAAAAAAAAAAAAAAAAAAAAAAAAAAAAAAAAAAAAAAAAAAAAAAAAAAAAAAAAAAAAAAAAAAAAAAAAAAAAAAAAAAAAAAAAA
>CM067167.1:291553505-291572173 GCA_034093135.1 Erigeron breviscapus
TGTGTTAAGAAGATTGGTGTACTTGACTACTTTCTTAAGTTACGTAATTTTTGTGTTGGTGATTTTTTAAGGTTCATACGGTTAAATACATTACGTAGACACAAATTCGTTTTTGGTTGAATTGAATAGACGGCTAGTGAGATACAATACACAAACTTGAGATCTTTCATAAGCCTAGTAACATAATTCCATAATAATACAAACAATTGTTAGTTGATTTCAAAAAGTATAAACTTTGTCTATTTTTCAAACCCATACACAATATTTCAATCTTTCATAAGCCTAGTAACATAATTCCATAATAATACAAACAATTGTTAGTTGATTTCATAAAGTATAAACTTTGTCTATTTTTCAAACTCATACACAATATTTCAAACTTTCATAAGCCTAGTAACATAATTCCATAAAAATACAACCAATTGTTAGTTGATTTCATAAACTATAAACTTTGTCTCTTTTTCAAACATATACATTTCAAATAAAAAAATTACTATCTATATTGTAATTGCAAGTGTTATACAAATTCCTACAAAACTTTACATTAACCATAACAAAACTGGTCCGTTTATGTTACATGCTTCGTTTCTGCTTACAAAACGGCACTGGCATATACACAGTTTTACGTAAAATGGACAGTTTTGGAAGTTCACCTAATACGTACCGTTTTGTGTAAAACGGTATCAAAAACGGAAGAATGACACCTGTCATTCCTCTGACATTTGGGTCAGATGACGTGTAATTCCCCTCTTCAATTTTACTATCTACACACCGGGCATACGCTACGTTTTATATAAAACGTAGCAAAAAACGTGGCGTTTAACGTAAAACGGGGCGTTTCGGTAGTGTGCGCTTCAAACAGTTGATGTGTGTAGATAGTCCGTCCCGTCAATAAATCTGCTTTCTAACATATTTCAAATGAAGACACCAATTTTTGTATGTATTACTTTCTTCTTATGTACAACATATATACGATATTTCTTTTTTAATTATTTTATTAATTGATATTTATATTATTTAAATTTTAAAATTTAGAAAATGTTGGCTGATGATATTTCTATTTCTATTATATTTAAAAAGCAACTTTGGTATGTGAGGGGGTGTTACTGTAGCTAAAAGTACACCCCCTCATGCATGAAGTACAACTATCTATTGCACAACAAAAATAACTAACGCCTTTAACGACCGTTAAGTGTTGCGTCGCTAACTAACGGTAGTTACAAAAGGGTATTTAACGGAGTTTGTTTTCAAGTTTAAATTTTTTAACTTTTGCCACCAAAGTTTTGCTTTAGTTACTTTTTGCCACATAACTTTTCGTTTCTAAACTTTTCCCATCAAAAGTTATTTCTTTCTTATTTTTACTACAAAACTTTTACTTTTTAAACTTTTGCCACTAAAACTTTTTTTTTTTTTACATTTCCCCTTTTATTTTTTGTCACGTAACTTTTGTTTTTTAAACTTTTGCCACTAAAACTTTTTTTTTTTTTTACATTTCCCCTTTTATTTTTTGTCACGTAACTTTTGTTTTTTAAACTTTTGCCAAACAAACTTTGTTTTCAAGTTTAAGTTTCTTTTTTTCCTTTTTGTTTTATAATGGTTTTGAACTTAGTTTTTACTTTAAATAAATACCTTAATTTTTCTAATGTATTATGAGTGTATATGTTTAGGCTGTAGAAATTGTACCTCTCGCAAATAACCAACTAACCAACTTATTTTTATATAATACCAAAATTCAAGTTTGGTGACCATATTTTTATAGGTGTCAAATGTAGTACGTTTATCTTAAATTTCCCGCTGCAAAGCGCGGGTAAATTTGCTTGTTAATAATATTAATATCAACTTAGAAATGAGGCCAATTTAGAAATGAAAGTACAAGTTGTGCTTCAAGATGTACAACTGTGCAAGTTATATTTCCGGTAAAAGAAAAATGCCTATATTTAGTACAGGTAGAATGTTACTATTTTTTTAGTTTAAAAAATTTAATATATATATGAAAAAAGCGGGTCAACCCGCACCCGACCCGCACCCGTTTGACCCGTATTTCCGAAATGATCCGCTTAGACCCGCACCCGCTTTGACCCGTTACCCAAACCCGGCCTAAAAAGTTGTCATCAAGAATCAATTTACTAAGAATATATATAGAGATTTATGAAGCAGAAACTTACACATCAAGAATTAGTACTTGATCTTCGTACGCAATGCAACTTCTTTATTTTTTAATTATTAATATATGTTTATGTTTTGATAATGAGTATGATTCCGATATGTATGATAGGCCTTCCCCGAAAGATTAGTTTATTACGCATTACTTTATTCAACTTTTTGCCTTATTTGAATCGTTTTTTGTTTTATTTTTAGGTATTTTAATTTTATTCGGTATCTATTTAATATACTTGAATTCCAATTTTTTAGCTTTGATTAATATATTTTGAGACTACCCGTCCATTGGACGGGCGTGAGCATATATATTTCAACAAGAACTTCTAATATTAAGTACGTGGTTTTTGCATGATTCAGGTAACTTTTAGTGTTCCATGCGCTCTAGCTTCGATATTTTCAAACAATTCCGGGGCACGACAAGGTAAATATAAAGGATATTTTATTTTTTTACTATACTTATAAAAACAACTTTAATTATAAAATACGTACACACTAATAAATGGTTTATATACTATATATATCTACCAATAAACTAAAACAGGATTGCAACATTATTTAAACGACACTTGGCACGTTCCTTACACGACATGTGTCTCTTTAATCTATATTAATAATAAATATATTTAACTTTAATTAATTAATTCTATAGATATAGATATAGATTTTTAGTATGACTCAAACTCTTATATTAAACTATTATTATTAATATTATTTATTATATAAAAAACTATAATAATGATACAACATACATATTACGTCCAAACAAAGTTGTATTGATATATTAACTTCGAAAGCTTGAATATTGAGCCAGGATGTTTATTTTTCAAGGTAGCATATAACTGTTTATCGGGAAAAAGGGTATAATGTTTTCTTTAACCATGTAACATGAATGTATGTTTATTATCATTGAATAACTTTAACGTAAACATGAGTTGATTGTTAAAATTTTGAAAATAGAAAATCATGCTTATAGTATTTAAAAAACATAAAATACATATTTACCAAAAAAATCACTATATATAAAATATTTATAAAAACCGTGCATCACGCACGGGTATTGAAACTAGTATACTATATACTATATATATCTATATCTATATCTATACTATATTATAAAGCAAATAGCCCTGTCTAAAATTTTAAGTTTCAACATTTACTTCCCCAAAATGTCCCTCCTATCTATTCTATATTTACCTAAAATAACTATAATACCCTTTCTCTCTCCTCAAATCTCAACCACTCATTTTTTTTTCTCTCCTCCATAAATCATTTTATTCCTTTAATTCATTCAAAATCTTTTATCTCGAAAACCGTACATCGATAAATTATAAAAATTATATGAGTGTTCTTAAAATTTCATGCTCTTTCATTAGAGAGGTCATTCGATATACTTTCGCCCGTACGGCTAAGGGCGAAGCCCGTCAGGTAGATCACCCCATCACCGCCACCGCCATTACATCACCACCCCGCCATCACCTCCATCACCGCCGCAACGCGCGGGTACCTGGATCACTCTTTTTGAATTGACTAGTGACATTTTGAATTGGTTTAATTACATGGCGGTGTAGTCGGGTATATTTTGTTTTTTAAAAGTTTGATAATTTAATTATATGAAAAGCTTAATCACTAATTTTCTTTTATAAATTCATTTTATTATTATTGTCATTATGTAATTGTTAAAAAATTATAAGGCTGAATTTTATTTTATTTGGTAGGTAACATCGTCAAAGCGTATTTTCATATTTGACTACGAAAGAATGAACTCGGCAAAAGATCCGTATGCAAGAAAGTCCTACTTATCCACGGGTATATTGTCAAAACCGCGTAGGAATGAAGATCTTTCAATAGAGCATAGACAAACGAGAAAGAGGCCCTACTCGCTACAAAGGAATACACCACAACATCCAACAGCACACATGCCTCTCCTGCATCAAGTTGACCGCAAGAGAGGAGCTTCGTAGCATGTTGACGAAGACTTCCGAATTGAGGGCTCGGACAGTACAAGAAACTACTTTGTCTCCCCAGAAGAAGAATAACCCCGCTCTCTAGCCAAATGCCTTTGATCAAAGTGGAGGGAACGTGTCACTTTAGAGGTGAACAGTGCCCGGGTGGTAACAATTACAAATATAGCAAATATTTTTATACTAACACATGACATTAGTAATGGTTAAGTTAAATCTAGATAATTAGGCTATTGTTCAAATAAAAGTATTATGTAAAACAAATAAAAATTTCATTTTTCTAAAAAATAAAAATCATTTTGCATCATGAAATTTCCGTCCGTCGTTGTATATATATGTGTTCGATGTATTTAGGTGCATCAACTTATCATAATTTAATTGTTATAATTGTATATTTGTATCGTACTCGTATTTGTTTTACTCTAATATTTATGCTACAATACACAAATTTTATATAATCATTTTCTTTAAATCTTCTATCGTTATGTTAAGCACATAGTTTTTAAACATATTTATAATGGGTGGTGGTGAATGATGATATATACATCATTATTTTTTAGCTGTACAAAACCAAACATGCGTAACATCAATTATATTGTATAAATACTTCGAAAATATTTGATGATGTACATTTAAAAGTTAAAAGTAAATTAGTGTTCTATAAAACATTACCCATTTATGATACCATAGTCCCATATATGATATGATATGATAACTTTACTCTTATTATAAATTCATAGTCGCATGACAAACAAAATAAAACGTATTGAAAATCAGGGCATCAGTGCCACTTATTTAAGCAAACAGATCGAAGACCAAAGGATCCGCCTCATTTGAATAGAACAGAGCACTAGCTACTAGCAACAATGGTGAGTAGTAGCATCCAATTCATGTTGACGGGATTCTCCATTGTTGACCGAGTCCATGACCAATGGAACCCACAGATGACGGACAGTACTACTCCCGATTATAACATCTTTACACAATTTCTCTCCACGCTCCAAACCTTTTTCGGAAACCTGATCCATTCATTCACTGAAATACTCCCAACTTATGAGACGATCAGCCACTGGCTTAACATAGCCGCAGAACACTATTTCTTAGCCGCTGTCGTCCTTATCGTGTGTATATATATCATCATCTGCTTTTCCTCCTGCAACTCATCCATTGGCGGATTATTGTATAAATGCAACTCATCCATTGTCAAATTGTTGTATCGGGTGTTATCTTGGCCCATTAAATTTATTTACTCGTGTCTGACAAAGTGTTTGGGTGTGGGACGACCAGCAGTGAAGATGATGGTTGCACCTGGCAGGGCTCCGTTGAGGATGGCCAGGGCTGTGTTTGAAGCCAGTCCAAAGGCCTATTTCGCGGCTCTTCGAATGGTTTCTGTCTAGTTTTCGATGGTGATGCGATGCAGTTATGATAGAGGATATCTAGTAATTGGTTGTTGCTTAATTTATTTTCTTTCAATGCTGAATGTTTAATTGTGTTTCCAACTTCTGTTTGTGTGTTTAATTATGATGTTATGTTATGTTTTTTATGTTTGAGTGGTTCTGTTTTGGCCTTTCTTTTCTTCAAGTAATGTTTTGTTGCATTAGACTTTGATTAGTTTATCAAGCCTACTTTTAGATCAACATAATCTAATTTCTTTATTTCTGTTACGTTATTTAACTGATCGAGGATTATTTATGAACTTGATTTAATTAGGTTAAAATTGATCCAATTGTTTATTTTGTCTTGCAACACTTATAAAGTTATAAGGGTCATACACTTTTAAGAGCATTTGTAATGGTTCATGGGACTATCGGCTATGCATAAATTGTATTGTATTAATTATACGAGTATAAAACTATATATAAATAGTCTCCAACTTATACATTAGCAAAATCTCATTTTCTTTAAAGGCAACGAGCATGGTACCCGCGTGTTACGGCGTATACAATTGACGGGACGTTTCATTTCGTGATTAGTGTCTCAAAAGTCTAAGCTTTAGAACCCTAACATACAATTATAAAGAGAGGATGATCGGAGACACAAAATTAATATGGGTGGAGAAAAAAAATACGGCATTAATTAATCGAAAATGGAGATGGAGATGGTGGTATACAATATTTATGTGCAATGGCAAATAGTAAATTCGCATGTCCGAAATTTATAAACTTTTCAATACCACTCTATAATCTTTAAAAGACTTTTTTAGAAATTTAACCATTAAAACAATGACTTGACTATTAGAGGTATTCTAAGGGCATCTCCAATTGAGCTTTTTACAAAACTTTTTATAAAGTTTTTTACTATTTCATCAAGCTTTTGTACAAGTTTTTTACCATTAAAGTGAAAATCTTTTTTAGAATAGGTTGAAGAATTTCAAGTCTTTGAAAGAATTTTACACACTCTCTCCTTTTTGATTCATAATTGAAAAGTATTTAAAGATTTTTTTTGATGTTTAACCATTGGAGCAATTCCTTGATGAAAAACTTTTTACAAAAAGATTTTAACCAATTACTTGACCATTGGAGGTGCTCTAAGAAAGGTTAGTAAAAAAGCTATTACTCATGACTTTTTATGAGTGTGGATGCTTTTAAGTACAATATGATTTTGTATTTTTTTTCTTAAATTTTATATTTGTTTGTATATGAAATATTGAATTGTATAAGACTATAAGTTGTTAATAGGTTAAATTTTAGATAAATGATTAATCTTTTTAATTATGATGTTATGTTATGTTTTTTATGTTTAAGTGGTTCTGTTTTGGCCTTTCTTTTCTTCAAGTAATGTTTTGTTGCATTAGACTTTGATTAGTTTATCAAGCCTACTTTTAGATCAACATAATCTAATTTCTTTATTTCTGTTACGTTATTTAACTGATCGAGGATTATTTATGAACTTGATTTAATTAGGTTAAAATTGATCCAATTGTTTATTTTGTCTTGCAACACTTATAAAGTTATAAGGGTCATACACTTTTAAGAGCATTTGTAATGGTTCATGGGATTATCGGCTATGCATAAATTGTATTGTATTAATTATACGAGTATAAAACTATATATAAATAGTCTCCAACTTATACATTAGCAAAATCTCATTTTCTTTAAAGGCAACGAGCATGGTACCCGCGTGTTACGGCGTATACAATTGACGGGACGTTTCATTTCGTGATTAGTGTCTCAAAAGTCTAAGCTTTAGAACCCTAACATACAATTATAAAGAGAGGATGATCGGAGACACAAAATTAATATGGGTGGAGAAAAAAAATACGGCATTAATTAATCGAAAATGGAGATGGAGATGGTGGTATACAATATTTATGTGCAATGGCAAATAGTAAATTCGCATGTCCGAAATTTATAAACTTTTCTCTTTCTTAATCTTGCCTCCTGATTTTACCGCATATCCTTCATCCAAAAGTTAGTAGGTTTATTAGGTCATTCTTTTAGGAGTATTAATCATTTCCCAATCAAATATTTATAAACAAGAGCACATCTACAATTTTCCTTTATCTCCTCCATCTACAATCTCTCTCTTTTAACACATACACAAAAGAATAATCATGGTGCAACACTACAACATAACTGGTGAAACACTTGAGCAACTTTGTTTTTCGATCTGGGATCCCATGTTAGCCATTTTCAACCAGGTGTTCCTTTTTTACAATGAAACCATCTTTGCTCTTTTCATGCAATTAATATCGTCTGTTGAAAACTTTTCAAAGTACTTGATATACTATTTCTACAACAGCGCTTCGGCTAAACACCTAACACTCGTCATTATAGATTTCCTTAAAGTGATGTACAACCAAATCCCATCCTTGATGAAAAACTTTTTACAAAAAGATTTTAACCAATTACTTGACCATTGGAGGTGCTCTAAGAAAGGTTAGTAAAAAAGCTATTACTCATGACTTTTTATGAGTGTGGATGCTTTTAAGTACAATATGATTTTGTATTTTTTTTCTTAAATTTTATATTTGTTTGTATATGAAATATTGAATTGTATAAGACTATAAGTTGTTAATACGTTAAATTTTAGATAAATGATTAATCTTTTTAATTAATTCTTTTAATTTTTTTTAACTATATGATCATGATACTTAGTGAAATCAAAAGATGAGATTAAGAGAGAATAGATAGATTACACTTATCTTTGATTTAAAGTTTTTATAAGGATTATTAGACTATTTATTAAAAAGATTAAAAATTTCTTTATTACAAGTATTATATATTGTAGTAATGATAAAGTACATTTCTCGAGTGACGATAGCTGGTAGTTTCAAGAAGAAATTAGTAGGCGACGGCTATCTGCAAATCTGCAATGCTAGTGAATGGTCATATCAAAGTCAAAAATACCCATTTTTTTCATATTTGAAAATCAAAAATAGAAAATGATAAATCATCCTAAAAATTAGCCTAAAAATCCTCTTAAAAGTATAAGAAAATGACATGTGTTATCCATTAATTCTCTTTCTTAATCTTGCCTCCTGATTTTACCGCATGTCCTTCATCCAAAAGTTAGTAGGTTTATTAGGTCATTCTTTTAGGAGTATTAATCATTTCCCAATCAAATATTTATAAACAAGAGCACATCTACAATTTTCCTTTATCTCCTCCATCTACAATCTCTCTCTTTTAACACATACACAAAAGAATAATCATGGTGCAACACTACAACATAACTGGTGAAACACTTGAGCAACTTTGTTTTTCGATCTGGGATCCCATGTTAGCCATTTTCAACCAGGTGTTCCTTTTTTACAATGAAACCATCTTTGCTCTTTTCATGCAATTAATATCGTCTGTTGAAAACTTTTCAAAGTACTTGATATACTATTTCTACAACAGCGCTTCGGCTAAACACCTAACACTCGTCATTATAGATTTCCTTAAAGTGATGTACAACCAAATCCCATCCACCGATGAAATTCAACAAAAATGGATCCAAATTAATGAACAATACAAACTAACTGAAACCGCTTCTGCCCTCTTTACTCGATCCCAACCCGTTGTTGAAACCGTACTCGAATGCCTAATCAATGTGTTTAACAACATACTTCCACCGGAGAAACGTGGAGACGAAATCCCAGATTGGGTCTACCTGGGTGTATACTTTGTTACACTGGCTGTTATCATGATTGTGTGCTTACGCCATTTAGCTTCACTTATTGCATCTGTCTTTAGGTTTGTGTTTTGGTGTCGCGGTGTGAAGACGATGAAGGCTCCAGGTAAACCAAATGTGGTGATTCCAAGAGCTGCTTTTGAAGCTAACCCACAACAGTATTTCGCTAACCATCGTCGCATCAAACGTTAGTTAGTTGTAATGTAATATTGCTCTAATTAAATAATGGCCAACTGTTTAATTAGCTCTAGTTGTCTTTAAGGTGTCGATCTATATATGTAGACTATATATATGTTCATGTGTAATTGCTAGTTTGTCATTTTCCCCTCAACTCTTTCATTTTGGGCAACAAGTTGACCGACCATCGTCTTATCAAACGTTGGTTGTATAGTTGACCGGCCATCCTCGCCTCACCAAATTTTTTTCCTATGCCATTAAAATTTTGAAATTCATTCCCATATCATCACCAAAATAAAAGGAGAGAAGATTGTTTTCTTTTTAACATAGGTAATTAGAGATGAGCAGAAAGTCCCGAGTCCCGTCCAGATAATGTCCTGATCCCAGTTTTGGGAAATCGTACCAAGTCCCAAATGGGAATTGGTTAGTTAGATTCATTTAAGAATAAAATACGTAAAACTATACAAGCATTAATTTTCATGTCAAAGAAGAAAAGGGCGCTCTATATAGCCCGTCTGTTACCTAACATAAGGTTTACCTACTTAGTTTCTTGTTTTAGTTAGACCCATTTGCCACGATGATCTCGAAGGATTCCTGATTTCGAGTCTTAAATTTATAACACGAACTACCTAGCTACTGTCTACTACACACTTGCGGGCAGTGTACCCATTCGTATGCAATATAGTTACTTGGTAAATACGAGGTCGAACACAAGGACTTTTATAAGCAATTGTTAAATACAATGATACAAAAATAAGGGGGTTTTATGGCCGAATTGCCACGTTGCAAAAGTTAGTTAAGATTGTTAGTAATCCCGTAGGATTAATCGCAAGAGAATTTTGTTTTTTAAAACAAGAATTTAAAAGATCATCTACCTCGACTCCATGACACAACTTATTTAGGTTGCATTTAAGTTAAAACCAATTCAAATATGTTGACTTTATAACTAGGCTAGATAGAGAACTAACTAGTAGGCCTCCTAGCTTATTACCCTATCCGTCCCATTAACCAATTGTTCGATCCCTAAGATTCCGCTACCACGTTCACTATCAAGACCTACTAAATTGACGAATTTGTATTGTTATTGTAAGCAATCTTGTCTACCGATTCTACCAAACCGTTAACACTTCGAATTCTATTATCTATTGTTGTTTATTATCTCGCTACTACAAGTTAACACCTATCAATCGTACCCAATCGACTAGAACAATGTGCTCCTAAACTTAGCTACCACTAAATCATTCACACATTGTCAACAAATCAGTAGATAAGATCATAAGAACCCGAAATATTAAGATCACGACAAAACGTTTAACAATCAACTTGAATTCAAAAGATTATGCAACCATAATTCATTGTGTCACTTCATCTCAGTAGATGATGAAATATTTAGCTAGACATAATCATAAATAAGTCACAAATAGCAAAAGAAAGAATAAACATCTTGTACCAAAGTGTGAAAGACAATGAAAAGCTAAAGAAATCGATGATTGAATGCCTTGAAACTCTTGAGCAACCCTTAGATCTTGGAGAAGGTAAAAGTTGCTGAATATTGCCTCAAGAAACCCTAAAATCGTCTGAAAGTCGAAGTGTCCCCAATGGGAGGGTTTTTGTCTTGTATTTATAGTGTTACTAAAAAGCCCTTCTGAACCGACCTACAGATGCGGCTCACCAAGTGCCAGGTGTTCCTTGTTTCCAAATTTCTTCCATGCCCGATATGCGGCGCACCAGAGGATTGGTGCGTCGCACCTCGCCTCTTTCTCAATAGTCCAATTTTTCTGATCAACTTATGCGACGCACCAAGGTATTGGTGCGACGCACTCCTTCATTTTTCACCAAAACTTGTAGTTTTCAACTCGTTTCTTCTCGTACACGTACACGAACCATCCAAATGCATCTTTTAGCCATCCAAAAGCCATTTCTCACCATTTTACCTGTTCTAAGCCTGCAATCACTAACAATACCATCAAAGCATCGAATATACATGTAATTTGCATACAATTAAGCTTAAAACGACTTAGAAACAATATGGGATTATACATATAAATGGACATATCAAATTCCCCCATACTTAAGCTTTGTTTGTCTTCAAGCAAATTCAGATTTCAAAACAAACTTTCCCTTGGTTCTCAATTGCAGAAACATGACAATAATCAAAAAGAAGCTAAACCACGAAAGTAGGAAAACAAGGAAGAGTGGTTAAGCAGTTTTAATCTTAAATGAAAATTGAAATGTTTGACAATATTCGAATGATCTACAAGCCTCGAAAACACGACTAAGCACTTTAATCAAATGAAAGAAGAACATCTCAACTAACTTTCTCCAACTAACAAACTATTGGGTTGAAATATTATATCAATCACTCGAAGCCTAGTCGTGATGCATATATTTTAACCATAGGCTTGTACTTGAATCGTTCCTTCATCGTCACGGCACAAGCACCATAAACGTCTATCAAAAGAGGTAATTAAACGGTTGTAATGTACATTTCTGAAGGCTTACAAGGGTCATTAACAATTGTGTATGGAAATTTGGGGTATAATCGGTGTTAAAAAGAGATAACACAAACAATTAACAAAGTTTTACAAATAGTCTAGTCCAACACAACACATATCACTAGTTGCCATCTATCCAAAGCCCAAAAGACGTTCTCCCGACACTACTCCCCCAATAGACCGATAAAAACCGACACCATTGTGGTGTACTACCTTCAAACGACTTCTAACCACCATGTCTTACCAATGTTGGCTTAAACGAACATTGCCAACTTCAAACGAAAATATGAACAATTCAAGAATCCTTTTGTTGGTTTTAAACTAACTACCAACTTAACTTGATTTGACAAAAATGAGGGAAATACCAACTGACAGTCCAAGTTCGTTTTTTTTTTTTTTCCAATCTTTTCATTCTTTCTCTTTTTTTTTTTTAATGAACTACTTTTACCCTGCCTAATTGGTATCCCCTTTTTATAACTTTGAAACATGTTGACAAATCAAAACTCTTATTAATTAGAATAATCTAGGCTTCATCCATAATCATGACGACATCAATCTACCCCCAATAAACGGAAATATTCCACCCCGACACAACCAAGACAACCCCAAACCATCCAACTAGCATAGGCAGCTAATGATCACCCAAGGATTTCGACTATCGGTATGGGGAGGAAAGGTTAAATATTTAAGTGAATTTAACACAAACGAAAAGGTGAGGTGCAACAGGTTATCTAAAAGTTTCTTGCACTAAAAATGAGTGCAACACGGGTTTAAACAAAGGAAGTTCACTAACCGATGTGATTAGCTACAAAAAACACATGCACACAAACATGGTTTAACAATAATGACATAACAAAGGGTGAATAAACAAAGAAAACACGGTTTTAATCCTAATTTACCTCTTTATCATCTAGCAACCACGGAACGATCAACTAGGCCAAGTTCTAGAATCAACGCAATCACCGGCACACTCATATCAAAGAAATAATAAACGGAAATGGAATGAATTAACCTCAAACTTGCACATCATAGCTCAGAGCTCTAAAAGAGACCCTTACTTCCGGATAAATCCAAAAGCCTACGAGAGGGACAAATTTACAAGACTAACCAAACCAAAACCGTAACACCTAACCAATCTATAAATGAATCAAGATCCTTACATATTTGGTGTTTTGGGACAGAAGTGTGCTAGTCATGTAATCAATCCAGAAAGGATTTGCCTAATCGATCACTCAAAACACATTTCACGAATTTATAGTTCAATTACTAGTATGATTAAATCTTAAGTGACAAAAGTAATTCAACTATATGGACAAGCAAGCAAAAGTTCAAAAATGTCTCAAAATTCATCCGGCTTTCGCCTATTTACCTCCCCCCCATACTTAAGTTGTACAATGCCCTCAATGTACAATGAACTAAAGACAATCTATGGGAAATAGGTAAAAGCAAAAACAAAAGAAGGAAAAATCATGAGAACTTGCCGGATGTTTGGTAATGTTCTTATGCTCGCTAGAATCGTCTCAAAATGAATGGACGCTGAACTTACTGCCAGCGTATGCACATGAATAGCTACCTTTCTAAAATGCACAAAACAAAACCAAAAGAAAACTAAAACATAACCATTAGACATTAGAACATAATTATAATAATTCACCAAGCCCTCCCCCCATACTTATTGATCAACCATACAAAACCAAATAACTAAGCTAAGTACGGAAAAGGAAATTGTCGTAACGCCAACAAAGGGAATTACAAACCAAACGAAAATAAAAACTAAAATGAAACATGCAACCAACAATGTCCGAAACGCCAAGATCAAACCAACATAAACACGATGACTCAATGCCCAAGGTAACCGGCACCGCCATCAACTAACTCACCATTATCAACATCAAGATATCATGGAGGAGGAAAACAAGAAGGAACACTATCTGCTCCATCAGGATTACGGGCCTCTGCAAACCAATCTCCACTAGGAACAATGTTAGGAATACCCATCGTGGAACGACCTCCAGCCTCGTCTCCCTGTGGCGTATGGTAACTAAAGAAATCACCTCCATATCGAGGTGCACCGGTATAAGTACCAAAACCTGTAGCCTGGGTGGAAGGATCAAACTGGGGAGGCTGGTAAGTATACTCCTCTTGCCGATACCCCTGCTGAGGAAAAAGGTAATCAAAAGTACCCTGACTAGGAGGTACTATCTCTCGAGGAGTATAGGTAGGAAGCTCAGGGCGCTCATCCTCCTCCACATCTCCGTACTGGTGCTCATACTGCCTCTGCCACATAGGACGAAAATGCTCCTGCTGATCCAAAACACGACCAAGCATACTATTAACCGACCGGGCATTATCAAGCAACATGTCCGTAGTACTCTCCAAGCCAAAAATCGATCCCTGCATAGAAGAGAAATCAAAAGCAGATGAAGAAGAAGAACCTCCCGCAAACTTAGATGCACTAGAACCATCCTCCCTACGCCTTTTCCCAACAGGCCTCTGATCTTCAGGCAAATCTCCAACAAAAACATCCTTACCATCCACCTCATAAATCAAACCAAACCCCGCTAAATCATCCAAACCAAAACGAGCACAAGGAATCCTAACCACAGCCCTAGTATTCCTTGTTGTATCATATCCCAACATAGCATAAACATGAGCAATGAAATTCCCACAAACTATCACCCGATCCTTTTGGGAAACAAGATACTTAGCCAGAACATAAGGCGCACAAGCATAAGTGTACGGAGAGCCCTCATAGAATAACCTCATTAACCAGACATCAGTGGGCGAAACTTTATCATTATGATCAGAACGAACCAAAAAACAATGAGTAATCATACGATGAATGACCTTCAAAATAGGTACCTGAATTTCCGATACCTTGCTAACCGTCATAGCCAACTTACCACTACCCCCAATCTCAAACCAAAAATCCTTAGTGCTCTTATCATTACCAAACCCAGTCACATCCTTATCATAAACTCCTTCCCGCAAAAACTCATAAGCATTAATCTCATTTAACTCATTCCCCGAAACCATCCCAGTCAAATAGGCAAACTCAGGCACTGTGCAATGCCTTTGAGTACCCCCAGCACGAAAGTGAATAACTTTCCTTGTAAAAAAGTCATCAAACTTCAAATTTGTATCAACCCGAAGGGTACTCAAAAACTCAAGACACCACTCTCTAACCGGTGTCATATCACAATTGAAAACCTTTTCCCACATCTTGTAAGTCTTAATCTCACCATTAGCATTCCTATTCTTACAAGTTAACATTTTCTGAATTGGTTCTTTCAAATTCACTTTTTCGAAATCGGTCCACGATATAACCTTTGGTTCCATAACATGTTTATACCTCAAATCCTGAAGTCGGTTCAAGTAATGCACTCGTTCATTCCCCGTCACACCAGGAAATTGCAACCATTCATGCGGCTCCACCGGGTGGCTTTTCACACCCAAAACAACTGAATCGTCTCGGTATTTGTAGTTGTCATTCGGGTTTGGTTCGGTAAAATTGTATCCACGTGGAATTCCCGGAACAAACTCATTGCCACTTGACTCTTCAACGGCCTTTCCTTTCTGTTTCTATAATACAAAACATCAAAAGAGAACAAACGTGAGACACACGAAACAAAACAAACAAGATCTACCATTCTGCAGCCTTGGTGCGGCGCACCACTAAAAAGGTGCGGCGCACCTTATCGATTTTCAGAAAACTTTTGCCCCCCGATATGCGGCGCACCACTAAAAAGGTGCGGCGCACCTTATCGATTTTCAGAAAACTTTTGCCCCCCGATATGCGACGCACCTTCCAAATGGTGCGGCGCACTCAACTGATTTTCAGAAAAAAATTTCAATAATTTTAGATTTCTTGATTCACCAATGATCAATCTTCCCTCGAAAATTTAAACAATATATAAAACTTAAAACATCATCAGGGGTCAACCCAAGTCAACTCTCAAAATCCACAAACCCTAACCACAATTTGGTCCAAAATCATAAAATTAATCCAGATCAACACTAATTTTGACCAATTTAAACATCAATTAACCTTCCCAAACCTTTTACAATCGAAACCCCTAAATTAAATTCAAAACCCTAATCCGAATTTCTTAATTTTAGCAAAAATTACTTGTACAAATTAAGTATCCTCAATTACAAACAAAACCCATTCATAAGATTTAAGTAATTTTGCTTTAATCACATCAATTTTGAAAACCCACTTAAATTCGAATTACATACATGAACATTGATAGATAATGGGAAAGAAACATACCTTTGAGAAGAATCCTCTAGGCATCTTGGAAGATTAACAAAGAAAATATAGAAATTAAAGATTTAATTTAGGTTGGGAGGTTTTTGATTTGAGAGAAAATAAAAACTCCATGAAGTGCTTGTGTGTGTGGGTCGTTCAAAACAAAGGGGGAAAAAGATTCAGAGTATAAGGATAGAATAGTGATATTTTCGGCCCTACACAAAATCTCCACCCAATCCTCAAAAGTCAACAGAAGTCAACAAAGTCAACTCGGTCAAAATACAGGTGGTGCGGCGCACCCCCATACTTGGTGCGGCGCACAGATCACTCAGAGAAATCACCACAAGGTGCGGCGCACAGATCACTCAGAGAAATCACCAAATTTTGTAACACCCCATGTGCGGCGCACCTCTTACATGGTGCGGCGCACCTATAACTTTTTCACACTTTGTACTTACCTTGGCTCGTTTTAACTTACCGTAACGCATCTCAAACACTTCTGGGCCTGCACATCTCAATTAAAAGCTATAAAAAAACTGAAAAATAACAAAACCTAACTAAGAAAACAAAAATCTTTTTGGTTTTTTCGATTTTTCAAATGTTTTTGGGTTTTTTACTATAAGAAACAAAATAAAGAAAAATGAAATGAGAACACACGGGTTGCCTCCCGAGAAGCGCTTAATTTATTAATGAGTCTTTAGCTAGACTCCATGCCATACTTATTGATTCATTTCGAAAAATGGAAGCTCGTCAAAAATGACTCCCATATTTTCCTCTTCTTCATGATAAGTGTAACACCCGTCGTTAAAAAATATGGGTTTTCAAAACTTTTCACCTAACGGTGTTAAATTGCGGAAGTAAAGACTGTAAAAGTCAAAACCGATAAAAACATTTCGGTTGCTGCATTTATTTGGTGTTACATGTCATATCAAACAATAGTTCAAATGAAAACCCAACGGTTGCCCAACATAAAACAACCGTTCACAAGTCACAACATAAATTCGACATTAAGTACGAAATGTAAATAAATGTCTAAGCCAAGAATCGTCTATGGATAGCTAAGGCTCCTTCAACGAATCTACCCAAGCTCACACGTCCTTCGTCTAATTCCATCAAGCTAAACCTGAGGGAACAACCACATTAAAGAAGCAAGTGTTAGCTATAAGAATAGCTAAGTAAGATAACACTTAATTAAAAGCATTTGTCCAATTAAAACAATCTTCATTATTAGACAAGTTTTATTAGGCACAACACACATCACACGTTCACACATATACTACATTTCGACTTCATATTAATTAGGATAATCATCCTAAATGTGACTATCCTGCATTAGTTCACACATTGTCACACGTATCTTTGTTACTGCATATAAGTGTGCCCTGCATCACACCCGACTGGATGATCAGTCAAAAGACTACTCATCTTACGTCGTTAAGGAGTGGCAAGCCAATCCAAGAGTAATCCGTATGTGGAGGTTGGTCAAACCTCTCGTACTACTCGCCCTGCGTTATAAAGACCATGTTGCGAGGAGCCACCCAAGCAACAACTGCATCTACGCACTCATCCGGCTTAAGACAAGTACGGGTTAAGCTTAACACTTTCCCTGCATTAGTTTTATGAGCTCAATTTCACACATATAGATTGGGTCCCTGCATTCCCAAACATTCACACACATATAGTCTAGGTAACACACATTCCTAGGCATTCACCCACTTTAACTTCATTACGTTTGGATCCTTAAACGTGCAAGTGACATAGTAACCTAGCAAGTCTAGTGAACTAGGCGTACAAGTTAAGCATGCATATCACACATCAACCTCATTTCTATATATCATGCATATCAAGATACTTCATTAAACTACATCAACTGCATAGCTACATACTACATTAAGCAATACTACATTACACTACAATAGGGACTGCATCTCTGGTCTCATGGTCAACTGCATAACCCATAATACCTCCCAAGTAACCCATATGCCCACATGCAATATAAAGATACCGAATGGAAGTGTTTACAATTTGAAACCAGCTTTTAGTTGATCCCCCAACGTGTCAAAGTAGTGTATCTTACCTGGTAGTAGTGTACGCGCGCAAACAAAAGCTAACAGTGCTTAATAGTAATCCCCGACACCTATCGTACATTAACATATAAAATATAAGTCATTTGGGACCTTATCGAACTTAGTTTTGTTCTTAAACCTCACTTTAGCTTCAAAACGAATTTAACCAACGAATTTGGCTTCAAACGAATTTAACCAACGAATTTGGCTTCAAACGAATTTAACCAACGAATTTAAACTTCGTTCAAACGAATTTAGATTTGCATGAACGAATTTAGCATCAGAAAACGGATTTAAGCTTATTTTCGACCAGAATTCATAAAACGACTTCGTTCTTCATTTTTCCAGAAATCAATCAACTTTGGCTTCACCCAAAACATGTTTTTGACATACATAGACCTCTTTTGATCATCAAGATCGATTACAAACTCGTTTGACATCG